>CAJJDN010000058.1:375338-559007 GCA_905182985.1 Paramecium sonneborni
ATCATTATAATCTGTTAGGAATGAAGCAGCAGAAGTTTCTGTTTAACCATAACCTTCAATAATTTAACAACAGAATGTAACTTTTAAATATTCTAAAATTTTAGGAGAGATAGGAGCAGCTCCAGTAATTATAATTCTTTATCTACCACCTAGAATAGCTTTTGTCTTAATAAATGCTTCATCTAATTAATCATGTGTTGTTTTTCCTGTAGCTCTATAATAATTAATTTTAGTAGCAAGAGCATATTCAAATTTCTATTAGATTTCAGGTGGTAAAGAATTTATTTAAGTTTAAATTCCTTCATAAAATCTATTAAATATTCTAGGTACCCCACAAAAATAAGTAGGTTTACATCTTTGAATATCTCTAGCTATATTTTATATATTTCCACTATAATAATTTATTTCTGATCCTCCTGATAATGCAGCTAAATGAACAATTCTCTCAAAAGTATGTGGTAATGGTAAATAAGATAAATAAACATCATCTTAAGTAAAAGCAAAATGATCTTAATGTTCAAAAAGTGCAATTGTAGAAGTGAAATTAAGATGACTCTAAATAGCTGCCTTTGGTTCTCCTGTTGTTCCACTAGTAAAAACTAAAGTTAACGGATGTTATGCTTCCAATTCTGGATAAGGTTTTGAAATTCCATTTGCTCTTTTTATAAAGTCATCCCAACTTATAACTTCTTTCTTTTATTCTACTAATGTATTTATAATATTTGGATCTATTGGTCCTATTGTTACTACAGTTTTTAAATAGGGTTGATTAGATTTAGCTAAAAATCCTATTGTACTAGCCTATACAAAACACACACTTTAATTTAATTTATTATTTTTACCTCACTTAAGTTACATTCATTGAATAGGTTATACTCTCAACACCAAGTGTATCATAAAATGGACAAGATGTAAAACCATATAAAATACATGCAATATCTATTAATGTCCATTCTCTTCTATTTGATAGATAAATTCCAACTGGACGAATAACATTCTTTTATTAATCTTATACTTCTTTTATTGATTCCTATTCACACAGCGATGAACCTAAAGCAGTTGCAATCTCTAAAACTTCCTAAAATGTAAATCTATATAAATTTTCTACCTTATATGATATATGATCGTATCGTTGCATCTCTTCATTGTAAGTTCCTAAAGTCTTCTTATCAGGAAACTTTTCAAACTATATCAACAGTTACTTTTACATGTTCACCTTTCTATTATCCAAAGGTGGTAAAAATCCATCCTATATAAAAAAACTTTTATTTACTTTTGCTAATGGATGTCTGAAAATTGCAGTTTCATTTGCATTCCCTTCAGAAATAGGACAAAGATATTCTCTTTTTGCTTACATATCTAATTTATTATTGATTTTTATTTAATCAATTATGTATTTAACACATCAAATAAATAAGATATGAATAATTACAAATCATAATAACACTTATTATTTTTTTTAGATTATTATTTTTATTAAATATATAATGAGTAAATAGAAGTAAACTGATAATAAAACTAATGAATAATTTATTAGTGATTTGCGGTCTCTTTTTGAAGTCACTAGCAATAGACATAAATAAGATAAAGATTTCTTAAAAAAATTTACATCCCTCATTAAAAAAGAAAAACTTAATGAAAAAAAAAATGTCGTAAATGAATTGCTTAATCTGTTTAAATTGGCATCCAATTCTAAAACTCTCTATTTCAATACTATTGTTGATGCCCTCTTACTTTTATAAACAAAAGACATCAATATTAATTTTGTTTTGGCTGAAGCAATAAAAGGTTCATGTTAAATTGATAAAAAATCAAAAGAAAATTAAGATAATGAAGAAATCAAACTTTTTTGCTTTTAAAAATTAGAAATCTAACATTCAGAATCTTAATTCAATCTAACCAAAGTATTAGTCTTTATGGAAAGACTCTTAAAAATTATTTCCACTAAAACAAAAGAAGAAACTAAAAAAATATTTTTATTTATGACCTCTATTTAAGATATCTTAAGTTAATAATTATAACTATAAAGCTTGATTTGTATACTCATACTTAAGATTGTATTAACTTTCAAAAAAGAATTAACGATATAAAAATCTGATATGAAAGTCTTATATTATTTAATTGATGAATAAAGCATTCATTTAGTTTTCAAAAACATTCTTACCATTTCAAAAACAACATGTATTTATTGCTTAATTATTTTAGATGCTCATAAATATTATCATTACATTTTTAAAAGTTGCTTCACTTTATTATGTGAAATTTGTATCAAAAATAAAATGGCTGTCTACTTTTAAGCATTTCTTTGTAGTCCATTAAGTCAAGCTCCTCTAAAAAGTATTTTTAACATCATTTAAGAATTCAACTTTAAATTCTTCTCCGACCTTAAAGATTTGGTAATAATTTCATAAGTAACATAAGCCGTATCTATTCGAAAAACCTAGATTCTTTATAGATTATCTACCAACTAACTTTTTATTAGGATTGATTAATAGAAATCCAGGTAATTGGATGAGTGTTTAAAATTTCATACAAAATCACATTCAAATTGATGATAAATATTTAAATTTCACTATTGCCAATTTAGCTTAAAGGTAATCTAAAATTGTAGATCCAGGTTGCATCTTTTAATCAATTAAACTGTATATTTTTAAATCAAAAATTTTAGGAAAAAATAAAATATTTCATAAATTGATTAATTATTAATTGAATCAATCTAATAACAATAAGATGTTGGAGATTACAATACATATATTTATTGTTAATTGCATTTATTAGTATATTTAAATTCTTATGATCTAACAAGCAATTATTTCAATAAAACTTAAATTTCTTGTGATTCAAGATTTTTCAAGAGATTATTCTTATTGAAATTAGAAGATAAAATGTAGTAAATTAATTATTGATTTTTAGCTATAAATATTAAGAAATTACAAAATTATAGAAACCAAGACAAGGGACTAATTAATACTTTACCTTTTAAATCAATAAATAACTTAAGTAATTGAAATACCCAATTGCTTAAAGTTAAATAAAATCTATTTATTCGGATATTAAATAAATGCTTAATATCAATTATCATTTCTAATTTCCTTTTATTTCAAAATTTTCCTCATATATAAAAGTTCTTTTTAAAGATTTAACCTAGCAATTCTTAAATAATAATTTATTCCCATTTGATTATCAATAATACTTTGGCTTAAGTATGTATTTCATCTTAATATAGTTATGATATTGAGTTCATATTCAAAATAGGCTTTCTAAGCATTTATATTTTCAATTTTAAACTCCTTATTAATAATGAAGAAGCCTCATGTTGTAAAATAGGAATTAACATAATTTTAATTATCTGCTTTAGAAGAAGTAGGAGTGATGTTTGATGATTTGAAAATTGAAGATTCAATATTTTAACAAATGATAATTGCATCAATTAATTTTTTTACTACTTTTGATATAAAAAAGAATTCAAAATTAAATTAATTAACTCAAATTTTAGAGAGATTAAAGATTTACTTAAGATTGAATTGGAAAAGTGAATAAGGTGTATTAAAATAATACAAATCCTTAATGTTAATGGCATTAGATAGATTCTTAATGATGAATGGATTAGGGTAATTAAAAATAATAATTAGGGCATAATCTTTATAAAGTAATTAGAGTAAATTTTTAAGATTTTTTAACACTTATTTAGTAAACAACATAGATTTCATTGAAGTTTTGATAAAATTAACTCAACATATTAAGATTTAAGAGGTGTCAAAATATTTAGAATTTTTAGGAGAGTGTTATTTGGGAAGTCTTACAATTCATAAATAAAATAGAAGTCTAAAATTTGAATTATGTACCTAAGTATAAAAAGATCATTATAATAGATTTTGTATCACCATAGATAAGATGCATTAATTAATTTGGAATAAAATATAAAGGATCCTAACAAACTTTATGAATTACTTTATTTATTTTAGAGAGAGAAAAGATAACCAAATTTAGAATCAAATGGAAAATATTAATGTAGAAAGAAATTAGTCTATTTGTTCATGAAAGAGTCTTAGTTTACAAAGGAATATTATAATTGTTTATTGAAATTATTAAAATGAAAAAAAAATAAAAGCATATATGTTGGATCTGCTACTAAACAAACAGTCACAAACAATTTAAACCTTGTAATTGCAAAGGATCTTTGTCATACATTCACAGAAGATGTTTGAATGAATGGGCAACAAAGTAGTACCATCAAAACAATTAGATAATAAAATGTCCTAATTGCAAATATGAATATTTATTTGCAATAAAAGAGTGCTATAAAGTAAACCTAAAGGTTATTTAAGTTGCGCAATTTTTCAACTTGGCAATTTTGTGATTCAATAGAAAAAATAGTCTTAATTTGTATGACACTAAGTTTAATAGTAATTTCTGGACTTGATTTTATGTCAGTTTCTGATTATTTACAAGTTGATGAAACTGATAAATAAGAAGTTACAATGTTTAAATGGGTGAATAGAGTTCATTTTGGTACAGTATTAATTATACTCTGTTCTGCAACATTTAATATAATATAAATGGCTGTGAGTAAAACTGAATTAGAAATTTTGGATATAAGAAATTGATAAATCTACTATTATTTTTATTGTTTATATAGATTGATTAATAATACAAAAGTAATTAATTGTTAAATCATTAATAAAAAAAGTTTTTAGACAATTATTATTTAATTTGAGAAAATATTAAATAAATTACATCAATTCAATATAATGGAACCAACAATTTTATAATTATTTAATTCAACATCTTCATCTAAAATCTTATTATTTTCTTAAGGTCCATCATCTTTAATTTCATCTATTTAACTTACACTTGTCTATTTTTCTTCTTAATTCTTTATTTCTGGTTCTTAATTTAATTATTTTGATGATGAGTAAAAGTAAATATGATTTCCTAATTCATCCAATTTTTCTAATTTTTCTTAGTGTTCTTCTCTTTTTAAAATTGTACTAGTACAATAAGGTTCTTTTGTTAGAAGCTTATATTGATCAAATTATTCAAGACCTATAAATTATTCTGATGTTGATATATTTTAAGTTTTATCATAATTCAATGATAAACAAAAAGTATTTTAATTTTGTTCTTGTTTTTCTGGATGTAACCAAGGATGCAAAATAAATTCTAAAATTTATTATTTTGAAACCTGATGAAGATAATCTTTTTTCTGGTTCTTTTCTTAATAATCTTTTTAATAAATCTTATTGCAACTAATCCAAAGATTCAAATTGGGCAGTATTTTCAACATTATAATTAGGATCACAGATTAATTCAATTGTATCCATGATTTAATCATTTTAAAATGGTAATTATTGACAAAACAATTAATAAACTATAACTCCTATAGACCATATATCAACTACATTAGTATTTATGTTTACCTTTTTAATTATAACCACCTCCAGCAAAGATTTCAGGTGCTTAATAAAATAATGAACCTGTTCTTGTCCACATTTCAATATTCAATGTAGAATTTCTTGTTTTTGTGACAAATTTTTTTGATACTCCAAAATCTATTATTTTGATTTTTGCATCATCATCAGTCAATTACACTAAGATATTGTCTGGTTTAAGATCTCTATGACAAATGCATTTATTATGAATTTTATCGATTGATTTGGCTAATTCTAATATCAGTAATTGTTGCTATTTTATTGATGGTTATTTTTTAGATTAAAGCAATTTATATAAAGAAGGATAAGGACATAATTCCATTACAAGATGAATTTCTTCTTTTGTAACATTAATGAATAAATCTATAGCTTTGATCACACATTCTAAATCATTAAGTTGTCTATTGATCTTAAATGTTTTCTTTATTGTACTAATTATTTCAGGATCACCAGTGCGAAATATTTTTACTGCATATTGAATTTTATTACCATCTTATTTATTATAACATATTTTGACAATCCCATGTGCTCCCTAACCTATTATACTTAATTCCATTACCAAGACTCTTATTCTTATAACAATAAATTTCATCAAAATTTTTGTATAAAGTAACAGAAGGTATTTCATTTATTTGAATATTCTCATTGGATTAAAATTGATACTTTTTACCCTTAAATAAAGTTTATTTGAGAGTAAGTCTAATTTAATTTGCATGAAAGGTTCTCATTAATTATAAAATATTTAGATAGCAAATAATTAAATTATTACAATTTGTGAAAGAGAGAAATTATAAATTTTGAATATATCATTTAGGGACCTTCATTAATTAATTTGAATTAATTGATTTTATTATTACTTAGTTAATTAATTAGTTTGCTTAAGCTTATCTAAGGCAGTAACAATTTTTGTTTCAATAGTTTAATTTATCTCTTCATCAATTTAATTAAGCTTTGTAATTATATCTTTCATCTTTTCTTCTGAAAATTGAGGTTCCTCTTCATCTGAAACTTCATCTGTTGATCTATTTTCAAATTAAAAGTCTTGCCATTCATTACTATTAAATGTTTTATCATTATTTTCAAGTTGCTATTCTATTTATTCAACTTGATCATTAATGTTAGAAGGTGGATTTGTAAAATCAAGTCCTTTAGTATAAGGCACTGTATCTAATTTCAATTATTTTAAACGAGAATGATAGACATTACATGAAATTTGATTCAATATTTTTGTATTGTTCAAATATCTACAATATTTAACCTAATTGTATACTTAATAGCATCAATAGCAGAATTTACTTCATCATATTCAATAAACACTTTGGTTAACAATTAGCCTCTCTCAAATATTAATATCTATGTTATTAAATATCATCTATAATAATACTTTCGATATTGAACCATGCTTGGAGAAAATCTTAAGCAATGATTAGTTATTGATTTATATATTATTTTGTGTAGTCTTAAGACAAACCAAAGCAACTCTAGTTGGTGTTGGATCTCTCTTTTTTTTCCTTTAAGACATTATATAATAAATTAATTAATGTTTTTCTCACTCTCTTCCATACGAAAGCCTAAATAGGAATTCAATTTGTTACATTTAGAAACTCAAGAATACTACTTTCTATCACTTAAAGTTTCACTTCATAATAACAATGAGTATAAATCTTGAAATAGCAATAGAATTCGTGGTAAATTACACATTTGTTCCCGTTCTTTAGTCTTTTAGCCAAACTAACCAAAATTGCCAATGATTAAAATGAAATACTCAAATAACCTTATTATGAAGATTTTACGTAACATTGATACAAAAACCATGAATTAAATTATGTAAATCAAATGGACTCCTTCTCTATTAATGGAAGATATTGATGCTTTAGATATTAACTAATTGTTTCAACATTTTAAAAGAGATAAAAATAATGAATTATTAGATAGGCTTTATAAAGTTTAATCTAGAACTGCCAATACACAATTTACTATTATGTTTCTAAGAGTTGATAAACTGTTTGTTATTAATAGAAATCCTATTAGTCCCTACATCACTGAAACTGTAAACTAATTTCATTATAATGTAGTGTGATGAAAATATTGTATTTTCAATTTCATAATCAAATTCAAAATAAAATATTATCAGATTTCTTAAACTTTATTAAGGACTTACTCAAGCTGAAGATGAAAACTCATTTATTGGTACTATCATCAATACAACTTTAAATGAAGCTATGAATGAACATAGAGCATAATCATCTTAATAAGGACTTAAAATTGAAATTGCTGTTAAATGTAAATTAATTAAACCGGAAGGAAATATATATGGATTATTTTCTATTTAAAGAGATGAAGGTATTAAATACATACCATTAATCAATTCACCTAAAGGTAAAATATTAATGTGGTAATTGACTGATATTAAATTCTTTTTAAAGTATCGTTATATGTTTAAATATATCGGTTTAGAAATCTGGTTCTTTAATAAAAAACGAAGTGTTTTACTTGTCTTTGAAGATACATAATAACTTGAAACTGTTTATAAATATCTTATAAGAAAAACTACAAAAAATTAAATCGCTTCTATCACTATAGATAAATTGACTGAACTATGGGTTAATGGAGAATTAAGTAATTTTGATTATTTAATGTCTTTAAATACTTTCTCCAGCAGAAGCTATTGTGATCTATCTGCTTATCCTGTATTTCCATGGATTATTGCAGAATATACAGATAAGAATTTTGATTTAACATCTCCAGAATTTTTTAGAGATTTGTCTCGTCCTGTTGGTGCTTTAAATAAACATAGATTACAAAAATACAAATAGTCATATTAAGATTAATTGAAAAATCAAAAAAATAATAATGAAGTGATTCCTTATATATATCCAACTCATTATTCTAGTCCTGGTACAGTTGTTTATTATTTAATAAGAAAAATACCAGAATTTGTTATTAAACTTTAAAATGGTGTATTTGGACCAACCGATCGCATTTTTAGAGGTATTGATAGTACATGGTATACAACCTTAAATTTACATGCTGATTCTAAAGAATTAATACCTGAATTTTATTCACTTGATCCAGATTTCTTAATAAATTGTGATAAATTAGAATTGGGAATGACTTAAGAAGGTGAAATTATAGATGATGCTATAATACCACCTTGGGCTACTTCTATGACTGATTTTCTATTGAAAATGAGAATAGCCTTAGAAAGTGATTATGTAAGTACTTAACTTCCTAAATGGATCGATTTAATATTTGGTTTCAAAACTAGAGGAGATGAAGCTGTTAAATAAGATAATTTATTCTATCCATATACTTATGCTGAAAATATTAACTGGAATTAATGCAGAACATCCATTGAAAAATAGGCTTTAGAAACCTAAGTAGCTGAATTTGGTTAAGTACCAATATAGTTATTTAATTCATATCATCCTACTAGGAAACTTAAAATATAACCCTCTTTAAAATAATAATGTTTACAATCTTCAAGTCAAAGGAATATATAATTAACAGACATATAATAAGAATCTTCAAATAAAGATTATGTTACATGTTTGTAAAACTAAGTATCCTCCCTATAATGGGAAAACGAAAAGCTGAAATTTAATTTAGATACAATTAAATAAGAATTATAATTATAAAAAATTGAGACATTCAATTCATAATATGACTAAGTATATAAATGATTTAATATTTTTAATTTAGGAAGAAATCGATAAAAAAGGCCAGGATTTGATGAGTGATGATAGCATATACCAAGAAATCAAGATATGATTATTTATTTTTTAAGATATTTAACTAAATTTTATAATGTTGTATTATAATTATATTTTTTCTGATAAATTTGTTAAATAATGTTTCCAATCGATCTTGCCAAACTAGCCACCTTATAGTCTAAGGTAAAATTAACACTAATACTACATTATTTATGATAATCTACGATATATTTATACTTAAATACTTAATATTTATGTTAGAGATTAGAATCAGACTTCAAGGTACTAGGGAGGATAGGAAAGGGTGGATTCTCTAAGGTTTATAAGGTGAGCAACTTATTAGATAAGAACACTTATGCTTTGAAAAAAGTAAATTGTGTTTATATATTTTTTTAGATTGAACTCAAAGCTAAGGACATTAAAGATAGCCTTGAAAAAAATATTGAGAGAGCATAAAGAGGTATATTATTTTAATCAATAAGTTCCTTAGAAGCCAAATATTTAGCCCGTCTATCCCATCCCAAAATTATTAGATATTTCAATTCTTGGGTTGAAGTTATGTAGAACAAAATAGATTAGAATAAGATTATGAGAAAATAAGAATAGGATTAAAATGATTTCGTTATTGAACGAAATAATTTTAGTTTTTATGATTCGTAATCTAATTCAAAGAATGATCTTGAAAATTTGATTATGTTTAAAGATACTTAAAATGAATAAATAAGTTATTCAGAATAAGAAAATGAAGTTTAAACAAAATCTAGAGTGAACAGAAAAAAGTAAAATCATAATTCTTAGAATAAAAAATCAACTAGTTAAGATGAGAAAAAATTAGAGTTTGATAAAATCATATTTTACATTTAAACTGAGTTTTGTTAATAGACACTTGAAAATTATTTACAATAAAGAAATAATGAATTACTGAAACTCAAAAAAAAAAATATTGAAAAATATTAACTTTAACTTTAAAATAATGAAAAAGAGGCTAAACTTATATTAGAATAAATAATAAAAGGATTAGATTATTTACATAATGAATGTAAATTAGTTCATCGAGATTTGAAACCAGGAAATATATTTATGAATAGTCCAGAAGATGTTAAAATAGGTGATTTTGGTTTAGTTACAAAATTAAAACAATTTTATGATTTTGATGATCAAGATAATGATGATGAGATTTGTACAAAAATGTATGCTGCTCCAGAATAAATAACTTAAAATATAAATAAAGCTTTTTATGATTAAAAAAGTGATATTTATGCATTAGGATTAATAATTTTGTTATTGTTTCATCCAATATCTACATCTATGGAAATGATTAAAGTAATTAATGATGCCAGAAAAGGAATTTTACCATCTACACTTAGGGATAGACATAATAAAATAGCTGAAACAATATTAGAATGTTTAAATCATGATCCTAAACAAAGACCAAATATTAATGAGATATCATTTTAAGACTCATCAAATTCTTTGTCTTCATCAAAAAAGAGCAGCAATGAATTTAGTAGTGAATCAACTGATTATTTTATTAAAAATATTGGTATTTGTTATGTACAATTTGAGGATGAAGAAATTTAAGAGAAGTAATAATTTATATTATTTTAGATATTTGATTTTTAATAATAGATAAATTTAGATTTTTAAAAATTAGAAAAGTTTAAAGGCTTAAATGATTTACAATCTTAATGAGTGCAATATATCTTTTATTGATAATAAGATTGATATTTAACACAGTCAATTAGAAAACTTTTCTTTCACAACTACACATAGTTAGTTATAAGATATTTATGATCAATTATGTGAACTAACTTAATCATTCAATTGATTATTATAAATATATTTATATTTATAAATATAAATAAAGCCTATTCAAAATTAATTTTTTTAAATTAGTAAATAAATTCATTTTATTTAATTATTATTTTTCTCCAAACTCTATTTTCTAAACTATCTCTTCAATAAAATGATTAGTTATTTTGCCATGATTATTTTTCCTGCATTAATCTATATCTAAGTAGTTATTTTTATCGCTAAAAGTTATTTTTTAATGGTAAAAACAACTATTTATTTTAAATTACTATTTAAACTTCTTAAATTGTAATAATTTTAGAACTATTTTTTTTTAATTCTATCAAAGGTGGCTTAATTATTCTACTAAAATATTAAAATTGATAATAACTTCATTGTTTCTAAAGCGATTGATTTTGCATTTTTTAATTTCTAAAAGGTGATTTCTAAAGTAGGGTTTTTTAAAATTTGAATAGCTTTACGAATTGTTTTTAATCAATAACTGAAAATAAAGATTAGAAAATGAATATTTTTCAATTTTTCACTAGTTAAGAGAAATATTATTTGCTTAATATTGTAAAAGGACCATTTCTTATCTTAAATTTAATCCTTTATTATGTATGAATGTAGAAAATAAAAATTAATTTGAATTTAAGTTAATTTAATTATATTCTTTTTTTTAAAAAAGGGAATATTAAATAGTCATTGGCTAAACAACAAAAATTTAATTAAAGAACTTAATAGAAAATTTCTAGAATACTTCAATTTTTTCATTTTGACTATTTCATTAATAATTTTATTTACATACACTTTGGAGAAGAACAAATTGACTTTAACTCAATATAATTAGGTTGAGAAACTATTTATTATTTATAGATTGATCTTTTAAGAAATGACTAAGAAACACCAAGAAAGAGTTAGAACTTTTGTTTCCCAAATAAAATTTTTTTGAAGAAAATCAAGATCAATTTATTTTAACTTATTCAGATTTTGATATTTCTAGTTCAATATAATTTTAAGATATGCATGCATAGATTTAAGAATTACCAAATAATAAATATATTAGTTACTTAATTATTGAAAAATTAATCGAGCAATTAATCGAACTCGAAAAATCAGGGTAAAAGTTTTATTCTATCAAGTGTTCATATTCCAATGTTGAATCAGTCATATTTCTAAGTAGTAGATTAAACTGAAAAAATTGAAATTGCTCCTAATGCTAAAGTTGTTAAATACATACTTTGTAAATTTGGTTCTGAAAACTTAATTCCTAATTCTCTAGAATTGATTAGGAATTTAAATATACCTCCTTAAATAATAATTTAAATTCTAAATAATTAAGCATCTTAAATTTAATATAATGAAAATATGACTTTTTTTGCTTTAGGTGGCATGATTTATATTTCTTGTATGGAAAATATTTGTTTGATAACTAATAAAATTAGGAAATTTTATTATTTCGATCATGTATTCTATAAGACAATATAAATTTTATTGATCCTCACATTTAAAATTTAATAATAGTTGCATAGTTGAACCAAACAAAAGACCTAAATTAATTTAGGTTAAAATAGATTTAAAAAAAATTTTTATTAAATTTTTGATTTTCAATTTTGAACATATAAGTATACACGATTTAATTGAGAAATTATTCAAAAATGATGAATAAAATACTGGAAGACTAATGGTCATGGAGTTTCTTTCAAAAATAAAATTTGTTTAAAAAGATATTTTAAGAAACAAAATTAATACTAAAATTAACTACGCCCTATAATTATAATGTTAGAATTAGTTTGCTAAGAAAAAGAAAAATTAAAACAGGATTCAGAGGGAACTTATAAAATTGGGATGTATCTAATACAAATGACGAAATAGTTGAATTTAAACTTTAATATTTAAATGATTATCCTGATATTTTAGATTAAATTGTAGCTGAGATGAAAAAGAAAGGATTAAATAATTAAATATTCAATTAAATAGTAAATAGGTAATGGAATTAACTAGATAATATTATTTCTTAAGTGAGTAATAATAACCAAAATAACAAAAACATATCAGAAAGAATTTTGTTAATATGTTTGCAAAAAATAAATACTGTTTTCATCTTTTCAGAATTATTAAAAAACTTTTATCCTATTAAAGAATTAATTAAAATAAATGCTAATGATAGATACGATTTAATTTTTAAGATTATATTCGAAAATTAATAGATAAATTTGCATTAATAGATTATTTAAACATTATGAATTATTTCTAAAAAGATTTAATAAATATGTTGACATTATTTATTTAAAAAATATTTAAGAATTAATAATTCTACACCCTAACTGTGACTATTTAATTTATTATTACTTTTCACTTTTTAATTTTCTTTTCTAATTTTATAATTTGAAGTTTTACACAGTATTATTCTTGAGGTTTTAATAATTTTTATGTATAATTCAGAAAAATAATTAAATATTTTTTACAGAATTTTTGGTAGTTAAATATATAATTTAGAATTCAATTATGCTTAAAAAAGAACAAAATTTTTTTTAATTATAAAAATATTTGATCACCTATCATATAATTTAAAATTAACTTAAAAAATGTTTATGCATAGCATTTTCTGACAATTAAACTTTACTGTAGTGATGATTAATATTAGAATAAGATTATAAAAAAAAAGCAATTTTGACATTAAAAAAAATATTAGATTATAATGAATAAATGCTAAAATAAAATTGAAACCAAGAAGATTAAGAGAAATATAGAAATATTATTTGTAAGAATATATATATATGAAATGTATAATTTAATATTAAGTTTATTTAATATAAATCTGTTTTACAATGCAACGCTAATAAATGTTACCGACACCAAGGGTTAGCAATTAGTAAATTTACAAAGTTGGAGAATAATCCATAAAAGGAATTGATTTGTAGGGTAAGAAAACACAAAAGACAAAGGATTATAATTTAGAAGCCATGTATAAAAATTATTAAATAGCATCAAAGATAACCAATATATTAAAATTCATAAGAAAGTTTATCAAATTGTAATAGTAATAAATCTAGTTCAAAAAATTCAATTGGTTTTGATTAATAACCAAGTTATATGGATGAATAGTAATGGAAATCTTCTCATTATCATACAAACACTGCACCAGTTCATTTGTATTAAAATATTAGTTAGAATGATGCTGCCTTTTTAATAAAAGATTAAGATACAGGTAGTTAAATATTTAAATTTTAGGGAATGTTTATGATATTAGAAATACTGAGAAAATCCCTGCAAATAGAGAATATATGTCAAAATTAAAGAAGAGACATCAATCAGCATGGTAAGGTTGGTGGCAATAGAAAAAAGAGAATAATCTTTGTTTATTAAAATATGTGAAATCAAATAATATAAAAGAAGTAGAGAAACTTTTAGATATTACATCAAAAGATTTGAAGCCTGAAATCAATACAAGAGATGAAAATGGTATTTCATATTAATTATTAGCAAAGGAATGATTCCATTACATTATAGTTGTATGAATCAGAATTACGAGTTAACATTATTGCTTTTAAAAAACGAGGCAGATTGTGACTTAACAAATTCATAAGGTTAAACTGCATTAATTATTTGTGCATAAAAAGGATGTGAATACATACTAGCATTATTATTAACTATAGGTGCTGATATTAACCATATAGATAATCTTTAAAATACTCCATTACATTATGCTTGTTATTTTTGTATATTATTGATTGAAACATAGAACATAAAAGAGTTGCTGAAATATTATTGGCTAGACCTTCAATAATGATCAATATTAGAAATCTAGATAGTAAAACACCTTATGATTTAGTCTAACATTGCCATGATCTAAAAATATTATTTGATAAACACTTGAAGGTAGTGAATCAACTTAATTAAGATGAAATAAGATTCATTTAACTAATGTTAAAGAGTTAGAATATTTGAAGAATCATCTGAAAGAGTAATAACTTCACCTAATAGTAAATAATAAACAAATGCTTATTAAATATTAAGTCGTTGTTAGTCTCCTTAAAAGTTTGAAAATATGAATTCACATTCAAACAAATCAACAACATACATTCATCCTGCATAAGATTATAATGAAGTAATTGGACCATCATCAATTAGAATAATATTACAAATAGGTAAAGGATCATTTGGTGATGTTTATTTGGTTGAAAAGAGAATAACTAGTAGACCTAATTAAGGACCAAAATTAGCAATGAAAGTTTTACCTAAGAATAAATTCCTAGGTTAAAATCTATTAAGATATGCTTTAACTGAAAGAAATATATTATCTTATTTAAATCATCCATTTATAGTAAAATTAAGATATGCATTTTAAACTAATACTCATTTGTGTTTATTAATGGATTTTTGTCCTGGTGGAGATTTGTCTAAATTAATATAAAGATAATAAAGATTACCAGAATAGTAAGCTAAATTATATTTTGCTGAAATATTAACTGCTTTAGAACATTTACATTAAAATGATATAATATATAGAGATTTAAAACCTGAGAATGTTGTTATTGATTAATATGGACATGCTATGTTAACAGATTTTGGATTATCAAAAGAAGGAATTCATGATAATTATGGAGCTAAAAGTTTTTGTGGATCTATGGCATATTTAGCTCCAGAAATGCTTAAAAGAGTAGGTCATGGTAGAGCAGTTGATTGGTATCATATGGGTATATATTATAATTCTAAATATTAGGAATCTTATTATACGAAATGATTACTGGTCGACCACCTTATTTTTCAGCTAATAGAGATGAAATGATAAATAATATTGAATAAAATAATATTCAATTTCCAGAATCTATTACAAAAGAATGCAAATCTATTATTTAATAATTATTAATTAAAAATCCAATGTAAAGATTAGGTGCTTCATCAAGAGATGCTGATGAAATTAAAGATCATCCATTTCTAAAATTAATTAATTGGAAGGATTTATTAAATAAGTATTATCTTTATATTAAAAAAAAGAAAATATAAACCGCCAATTCCTGTAATTAATGAAGAAATACTTAATTAAAAATTTGATATTCCTTTTGATTTTATACTTTCTGCAGATAAATCGAGTGCAATTAATTATATTAATGGCTGGTCATTTGTCAACAATGATTTTACACAGTTTTGATTTATTTATATATTATTATTGATTCAGTAATTAGTATATAGAAATAAATCATCTCTAGTTTAGCTATCATTTGGTTGAAATGTCCAATGTTGACTTTGCTATTAAACTTCACAAACTTTCTATTAGAATGCTTAAATAAGGTCGAGCTTTTATTGTAATTGTTATGATATTGTTTATAGATAAGATTGAATATCATTCTATTATTCATAAATAGTAATTTCTTTCATTTCCTAATAATAATTATAATATTAAGATACCAATTTAGAAATTTCAATAATTTTATCAATTAAATTTTTATGATCCTAAACAATAGATGAATGATTCATTTATTCTTATCTTTATGATTTTTAAGGAAGGGAATAATCTAATTCTTCTTCAAATTCTTAACTCTATTAAACAGCTTATTAATTTAATTATCGAAATCCTTATTCTTATTATGATTAATAAGGAGATTCATTAAATAAATCACTATAATTAGTAGTTTAATTAAATTAATGTTATTAAAATAATTGATTATGTTATTAGGAGTAATTTTAAGTTTTTAAGAATAAATTATGTTAACTATTATTGAAATGATCATGATCATTTTAATAGCTACTTGCTGAATTAATTCTTTGATGAGTTGGAAAATAATTATTATTATTATGATAAGATTGATTAAGTTATTAAGTATTATTAAAATTTAAATTAATAGATGGAATAGATGATAAATTAAATTTATTAATAGCAGATGCAATATCACTTTTTCTATTTTCTTTTTAAAAATTTAAATTTTAATTATTAAACATTTATGTAGAAGTTTGTAATGGTTACTATAAAGATTATCTTTTAATATTAGAAATAGGACTAAAACTTCTTTAATTTTCTTAATCCTCTTCATCATTAAATTATTTTCTTGTAATATTTTCTATATTTATAAAAAATTATTGTACTTGCTTATCTTGCCAACATTAATTCTCTTTACATCTAATCACCTTAATAGAGTCTATTTTCAGGTTTTTTTAATTCTTTAACTCTATCAGCATATCTTAATGTATTTAGAGTATGTTCACTACTTTATGAACTTGGAGATATATTTCCAATCATAACAGTTTTACAATTTCCAGTTAAACTATCTTTTAATACTAAAGTTAATTTAGATCCTCTAAATGGTGTATGATTTTTATTAAGATCCAATGCTCTAATACATTCTTTTAATGCTAACAATGATTTATTAATTTCTGCTCCATCTATTCTAGTTTATTTATTCTAATCTTAAACATCAGCTCCTCTTTCACTACCAGCTAAATCAATAAATGACATTTTCCCATGAACTGTTTTTCCTGATTTTAATATTACTTACAATATTGCATGTGATCTAGAAGATTCAGAATTTGAACTATTTGATGCTAATTATATTTCAATATATATACCTGTAATTCTAACATTCTAACCTAATTAAATAAAATGCATTAATTATTACACTGAATTAATTTTTTTTTCCATTAAATTAATCATATTCACATTACCTTTAGCATCTTCTCTTATCTAAATTTAATTCCTTTAAGATAATAAATCATACAATTTTCCACAATAAATCTCAAAAAATGAAACATATACTTAAAGATGAGTATATTCTTCCTAAGATTATAATTAAATTTATTATTTTACCATTTCAATTATTTAAAATATGTCTTAACCAGCTAATAAATACATTCCAGGTATTTATCTTTCAATATCTCCTATCATTGTATATGTCTTTCCACTTCCAGTTTAACCATATGCAAAACAAGTCACTTTGGCTCTCTAAAAGGCTGCACGTATTATGGGTCTAACAGCATTTATGTAAACCTATTCATTTGAATTATTCTAATTAAAAGCTAGATCAAAATTAAACTAATGTTCTTCAATATATTTTGTTAAGTCTACTTTTTATCTAAATTCATTTAATATTTTTAATCTTACTTTATTTCTTTAACGATCACACTGTTATCATTTTACATTATTATTATGTCTTCCTCCTTTTTAATAATTTCCTTCTAAGATAAAGGCCTTTTTCTTATAGCTACAACTATTCTATCTTAAGCATCCATCATTCAACTCGAAGTTAAAGATTAAGAAATATTATATAATTATTAATTTCTCAAACAACGATTTATTCATATTAAAATACTCATGAACTCTTCTATTCTCTAATTTCACATCACTTCTTAACACTTTTCTATAAATACTCTTTTCAATCTTGTTCTATCCCACACAACAACTTGACTCATAAGAAAATAATTTATATAATTATTTTATGTTATTTTTTCTTATTTATATTACATAAACTCTTTGTTATTTGATATTTGAATAAAAAGGAAGAATTAACAATTCATTACATATCGAATTAAACATTACAAAAGAAGAAAAACAACTATTAGATAAAGACTTTTTATGGTTCGATTTTTAATTTGATTTTCCAACACCAATATCAATCTAAATCTAAAATACAACTACTTAATTCCTTTAATTACTTGAAGTCAAAATTGAAGAAGCTTAATATGGACTTTTTATATGTAAAGACTATTAATTATCTAATCTAAAAACCGAAATCATACTTGATCCATCCCCATAGTATTAAGATTAATGGTATAAGTATAATGTTTAGGTTAATAAATTTCCAAGATTTCTCACAAGATTTCAACCTGAATTAGGTTTTACTAAAAACTCTTCAGAAGTATTTTATTTTATCAATATGACTTATGAAACTTCTGGCTTTTATCTAATTGAAATTAATTATTATTATGGATTTGGAAATTTGGAACTTTAAACTTGTAAAAATGAAGCTTGTTTTAATTAAAATAATGAGACCAAATTATTACTTAATTTTTCATAAATAGAATGCATTTAAATTTACCATGATTCTTTCTAAGATCTTTGTAGTCATCAACTTAAAGTAACTACTTATAATTCCACATATTATTATTTAACTTTTAAACACTATAGTTCTGCTAATGTATAATATGTAAAACCTAATAGAATTACGTAAATTGAAACCCTAAATAAAGAAGCTTCTCTTGTATTAGATGATTTAAATGAATTAAATTTTATCTATTTAAATTAAAAGATAAAAGCAATCTAATTCTCCTAAAACTCTAGAAAACACTTTTATAATAATGTTATAATTTTGCTAAAAGAACAATAAAATTTTCAGGATTGGGATTAAAATTTTTATATTTAATCTACATCACACTAAAATTTAACTTTATAATATATTAATACAATATAGATTCTCTATTTGAATTCAAATTTTAGATTAGAATAAGAAGAGAACTCCTATTAATTCTTTTGTGTTCACACAATATTTTCTGAATTCGTATTTGAAATATTTGTTTATGATTATGAACTTCTGGTCTAAATTTATTTTTCCAATCAAACTTAATTTCCAAATGAACATTAAAATCAATTTGAATTAATAGAATCGAATATTAAGACAATTTAAATGAATGGAAATAATAAATAGTATATTGGTATCAAAACTAAATAAAGAACTATAGAATATTAATTATATATAAGAGAACCTATATTCTATCATTTAAATTTGTTTTAATTAAGAACAATTAACTATTGTAAAACATGTTAGATGGAGTTCAAATATTTATCAAAATCGAATGGAGAAATGTAATTCCATATATATTATCATTAAATGAAATATGAAGAAGATCATTCTCTATTTGAAATAAAGTTTATTGAGAATGGTAAATTCATTCGCTAATCATAAACTTATCATTCAAAAAATTATCTGAGATTATCTCTTTTAATGGAAGAGGGATTGCTATACACTATAATTACTAGAAGTAAAATTTAATAAGATATTGAACTTAAAATAACTGATACAAAAATATTAGATATTAAAATTGAAGAAGATATTTCATCAATTGATTTTAAAGTAGAAATATTTAAGTTAGAAAATAATAATAATAATATATATTATTTTTATTTCAAAGAAGATATATAAGAAAAAATTGAAATTCTAAATAGAGATGGCGAATCAGAAATTAAGAAAATTGCATCAAATTATTATGAAGTCTTATTCATCAATAAATAAAAGGATAGCTTTTTTATTTATTTTATGATAGCAGGCATAAACTCTTAAATTACATTTTAGGTATAAGAAAAAAGTTGTGAAATCATTAAAACTATTTCTAATCATATATTTTTATCCCCCCTTAAATATTAATAAGAACTCAAAAGCCTTATTCTTTCTACTTAGATTATTGATTGTGAATAATTAAAATGTGATGAATTAGAAATTTCCAAAATACTTATCATAACAAAAATAGTTTATAAAAATAAAACGAATGAATATACAAAAGGATACTATAATTTAAGCTAATATCATGAAACCTTAAATGAATTATATGAACCTATCTAGAATATTTAATCAATTTAATTGATTGCATCTATTAATTCGAATAATAATAATTTTAATTTTAGCTCTAATGAATATTAATTATTACTGAAAAATTAAATAATGTTATAAAGGTAAGAACCTTAACTAAAAAATCTATTATTTGCTATTGTATATATAGTTTTCATTATTTTTCTGGGATACATAGTCTTTAAAATGATTTTTAGAAAGAAAGTGTCAATCTTTCCAAAAAGAGTGAAAAATTATGAAGATGAAGAAGAATCTATATAAATTGATGATTTGTGAGTTAATATTAAAATTTAATTTTATTATGATATTGATCAGAAATCCTCTCCTATTAAAACATCATTTTCATAAAATTAATAACTAATTTAATAAAATTTATTTACCTTTCTGACTTTTTAACATCATTATTATATAAAATCTTAGTAAATATTTCAATTTTCTTATTATTCTTAAACTCTCCAATTAATTCAGTTTTCTTTGAATTGCCTGATTTATATATAGTCATCTTCTTAAAAAAGGATTAACTCAAATCTTAAATATCGAATTCTATTATTGTCTCTTTGCCTCTGCCATGTTTTTAATTGTTTTAAAATTAACCTTCATAACTACAGGCAAATAATAATAATTACATAAATTCATAATTTAGATTTGTTTTTATAAGTTTTCCTTCTCCATGCATCATTCCTTTTTATAACTGACCTTCATAATACTCATTTTCATTTATTTACAATTTTCCAAATTCTAATTATTATACTTAATCTTAGATATTCGAATTTCTAAGTTAATAGAATAAAATAATTACTTTCTACCTTGTGGGGTTTCTAATTTATCCCCAGAATTTTTTATGATTTTTTCTTTGGAATCATTAGATCTTGATTATTCCTTTATGATAGAATTTGATTAAATATTTTCTTTATTATCCTTTTGATTCACTTCTACTAAGTTTATTTTTATATCATCTCCTACTAATTCAGATATTGAGCTTTGTTTTAAAATTTCATATGCATTCTTCAAATCCATTTCCAAGTTTTTTAGTTCATCAGCCTATTTTATTATAAGGAAGTTTATTTTTTCACTACAATTCAGAACTTCCTGTAGTTTATCATCATTTAAGATAAAGAACTCTATTTTTTCATTTAGAGTTTCTATTAAGGAATTGTAGTAGTTTATTTTTTGTAAAAATAAGTTTTTTACTTCCACTAAGTAGTTCTCAAACTTTGTTTGCCAATCTTTTACTAACTTTAATGAGTTCTATAATTAATTTATGATTTCTGATGAGTTAATAACTGTTATTGTTTCTTTGTTTATTTTTTCTAGATCTTTTATAGCTTTGAATGATTTTTTTGGGAGATCGGATTCATATTAACAAATTCCACAACATAAAGTCCAATGATTATTTTATTTTAGAATAAAAGATACTGGTTAACCTTAATGGCTTTCTTTTAGGCAGAACTTTAAATCCATTATTAAATTATTATTCTAAATTTGATAAAAAACTATTAACATTTATAAAACTATTAGATTAAATTCAGATATGGTATTTTTTATTAAACTTAATCAAAATTAACAAATTTTCTTCAAATATTAAAATCTTCAATTATATTACTATAATGATGATCTTGAATGTGTTTATTCATTTTAAACTTTAAAGTAAGCTAAAATAAAAGTAATGTTAAAAGTGAAGGTAATTTTTATTTAATTACTAAAGTTATATTAGTTTTAGCAGTTCTTTTAAGAATAATAAAAAAAATTGATTAATGTATATAAATAAAAGTATTGTATTGAATTGTTAAAAATGTTATAGTTTATAAAGTGTTGTAATAAAGTTTAAAGGTAAAAAATAATAAAAAATTAATGTTAATTTATTGATTATATGAATATCAAGATGCTTAATAGTCAAGATAAGCAAAATATTTTTATTGATTTATCATTGATTATAAACTTTCGTAATAATTTTGCCACTTGGGTTTGGGAAGGAAATCTTGTTGAATTTTAAAGAAATGGGTATTCTGCTATTCGAATTTCTATTTAGCAATAAGTTATTTAATTTTAGTATTGTTCCTTATTTACTATAAATATTTGTTATTTATCGTGGAATAGTCAAAACTATATTATAATTTATTGATATTATCATAGTTCCTTGGAGTATCTTACTTAGACCATCTCCTTTTAGGGTTTTATTCTAAATCTTAGTTTTTATTTTGAGATGACTTCCTGCTTTGCTTTTCATATTTTCTTTAATTCATTTTAATATTTTATAATATAGAAAGTTTTTATTCTCACCTCACATTAGATGTTAATTTTCTTATAGAACTTTCACATATAATAAGTAAGAAAGTAGTATTTCACTTAATTAAAAAAATAATTATATTTAACAAAGCGTTCAGTTAGTTAATTAATTTGATGATGAATAATGAAGATGAGAAAATGTTTTGCTGAATTGAGAGTTTTATATAATATTAAATGAAGAATAGATAAATAAAAGAAAATTTATTAAAAAAGATTTTAATGAATGTTTAACTTTTAGTTAAATTAAAAAAGTACATATAATTTGAAAGAGAAAACTTTTTGAATTAAAATAATTCTTAATATAAAATATTACTAAGTATAAGATTGATTATTTAAAGCTATTTATACCCTAAAATTAATTAATGAACACTATTGTTAAGTTAGATAAAATTGATAGAGTATTTGGTGGATTTGTAGAAAAATTGATAATTTTTGAACAAAAAAATAGAGTTTATGTAGAAGAGAAAGTATAATCTATCTTATAAACTATAATTTAAGAAATGATCATATTAAAAATTAATATTTTTTAATAAAGAACACAGCAAAAGATTATAAGTCATATATATTGAAGTAATTAATACATTAAATGAATAATAAATAGATAGTTTTGATAATACTTTAAAAAATAGCAGAAGTCAGTAAATAGACTACAATGCCTAGTGATACTTAATTTAAATATATTTTGAAAAAAAATAATATTTGTGTTCTGATTATAAAAGAGAATTAATTAAGTCTAAATCTTTAAAAATTGATAAAAAATCTCTAAATTTAAGAAATTTTGTAAAATAATTATGATGTACTTAAAATAATACTATAAAATATCAAAACAACTCTAATGTACCTTATTCCTTTTCTTTTTTTAATGTTTCAAAATAGCCATATATGATAGTGACTGAAAGCAAAATACCAGTTCCTAGAAATATATATCGAATTAAATACCTGATCCAATAGCCCCAAGAAAATCAGCCAAAATAGTAAGAGCTCCAATGCACATACCACCAAATGAAGCAGCAATTGGAATATATCTCTTTAATACTTCTTTCATAGATGAGTCTCTGTATCCAACGATTTGCATATCTTATTCTTTAAGTTATTTAGCAACCTAAAAATTATTAATAATTATACATCTTTAGGTGATGATCCTGAGACATCAATCCAAGTTTTGGAGAAGACTGCACAAGTTCCAAGTATGAAGGCAGTATAAAGAACAGTATGAATTGGATCAAATATTGCTTCTGAAATAGATCTTGGAGGTGATACATAATAAACTAATCCACCAACAGGGACGGTTTGTCCATTTTCTAATTCTTGCCAATATCCTAATAAACGAATTAAGAAGTTTCCTTTAAAGTTCCTATAAAGGATTTAAGAAAGGAAATAAAGATTTGAAACAAGAGCAGTTTACAAAATGATAGGAATATTGGAGGTATAAAACAATTTAATGGGATAAGAAGTTAATCCACCTCTAACTTTATTATTTTTGATTGGAATATCTACTTTGAAACCTTAGAAATAGATGACAATTAAAAAGACAAGTACAGTAGCTAATAAATTAGTAAGATTAGGTAAAGAATCTCTTAAGATAGCTGATTAGATGGCACTAATCTTATCACTTTAAATAAAGAGTCCATGTAAAAGGGCAATGACAGCTCCTTCATATTCAAGTCCAAGTTAAGTTTTATGAGTGATAGGGGAGAATGCTTTCCACATTATGTTTTCGCATATATTAATAGCAATAAACAATGAAGTTCCTGAATTACCAATTCCATATCCTTTAGATAGTAATTCATCAATCATAATCATTACAATAGCTGAAAAGACTAATTGGATTATGATAAGAATAGCATTTCCTGCTCCTAATTTGTCTAAATCACCATACATTCCTGACCAAACATAAGCAAATGCTTCACCAAAAGCAATTAAGATTCCCAATACTAAGATAAATAATATAATTACATTTTTGTGCTCCAGAGTATAGTTATTTATCTTCCTTAACATTTTAATCAACATCAATTAATTTAGCACCTGCTAAAAGTTACATAATCATTGAAGCTGTGACCATTGGTGAAATACCTAATTCCATTAGTGTTCCTCTATTAGATGCTAATATCACTCTCATCCAATAGAATGGATCACCAGCAGAAGATTTGTAAATACCATAAAGTGGTATTTAAGAACATATCAAATATAGCAATGTTGCTATGGCTGTCCATAATGCTCTGTATTTAAATAAGATCTAAAATCAATTTAATTAGCTACTCTTCTTTCAGGCTCAGCTACATCTGGAATTATTGCCATGGCTGGTCTCATATAGTTAAGTATCTTGGTTTTATTTGTCATTTTTATTATTGTTATATAACGTGGTTATTTTTTTCATTTATTTAACCCCAAACACACGTGTAAATTCAATTAATATTATTTTAATACTAATAATCTATTAAATTAATTCTCATCTCAAAATGAAAATCTCTCTAAATTGCTTAATCTCATCTAATTTAGTTCTTCATGTCTCTGTATCCTCAATGTTCTCAACTATTAGAAAGAATCCTCTAATTAGGTCTTTTTGGAAATCTGAGGTATTTCAACATCGGGTCTATGCATAAGTATAAATTCATATTTGCATCCTAATTACCAATAATATTTTTTTCCTGATGTTTGTTCATAGATAGAATATATTAAATTTGAATATGGCTTTTCTCTTTAATAAAATTTAGACAAAATTTTATTGTAATTCCTTTCATTGCATCCGTCTCTCTTCATTTACTTATTATTCAAACCATAAACTGTTCCAGAAAACCCACAAATATCATAATCATTCAAACCAAAGCTTTTGGCCAATTATACTACTGTTGCAAATTTTGTTGTATCAAAATTGCAATATATATGCATATAAACATTTCTATGACTGCAATGATTACAAGTATTGTATGGTTCTGGAAGAAAAGTTGGAGCAATCTTCTCATATGTTGGTTGAATCCAATTCATTCTTAATTTACCCCATCTCTCCTCTAAAACTTTCTAAGCTTCAGAAATTTATATAGCAGCAGCAATTGCATTTGTACTTGCTATAGCAGGAATAATTTTTCCTCCCAAACTTCTAACTTAATTAACACTCAAGTATTTCATTTTATCTCCTTCAACTAATCTTGGATCAAGATTTTTAAATTTTTTAGTAAAGTTAAATGTTCTCATATTAGTTGTGGCTGCTACAAATCTTACACTATCCCAGTCATCTTTATCAAATTTAAATGAACCTACACCTGGAGTTTACATAATTTTAACAAAATTTAATACAAACTAATCTACATAATAGCTAAATGGTTAAACTAAATGATTAGTTAAATATCTACCTTTATCATCTTCTTAATCAATTTTAGATTAATCTATATTTGTATAAACTTCATGATTTTACATTCCATCTTCATAAGATATTGGATATTTATTTTGATTAATGGCATTAGCATCCTCTTCTTTTGAATATCCTTTTAAACCTTGTTTAATTTCATCATAAAATAATTTATTGAATGTTCGAATACCTAAAGATTTCAACAATTCAACATCACTTTTATCGCATGATTAAATTTAAGCCAAATCTAATAATCCTGCTAAAACATTTGATTCATCCAATGGTCCAAATAATAAATTGTATAAAGCCATAGCATAAGTAACACAATGAATTGGTTAAGATGGACTTGCTCTAATAGTACAAACAGCAAATTATGGTGCTCCTTTAGAAGGTTAACAATTATTGCATTAATGCAAAACTATTAATCTAATAATAAATATATACATCGTTTAATAACATTTACTTATCCACTGAACCCACCTGTTCCTGCATCAATCATTATTCTATTACTTTTTAAACACATTCTTCCTAAATGTTCTCTAGCTAAAGCATTATCTAATGCACACAACACAAAGTCAAATTATGTGTAAAACTCAACATCATATTATTCTAGTTTATATATTAATAATACCATCAAATATTGATCCATGTATTGCTGTAATATCCAAATCGGGATGTTTTCTCATTACACTTTCTTTACCTACTAAAGACTACTTTTACATCTTAAAATACCTTGCTCATTCCAACATGCTCCTTTCTAAAATAGAATTATCTATTTAAATTAGTTGCCTCGATTGTATCCAAATCCAGTATAGTCATCTTTCTATAACCACTATTTGTTAAGACTTTCAATAATTCACATCCTATTCCTCCCACACCAATTATTAGAATATTACTTTTTGTTATCTTTTCATATGTTTCAGGGCTGTAGATTAATTTTAGAGTTTAATTCATTATAGAATTTAATAAAAAAATAATAATATCCTTTCTAATTGCTAAATAAGAGAATATATTCACCTCTAATTTAATCTAGATTTCCCTTTTATATTAATTTTTATTGACAAATGTGTATTTCCAATTATATAATCAGATAATCAATTATTAAATATATATCAATCAGTTATGAGTAATACATTGTAATCTTATGAAAATACCTGTCATTAATATGAATAGGATCAGATGCAATTTAAGAAAAGAAAGGATATGAACCTTAAAGATGAATATTCCATTAAAGAAAAGCAAAGAGGATTCCTTGATTTTGATGAAACAAGCTAAAAAGAAAATTAAACGTATAAAAGCATTCCAATTTTGATAGATAAATGTCATTGATGAAAAAAAACTATACTAAGTATATTGTTAAGATGCAGAATTTGAATCTAATTAATAGTTATGATCATAATGTAAGAGTTTTAGATCTTTCAAATTCCAAAATGACTGCTTTGCACGAAGGTATCAGATAATACGCTCGTTTATCGATTATTAATTTAGCAAATAACCTTTTTCAAGAAGTACCAAGCTGTCTATTTGAACTCTCTTTTTCACATATCAATCTTAATAATAATTTATTAAAGACTCTTAGAATAGGAGATAAATGGAAAACATCATTAGAGAGATTAGATGTTGGCAAAAATCATATTCGTATATTACCAGATGAATTATTTTAATTGGAATAACTTAAAATTATAGACTTAAGAAGTAATGATTTCACTAAAATACCTAAATCTATTTTAAATTTAGAGAAACAATTAAAAGGACTTGGTTTAGATTGGATTAAATATACAAATAATAATTATTTTGCTTCAAGTAAAAAATTGTTTAAAATAAATCTTAGAAAAAGACATGTTAATTACAGATGATCTTTAAAGATTTTGGGATTAAATACATTAACTCCTTAAAGATAATGAATTCATTATTTGTCATGATTACTTGATATTTAATCAAAAATATTACGATGATTAAATTCAAGATTCAATTACTGTTCAAATTCCAAAATAGTCAAATATTACAAGAGCGACTTAAAGAAATACTGAATTAACTCTTTAAGAATTGACAAGCAGTTCTCAAATGATGCAGACTAAAACTCTCGGATTTGATATGGATATATCTGACAATGGATCAAATCTTATGCATATAGCAGTTGAAAATGAAGATATAGGAATTGTTAGAGCTCTTCTCAATATTAGATTTGAATTATCCTCATAATTTGATGATTCTTCTCACACTCCTCTTTCATTAGCAATCAAAGAAGAAAAGTATCACTGTGCCAAAATCTTGATTAATGCTTCCACCAATCTTAATATAGGAGGGTATAATAGTATTTTCAATATTTTTAGTGGAGAATATAATAGTGTACTCAACTAAGCTGTTAATAAAATGTAATACTATTTAATCAAAGATATTTTGAACTCTAAAATCTAAATTAACAAGTAAGATAAAAAAGGAAATGGCCCATTACATAATCTTATTCCATCTTTTAAAAAGAATTTGTAAGAAGCTACAAGAATAGGTCATTTACTTATTGAAAGAGGTGCTGATCCTAATTTAAGAAATATCAATAATAATACACCTTTACATTTAGCCATTAAAAAGTCTTCTTATTCTGCATTACGTTTTGCTATTTCAATAAATGAATAATACCAACGTGATGTTTTTTCTTTCAAATTATTGGGTCACAAAAGCAATTCAGGTATCAATATTTATATATATATATATATAGTTATGCATTTTGCTGCTAAGAGTGAAAACATTAAAATTATTTTATAACTTTACTCTCTCAACCCTTACTTGTTATTCACTTACAATGATGAACAAAAAAGACCTTTTGATATCATTTAAAAAAATTTCACATTAAGCAAACTTATTTCGGTTTTAGAACTTATTTTCATTAAGAATCATATTATTAAACAACATTTAAATTCAAATAGTTCATCAACTGATTAACCTATAAAAAATGAATAAAAATAATAAATGAAATAAAAGGAATAAAATATTGAATTTGGCAAGAAAAATAGTTTCGATTTGGTTGAATCAGATGAGGAAGGCACAAATAGGATGGGATTAAATAATTTTTAAATATTACCTAATTTAAAAAGATAATAATCATAGCCTTCAAAAAGATCAAGCATAAAGAAGGAGAATAAGGTGTCTTGCGAAAATGCTGGACCTATATTTATTCATAAATCTATATAATAAGATAGAAATGATATAAAATAAATAGAATTGTAAAATCAATAAAATAACAGCAAATTCAATAAAAATAAATTTATCAATAAGTAGATCCATAAATTATTGAAAGATTTAGAAAATATTCGAATTTTAATGTAGAATTAACAAGATTATTATTCTTAAATTGCATTAGAAAAATTATCTAATGCTTTGATTCAATAATTAAATTATTACAAGGAGGATCCTCTAACAAATTTGATGATTTAAAATGCCACTTAATTACAGAAAATAGAGTTTGAATCTAAATAAACAAAAAGCCTTTCTTATGATAATTCTCCATTATTCTTAGATTATGAATAATTTATGAAGCTATGAGTAATATATTAAACAAAAAATTATCACTTTTTATGATAAACTCTGGTTGGTAGAAGATTTGTTTATCTACGATTTCTAAAGAATTCAAATGAATGAAATGAACTGTTGTCTTAAGTCAAATCAAAATCAATCAACTTATTTAGATTTTGATTGAATCTTTTTTATTTTAAAGTATTATTGAGATATGTTTCAATACTAAATTGCATTTTTTTATTAATCTCTTAAGAAGTCAGCAGAAGACTTTTATTTATATCTTTCAAATCTTCATTTCCTGATAATTCTAAATCTTTCATAAAGCTTTCACTTGAATCTCTATTTGGAATTAATTATCTAACAATAGGGCTTTATTATTATGAACTTTGAATTTTATGTATAAAAAAGTTATGTTTGTTTTTTTATTTGCTATGATTAGCTTTAGGTTAAGGAGAACAATTAGGTAATTTAAGATGAGTATGTGGAGTTGATTTTGGTTATGTATAATTACGTGATGTATTAATTAAATAGATTTATCTCTATTTAGGTTTATTGAACAAAGAAGAGTTAATCATTTAATTATAAAATAATAATAAGTAAATAATATATATATAATGCTAAGTGAATAGATAGTTAATCCTGAGCCTAAGATAGCAGCTGAATTTGAAAATAAATTAGTTTGTAATATATGTGATGATGAACTTGAACGTCCAAGTCATTGGTATTATATAAATATACTAAATTAGTGATTTTTGTGGAAAGTCCACTTGTTCTAATTGCATCGTAAAAAGAAGAAAATTAAAGGATGAAGTTTATCATCCAGTTTGTGAATTTTGTGAACGTATATTCCTTGAGAGAATTCTAATTTTAAGTGCAAAAAAATAAAAGGAAGAGTTGACTATAACTTTAGAATTAGCGAATTCTGAATTAGCAAATAAAAGACAGTAAATTTATTCATTTAAGAATATGATTCATACTAATCCTGATACTAATTCTTCTGAACAAAAGATTTAAAAGCTTGATGAAGATATTATTGAAGCAACTTATTAAAAAAATACTTTATCATAACAATTATAACAGATAGAAGCAAAGAAAATCGAAATTAAATAATCAAATATTGAAAAAACTCAAAGTGTAGATTAAAAATAAGTAAAATTATAAGAGACCACAAATAAAGCAATAAAAGCAAAAGATGAATTAGAAGACATATAAAAATAAATTGATGAGTTTTTAGCTAATTTACCATAACTTGAAGCAGAATAAAAATCAGCAATTACATAATTAGATTTTTCAAATTATGAATAAATCTTTAGAGGTAGTAATTTACCTGAACTAATGAATTAGTAAGCTATTAAATAGAGTTAAATTATGTTATAACCTAATAGTAAGAAAAAAAAAGATGAGAAAAAGGAATGCAAAATTTTTTGAATTATCTCAAACAATTGATTTATATAATATTCCACAGTGAAATGGTTATTGAATTCTATCAAGATTACTGTTATTTCATTATATAATATTAACCAAGAGGAATTCTAGTAATATCTATTAATTAACAATCTGGATGAATTCGATTCAAAACTTCTTCAAAATTTCCAATTTCATCAGCCAATCTATAAATTATATTTATTAATCATTTACCCATATTTAACAGCATCTTTTCCTGTAAATATATTAGCATTATAAATTAAATCTTTAACATCTGCATCTTATTTTTATAATTGTGGTCTATATTTATCACAATGATCAAAAAATTATTATCTCATTATACCAAATTAATCTTTTATAATACTTTCCATTCCTTCATCCCTTTCATCATTTAAACCTGTATAATTTTGGAAGAGCATTCTATTTAAAATATATTTTAAATCAATTTACTTATTTGAAGAAAACTTTCTAGGTTCAAATCCTAATCTCCTAGTTACATTCTAAATTTTCAGATTCAAATATAGTACTCCTATTGAACCTACTAAAGATGCTTCATCAACAAATATCTTATTTCCAATTGATAATAAATAATAGCCAGCTGATAATGCAGAATCTTCTGCAAAAGTGTAAAGTGGTAATTTATGAGTTTTTGCAAATAATTCTATTTTCTTTTTCATTAATTCTCCTTAAACAAGTAGACCTCCTGTGGAATTAATTACAACTGCTAAGGCTTTCATTCTAGAAAGTGGCTTTAAGGATTCCTCAACTAATTTAGCACTATTATAATCAATTCCTGAATTAATTCTCAAAATAGGAATTGTAGGTTTAAACCATTTATTAAACATATTTAATTATATTATCAATTCATTTTGATCCATTTAGCTAAGATAAAGAGTAATGCATCAATCATTATTGGTTTTGACAAATAATCATGAAAAGGTAGTTTTCTAGTTTAGGCTCTATTTTCTTCATCCATACAACCAATCAATCCAATAATTCTTGGTTCTACTTTGAATTCTGCATATACTTCTTTAATTGAATTGAATAAAATATTTAATTCCTCTTCAAATTATTCAATACTAATAAATAAGAGTTATAGTCCTTTACAACAAAGTTAATTTTCATTGTTTCTCATTTAATAATTATCATTATTGATCTTTAATTGTTGATTATCAATATTCTACTTTTATTAATTACTATTTTACTATAATTACAAATCGCTATTTAATAGTTTAACAAGAGTACTCACTATTTGAGATCTCTATGTTATATACTCATATGTGATTCCAATATTCGTTAATTAATGGGATAAGGCATAAAGATCAAGATCTACATTTTCACATATTAATATTTTAGGACACTAAATATAAAAATAAAAATACTCGACAATTAAATTTGTTTTTTTATTATTTAATTTTTTCCATCTTCTCAAAACAATCCAATAAATCATTAGGTTACATAGTACCACTAGTAAAACATAAAGAAGAGTATATAGATGATCTACCCTATCCTAATCCACCAAATGTTAATTATTGAGATGGTTAAGAACTTACACCTTCTATTTTCTTTTAAGTTTCATTCACATAATCAAAAAAGTATGGTTGTATTTTTAACATTTATTCCACTCTATTTGAAATACCATTCTTAGATTCTATTGAAACTTCATCATCTTATTAGTCAGAAAGACTATCATCTGATTCATTAGATTATTCTTGAATTTACTTTTGTTTTTCTTTAGATTCTTTATTCTCACTTTAGATAATGTTAATATTTAATTTTTGTCTTGCTTCTTTCAGTTCTATATTTGAACTCTCTGGTTATAGACTAGACATTGAAGATTAATATCTTTTTAATCCTTCTTTATTCTAATACAATTAATAGAAACTTTATTAATTTGTAAATTCAGACAATCTTTTTTAATTGACATTTTAATAAAATTATGGATAAAGGTTTTTTATCTTTATGATAAAACTGAATTCTTCCTTATTACCAATTCGTTCATAATTATATTCAAATGGTATTTAGGACAAACATTGGGTTAAATAAAAAGCAATCAAAATAGATTATGAATATTATCTAAGACTACCAAGATCTAATATTTTTTATTTCAATATTTATGATTTAAAGAATCTAACTGTTCTTTCTATAATTTTAAGAATTGAGAAATTAGTTTCATGAGCTTTGACTTTTACAACAAATTCTATATGTTCATTCAACATTTGACTTTTGGAAACACTAAATATTATAGAACCTCTAACAGTTGCTTATATTGAAGTTACTAATAAATTAAGTAAGATTTATCTTAATCTATTTGGATCAGTTCTAATGAATTAAGGAACATTCTATTTAATATTAATAGATATTTTTAATCCTCTGAAAATGGCTTAAGATTTGACTACATTAATGATATCAGTTATAAATTCTTAGATCTATATATCTAATTAAACTAAATCTAATTTATCTTTCTTTTGCAATTATGCATAATCAAGAATATCATTAGCAGTATTAATTAATAATTTACATCCTGCAAGTGCTGGACTAATGTATTTTTCTTTAATATCTGAAGGAGTAGTATTCTTAATAATTAGATATAACATACCATAATAATCTCTAACATTGAAATAGTACAATTAAGAGGTTATTTAATCTTTTGGGATATATCACTGATCAGAAAATCATTATTTTTATTAGCATTCAATATTGTAGTAATATATGGATCTTCTGTAATGTCAGATACAAATATCACAATTTAAGGTTTCTATTTGTAGATAAGAGGTGATAAAACAACTTGTAAATAACAAGATTCGAATTTTATATAAATTTTGAGGGAGAAATCAATAGAAGAATGATTGTTTGAAAATTTCAAATGATTGAATGCAATTAGATTATCGAAGAATGATTTAAATTGCATTTTTTTGGTTAATAATTGTAATCTCTTGATTTATGAAGGATCGCTTTCATTATGATTATCCAAATTAGTTGGAACTCAAGAATATAAACTTATACAATACTCTAAAGTTTATGCAAATTTTAGGAATTGTGCAATATCTTAACTTCTATGGAATTTAGGTAATAATAAAGATGATTCTTCAAGAAGCAATCCAAAGTCATACAACTCTGTTTCAAGAAATTGAGTACTTAGTTAATCTTCTTTCATAACAATATTGGATAACTAAGAATTTATCACTTACACATTTTTATTCAAACTCTCTATTAAATATATTCCAAATTCTGCTGATGATAGTATAGCTTCATTCATTTGATCTTATTAAACTGATTCAGTTTATTGATCATCCTGTCTTTATTCATGTGGTATTTAAGAAATATTCCTATTTTCAGGTATCTCTATTTATAATTGATGAAGAGTTCTACTAGGATTAGAAAGTCTCTATGAATTTAAATAAGTGTAACTCACTTTGCTACTAGAACCTAATGCTACTAATTAAGAATTTGAATTATTCCTAATATTCTTTTTATTGATAATAATCATCAAGAATTGTAAAAAGACATGAATCACCACTATCTTTATTCCAAATATGATAGTTATTTTAGAATCCATCTCAAAGTTTCTTAATAATGTATAAATCAAATTAAAGATTATTGCTAATGTCTAACAAACCTATGATTCTATTGCAAAAACAAAACACACTAAAATCAAGAACTTATCAAGTATTCTTGAAAATAATTGTTACGTTGTATAATAATCTAACTCTTCCCAACAAATTATCAAGCTTATGAATTTTAATAATGTCATGAGATTTATTAATCCATTTTTTATCTTGATTAATTTTATTAGTAGCACTTCGAAAATCGCAATCAATAATATTTGGGTCTATAATGCCAATTTATATTACCAAGATTCTATATATTAATATGTATTTGTCTCCTTCAATGTCTAAAGTTATGGCATCTCCTGTCACAATGATAATATCACACATTTAATAGATAGATACGAGGACCATAAGTAATCTCCACTACTCTTTGTTCTTCAAATGTTCTTAATAAATCACAAAATATTCTTTAAATTTATATTACATAAAATTAATAATTATTTTTATTTTAATATTAACTTATAATTTATTTAAAATATTGCAAAAAAGAAGTACAAAGTCTGAACACTCAATTTAAGTTCTTTCGATACTTTTATGGCTAATTATATCATTAATAATTTATACATAGAAAGAGTAAAAATTTATGCTCCAAACCTTACTAAACTAGAATACATCAATTAAGATTATAAAAACCAAAAGTTACTTAATAATTTCAACTTGAATCCTTTTTTCACTGATACTAGGAAATTTCTTCAGAATTTTCACTTAAGGTGATGTTGTAAGAGTAGAAATTAGCTGAAGCATTAAAGAATTTAGAGACTATAGGAACAAGAGTATTAGAAGTTTCAGGATTTAAAATCACTAAAAAAACATCATATACTTTTATGATTGTTGGAGAAATGTGAAGATTTTCTATTTTAAAAGTGTAAAAACATTTAAATGCTGATCAATAAAGCAATTTAAGATGAATTTGAACCAAAATTTGAAGATTTATTATGATATCATTACATAAATGTTAAAGATCAGCTATTTTCATTCTTGTTTAATTTCATCATTCTTAATTAATTAACTGCATCACTTGGTAAAGATTGTTGTAGCTATTGTAGAGCACCAACTCTTCTCGGTAATGATTCATGCATATTTTATTGATTATTATTTGATTATTACTGTTTCTTTTGTATTTCTAATTTATTTCTTTATTCTTCTTTGATTTTCATCTATTATATCTTTTCTATTTGTTATTTAGACTATTATAAGAAAATTAAATTACTCTTATGCAATTATTCCAAACTTATTGAATAGATTAGAAAAATACATCACTCTATAACGTTTTTGGATTCTCACAGTAAAAAATACAGAGATCACTATACAATTACTCACATGTGGCTAACTGTTAAGATAAATCTGTAATTTCTAATAAAAGTTATTATGAAAAGTCTTCAAATCTACTAACTTTATCATTTGGATGCTTAGATTAACTTTTTATTGCATTTTAGACAAACTTTTATATTTTCTTAATTTCATTAATATCAATATTCATCTAAGAGATAGGTAATTTAGACATAAAATCAAGAAGATCCATACGATCATTTGAAAAGAATGATCCTTTTCCCTCTTTTTCATATATTTATTCACATTCTAAAACTATACTCATTAATAATGTTTCTTTTCCATCAGCACTTTTAATATCTGCAGCTTTAGTTATTGCATCTATTTTAAATCCAAAAGCTCCTCCTCTTGCAGAATCTCCATTCACATAATTACCAATAGCTAAAGTGCATTTTATTAATAATTTAAATGCTTAATCATTTTTTTAGAATTCAAATCCTTTTTTTAATTGTTTTAATTTTCCTCTACATTCTTTACACATATCCATTCCTACAAATTCAGCCTTAATAGCTTACATTCTATCTCCATTTCCTGGGACTTAACATAATTCTAAGTAAAATAGATCTGCTATTTATAAGGTCTCTTTATCTAATTCTTCTGGATTAGCATATAAAGATCTTTCTTAATCAGTTGGAACAACATTTAATAGAGATTCTATTACATTAAGATTTAATATTGATTTATCACATTCTAATAAAGCATTCTTTATTTTTTCATTACTCATTCTTAATTTACCTAAAATTAACTCAATATTCTTAGTTCTTTCTCCACTTAATAAACTTATTTTTTAAATTTCTTTTTTTTTATCACTTTATCCAATACTTTATTAAATTTGTTTAGCTGGTTTTGATGCAAATTTTTCTTCAATAGATTTAACATCGAATTTGATTTCAGTTTCATTCATACCTTGAAAAACAGAATTTCCAATTTAATCAGGTTTTAAAATATTCCAACTTAATCCTTTTAATGGAACTGATGGTTAACATTTAGGTTTTGTCGGAACAGGAGGTTTAGCATTAGGTAAAGGAGGAGCTTTTCCACCTGGAGGAGGTGGTGGAGGAGGAGGTCCACCAGATTTAGCTCCAGGAGGAGGTGGTGGAGGGGGAGGTGGTGGTGCTCCAGTTTTACCACCAGGAGGAGGTGGAGGTGGTGGAGGAGGTGGTAGTCCAGTTTTATTACCTGGTGGTGGTGGTGGTGGAGGAGGTGGAGGTGGTGGTGGAAGAGCTGAATTATTAGTAGATTTATTAGATGGAGGAGGAGGAGGAGGAGGTGGTGGAGGTGGAGCTGTTTATTAAGGAACAGACTTAATTATTGTAATATTTTCAGAAGGATTTGGTGGTGGTTCTGATCCTCCATCTGGTGGTTATATTTTACATAATTAAGGTTGAGTATGAGTTGTTTTTAATCTATTTATTTCATTAGTATATTCTTCTAATTTTGCTTCTAATTCAGCTACTTATTGTGCTTTTGCCATCACTTTTTAAGCTTCTAAAAGTTAATTATTCATATCTTAAAATTTATTTTTGAGTTAAGAGTATTATTAACTTTATTCTTGTAATTTTTTGTTGTCTTCTATTAAAAGGTTTAGTTTCTCATTTAAATTTTTAAAATCTCTTTAACTTTCCTAAGAACTTCTCTATTTAATTTCCAATTATAAATAAGTCTAAAATTTATATTTTATTATTTTACAATTTATTATTTATATCCATCTTCTCTCTCTTTACGCATTTAATCTCTTTTCTTTTAATCTGCCATTATCTAATCCAATTTTTTTGTTAATAAATCAATTAATCTAGATAAAATACTTACTCCAGAAGACTCATCATTCAATTTAATAAGTAATTCCTATATATCAGGTAAAGAATTAGCTTTTTTCATAGCATTTAATATCATTTATTAATTTGTTGACTCATTTCCTCTACTCTACCATAATCCTTTCAAAGCACCAACTAATCCTTCTCCACTCTTTTTTTTAGTTATTGTTGATGTAAATAATGGATTCTATCTTTCTAAAATTGTTTATCTTGGATTAAAAGCTGGCTATATTAATTAATCATAAACATCTAATTAAACTTAAAGTTAATTCTTTTAAATCTCAAAATACTCTGGATCAACATTAAAATTATCATCCAAATATCCATATTTAAATATCAAAGGCTTTTTGGGATCAAAATCATAAAGATTATTAAAATAATAATTCTCTAACTGACTATGATGTGGAGTATACTTTTAATCATACAAAAATTGCATTGCGTAATCATATGAACAATTTGCTATTTAATATTCCTAATTTTTTAATTTTAGTTTAACATCATCATATATTACTGTCAAACCATATTATTCTATCTATTATTTAATTAATTCACACATTTCATCATCTGAATGTGTCTCTGCCAAAGCATTTATAAATGTACAAGCATCTCGTATAAGATATAGATTTTATTACACCTCCATTATTTTAAATATAGGTTCTGTGGCAAATCTCCACTTTGCTTCATCTCTTAGTAATTTTAGAATTTCTATTATATTCTCAATACATTTATCTTAATTAACACATATATCAGCTAATATCTATAAAATTAATGTGACATTAAAAGCATTGTATGGATTCATATGTCTAAACAACCAAGATATGTGCTATTATTCCAATGATATTGAAGGCAGTTTACCAATAATATTGTGAATTATGATTATTATTAATATTTATTTATCTAAGTCTTTTTGTTATTCTTAAGTTATTATCGTAATTATGTTGTAAGTATTAATTAGATCTAAACATTCACTTGGTGTGCAATTAACTATAAATTTTGCAGCTTAGTACAATAATATTATATCATCACATTTCTTTAAAGAATCAAAAATTATTGATTTGAGAGCTTGCTCATGCAAATATTGCAGTTATATTAATATATCTAATATAGATTTATTAAATTTTACCTTAATCCAAATCACGTAATGCTGGATTTATTTGCATAAGTTCTTAAATACGCAAGGGCTTTTAATATCCCACTTTTTGTTTAGGATCAAACTTCAATTCAATATCCTATCGATAACTATTACAATTTACATGATCATCGTATTTGTAATGTAAAGTACAAGCATGACGCTTGAATAATTTTGATTACTCTTGACCCATTTTGATTAATTAAAATAATTATAAAACAAATTCAAAGATTTTAAATCTGTTTTCAGTATTAAGAATCTAAGCAAATGCTTAATTTTTTTCTATTAAATTATTGTACTGATAATGTTATTGTACTGATAATCTCTAAATGGAACTAATTAAAATTTAAATTTAATAATAAATTTAATGTCTATATCTCCTACAAACAAAAGAAGGTTCAAGTTAAAATATGAAGTTGTAACAGTATTTATTATGAATATGATAAGCCTGGGATGTATGTTGATGACTTTGTTTCAAAAATAGCATCTCATAAAAGAAGAGCTTCATCTCAAAGCAAAATATAGCCAAGTATATTGGAGAATTATGAAAATAAAGTTCACAATGTTTTTGAAAAGTAAATGTAAGAGGCTGAAAAATTGCATAACAAAGTGAAGTACTGTTATTTTTAAACAGACCATAGAGAGATTAGTTATCTAAAAAGGAACTCATAGAAAAATTAGTAGATCAAATGTAGGATCATTTACATTAAAAAGAGAAAGAATTATTTGAAACAAGCAATATAGAAGATCAAAAGAGATTGGAAAAGAGGAAATCAATATTTTATTAAGAGCAATCCCATTTAGCAATGCTTGAATAAATGAAGGAAAGATTTGCATTCTAGTAAGAAAACATAAAATAGGATGAAAGAAAAAAGTTAAAACATCAAATCGATTCATCACCAATGAGAGGAGCTCGTAAAAAAACTAATTTTGAATGCCAGTTATATGAGTAAGAATAAATTGAATATGGTCTCTAAGAATATTATAAACTACAGAGAATCAAAAAAAATGTTTAAAAATAATTAAATCGAATGGGATTAGTTGATTCATCCATTCCTGATCAAAGAATTCATTCACGTAAACAATCACTATTATAAAATTCATCATAATTAATACATAGTAGTTTATAAACTTAAGAAAAATCTAAATCTAAAAGTAATCCCAAAACTTACAATACTAATAATATCTTAAAAAGAATTAAAGAGAAAATCCAACACATTCACACTAATTATAGTAATAACAACTCAATGAGCACTCTTCTAACATGCTGCGATCAAGAAATTTAATAATTAAAGAGAATCGATAATGATATCTCAAAAAAGAAGAAAATTTAGATCAAAAAGTTCAGGGTTATTTAAAGTGATCTAGATGCTATAGGTTTTATGAGATTTCAAAGAACTAAAATGCAATGATAATATTTTTAAATTATAATATTAATCCTACATTAAATATATGAATTAACAGTCAGCATTAATTAAAAAATTATTTATTAATTTAAATAATTAAGAGAGCAATTTAAAAAATTAAGATCATATCTTCAAGAATTTTAACAATAACATATAAATATTTCAATAATATATAAATAGGGAATAACTATGAAAAATATTTCATTTTTTAAGAAAAGCCTCATTAGTTTTTAATTAAAATAGGGAATGGATAAATTATTCTTATCGTTGGAAAGGAGTTTCGTTTATGCAATCATTAAATAATTAAAAGATGAAAAAAAGAAAGTATTTGATTAATCGATTATAGAAATATTTTTATTAATTATATAAATTATATTAATTAAATATGAATACTTTCACTAAATTTGCTGAGGAAGATGAAATCACCAATCATAAGATTAAAGCCTTAGAACTAAATGCATCATAATTTTAAGCACAAATGAAGGTAAATACTAAAGGTTATACAGCCGCTATTTAATGAGAATACTAAATTAAAATAGCATGTTATCAGTCTTAACTGTTATATAGAGGAACGCAAATTATAGTTGGCCAACCTTATTAGTGATACTGGTCCAAATGGAGAAGACAGAATATTAATTAAGGCAGTGGCAGATTTCAAATAAATATGTGATCTGTTAGAAGGTATTATCGTATTTATAGAAAGAGGAGATTATCAGATTGAATAATATAATAATTGATAACAATAATGCAAAATCTGCATTTTAATTGACTATTAAACAATTAAAAGAAAATTTAGAGAAAGAAACAGAAAGACATTTCATAGAAAAATAATAATTGATAGATTAGAATCGAAAGATGAATGATTATCATAAGTAATAAAAATTGCTGAGTGATCAACGATAAAATCATTTGGTATTTTGATTTAAATTATATTTTTTAGCAAATGAAAATAGAAGATCTAAGTTCTTAAATTATGTAGGTAAAATTAAATGAATAAAAACTTCATAAATACTATAAAGAAGAAATTGAAATACAAACTGAGAAACTAAATACAGAACTTCTATAAGTGAAATTCGAAAAGCAAGATCAAATGGAGAAATTTGAGAATGAAAGAAGGGCATATTTAAAATAGTTGGAAGTTCTTAGTTCTAAGTTGAATTAAGTGAAAATGGAATTAATAAATGAATACGAATATAAGATATAATCATAAAGAATGAAAATGGAAAATTAAATATAAAAATTAAAAGAAGATTGTTTAGAATATAAAAATTAATCTTTGTAATATATAGAAAAAAATAAAATCTTGCAATTCTAAATTGATAGATCTTAAACATATATTACAAGTTTGGAGAAAGATGTATAAGATCAAAAATATAAAATATTTCTCTTTGATGAGTAAATAAAAGAAAAAGATGCTAAGATACTTCAAAAAGATATATTAATTGATTAATTAAAGTATTGTTGAAATATTATGTAGTGAATAGATAAAGAAATTAAAACATGATAGAAATCAACCAGGAACAAGAGAAAATGTTCGAAAATAGAGTTTGATGATTTAATCAAATAAGAGCCAATCTCCTGATAAAGTACAATAATAATAAAAGAGTAATCAGTAGTAAAAGTAAGTAATAAGATAAAGAGAAGCAATAAAGTAAACTAGCAATCCTGAATCATTAGTGTAATCTTCTTAGAAAAAAACATCTATATAAAAAGATGAATTCACATTTTAAGATACAACAATAGAATAATATGTTGAAAATAATAGATAAGAAATAATCTAATCAATTTAGTAACCTAGTAGATAATCAATAGTTGAGGATCAGCCGATATAATAAATATCCATTATAAAAATAGTATCAAATGAAGCAGTATCTACATTTAGAAATAATGAAGGATTGCAAAAAATTTAATAGAATAAATCCTTATAAACTACTCAAAGAGCTTAGAATATTAGTTAAGAAGATTTTGGAGTTTAATGCGATTTAGTTGAAGTTGATTCTAATAGATCTTCTTTTCATAGTTCAGAAGCATAATTAGCGAGATGTAAAAATGAAATTATTCGACTTAAAGAAGAGTTTGAATTTAAGCTTAAATGTAATCAAGATGAAATAAATGATATGTAAGATTTGATGAAAATCTCAAAGGTTAAATATGAGTAAATTATTGAATAAATGAAAAGAGATTTCTAAAAATAATTATAATAAGAATTATAAATTAAAGACTAGCTTATTTCTAAATTACAATAAATAATCAATGAAAAAGACTAGAGTATAAAAAACTATATTGATTCAGAATAATTGTATGAAATCTTGATTGAAGATCTAAATCTAAGATTAAAATAAAAAGATTAAGAATAATTAGATCTCTTAAAGAAATTTTAAGAGGATATTCGTTAATTATAGGCTGAAAATGAAATAGAATAAAAAAGATTATTAGAATTATCTGAAAATTTAAAATAAACTCATAAGTAAGAAATGGAAAACTTAAATAATTAACATTTGTTAGATCAGGAACAGCTTCTTTAAGAAAGAAAAAAACTTAGAGAACATTAAGTTGATCATGAATAATTTATTAAATAAACAACAAATTTATTAGAGTAAGCAAAATCAAAAGAATATTTATTAGATAGTTATAGAAGAGAATTATTAAAAACAAACGAAATCGTTAAATATTTATCATTAGAAATAGAAAATTTTAAAAAAATCAATAATATTTTCAGAACTAAAAATGATTATGTTCCATAAAATTTTCTTTATAATGGTATGGGATTTTTTCCAACAGAAGTTTAAGATAAAATAAAGAATAAATTAAATAAAGTAAAATAAAAATAAAGCATACCTTCAAATATCTCAAAAGATGTTTATGCTATGAATTTTTAGCTTTAAAAGGGTTCTAAAATGAAACCTGCTAAATTAGCATCAATGACGAATAACATCCAAGATTTCAAATAATCAAAGTTAATTTAATTTATATTATAGATAAGACATCAAAGTGAAAATTGAATAAATGAATGAAAATATAGATGGATTACCAAAGATTAATTAAAAAAATACATAATAATTAGAAAGATCTCATTCAGAATCAAAATAATAAATACTTAATAAAAATGTCAGATCAAGTAAATTAAATATTATTAATTATCTTTAGAAACCCAATAGGATGATTATGAAACTAATGATCCTAAAAAGATAATTTAGGATATCAATTAAAAAGAATTACTTTTAATATAACGCAGTTAGTTGTTACTATCTTAGTTGAATGTTACTGCAGAGGATTATTAAAAATAAAATTAAAGAAAATAAAATTTTAGTACTTGTAAGATATGATGAATTTACCTTTTCATGAAAATATTTCATCATCACCAATCAACATATCATCTGATTATTCCTTTCCTAATGAGGACTATCTTAAGGAAATTTGCTCTGTCTAAGGTTCATATTCCAAATTTTAATTCATATTAATATCTACAATTTTTCCAGATTATAAATTCGATATATATTCTTCATAATATTTTTCAATTAATTTCAATCTGTTTTCTAAAATTTCAGATTTATGTGGTAATTATTAAATTGCACATTAAGAAATAATAGGAAAAATTGGGTATCCTTGATTAATTTAAGATAATTCTTCATAAGTAGAAATTTTATAATTCTCATCAAATTATTTTCTCCAAATTTTCAATTAATTATAATCTTTATTTTGTAAGATTTAAAGATCACTTGATTTGATTGGTATTTTTTATTAAAAAAGAAATTTATTGAAATCAGTAGATATAGAAGAATCTGTATATATAAGAGCAATTAAGTTCTTAAAAGCATTGATTATTAATTAATCCTCCTAAATAACAGTTTAATAGATTGACATAATTTAATTAAAATGTTTTGAGTCTAATTTTGTAATAAAGTTTTTAAAAGCTATCATATCACATAGGGTTACCAACTCCAAAAATTTATCATCTTTATTAATATAAATTAAATTTTACATTTATGTTATTGACTATTCAAAATTTTTAGACAATTATTTAAAGATATGCTAAGTGTGTCAATTTAATCTAAAATAATTAAAGCCATTTCTGATTATATAAGTATATAATGGATTTATATTAAACAAGATTTAATTAATGGATTGATATTAATATGATCGACATTAATTAATTCAAGCCACTTCCAAATACTCTCAATAATCATAGGAGGGATATTATCTTATTAATCTTTAAGTAATTTATTAATTTGAGATTAATCATAATCTTCTAATAATTTTAATTCCTATTCAAATTCTGGATGTGATGAATTAAAAAAAAACTATTCCAAAGCTAATTCAAAAGATGTAAATTGAGTTAATAATTTACAAGTTAATCTTTCAAGTTATTTGACTGAGAATTCAGAATTAGTAAAGTTTCCTTCCAAATATAATTTAAGTGATTGATTGATAGATTCAATCAATTCTTTCATAAAATCAACAAGTCCTTCATCAGTTTACCAATTAGGTTAGACATTAAATTCTTTTAACATCATATTTTCAACATATGTTTCATTTCTTAATTCAGGAAATCTAATTACTAAGCGAATAAAATTACAATGGTAAATTAATGGGTAAGATTTAACTATAATCATTAGAAGGCTTTTTCAGAATTTGATTGTTATATCTACAATAATAGAAATAGATACTCAATATAAATAAGCAGCATTTCTTTTATCATAGTTTCAGTCCAAACTAAATTTGGTGTGTTCCATTCTCTACATAAATTAATAAAAATAACTGTTCCATCACCATCATCCAAAAAAAGCTTAACATGATTCAAATTAAAAATACTTCATATAATTATTTAGGCAGTAATTTTATAAGTCTATATGATTCTAATTAATCATCTGATTTTCTTAATTATCGATCTGCATTTTAAAATTCATATTACAGAAGATCTCTATAAAATATGAATGCTTCCATTCTATCATTTTCATCAATTAAGTTAATCTACTTTTAAAATTAATCGAAATACTTTAAAGATGATTTCTAAAAGAACGCTTGCAAAACCACTGGCTATTAAATTCATACAATCTCCTTTCTATTTGACATCATACATTTATCTAACTAGTTATAAAAACTTTCATATATATTTATATTTATTTCATACTTCTCCTATTGTTTTATCATCTTAACTATTAACCCTTCTAATCTGATTAATCAGATATTTTATAGACTATTAGTTCATAAATAAAATATTTATATTAAATATATTTAGAAAAACATTTGAAAGAAGAGTAAAGAGAAAAAGGAATCCTTAAAAGAGAAGTTCTTAAATATTTTTTTAATTAGACTTTCCTTATTTAATAATTCGAAAAGTATCTTTAAAATCAAAAGAATTTATAATTATTGAAAAATGATTTAGTTGAATATAAATATATCTATTTTTTGATTAGTAATTTTAGACAGATGCTTAATTCAATAAAAGATTCTTTGAGCATTTAACAGAAAATATTTGTAAAAATTAGTTGTTAAATAATTAAATATTTGTCTACCTATGTATTCCAACAGAATAGTAAGAACTAAAGTATCCCATGACTTTCAAAATACATGTGTAAAATATTTTAATTGATTTTCTAGTCTTCAGGTTTTAAAAGATAACAATTTCACACATAAACTGGATCTATCTCACCATGTAGAATTACAGCTGACAATTTTAGTACTGCTAAAACTTATACACCAGCATAAGCTTCTAATGATAAAGGAGTAAGTTTATATTATAAATCTACAGCTCAAAAAAGTACAAATAGAAGCATTTATTTCAGAAATTGAAAAACTTAATGATGTTCTTAAAAAAAAAGTGAATTTGATTAATGAGCTTACCATGAAATTAAATTCAAGTGAGTCTCATCTCCAAGAAAAGAGAGAAGAATAATAAAATATAAAAACTTCATATTTACAATAAATAGAAGAGCAGTAATAAAAGATTTAAGAGTTGTTGCTAACGAATCAATAGCTTAAAGAGACAAATATTTAATAACAATAAGAGTTAGAAAATCTATTTCTGCAGATAGAATAATATAATAAAGAATCCCAAAAATTAAAAGAAACTCTTAAAAATTCATAAACTATTCACAACGAACATGAAACTAAACAATTAAAAGTCGAACTCAATAATTAAAAATAAGAAATTACTCGTTTACAAATTTAACTCCTTGAAGAAAAAAAAGAGTCAAACTAATTAAAACTATAAGTTGAAGAACTTAATAATTTATCTCAAATTAAACTTTTAGAAAAATCATTAAATGATTAACAAACCACTATTGATAATCAAAAATAATGTATAGCTTAACTTAGAAAAACTATTAATTTACTTGAATAGAATATTTCTGATTAATTTACAAGTGAAAATTAATATAATCAACTTGTCAATTCTTTTAATTCTTATAAAGAACAACAAAAAGAATCTGATGCTAAGTTTAATAAAATTTTAAAAAGCAAGGAATAAGAAATTATGGATCTAAAAGACAATTTTTAAAGTTAATAGGTCCAATTAGAATAATCTAATCTTTTAGTAATTTCCTAATAAAATTAAATTGACAAATTGAAAAATATGATGAAATTAAAAATAGAGGATTTTGATATCAAGAAATTTGAAAATGATCCAATATTTTAGAAACCTCTAAATTAATATAATAAAATTTATAGTAAAAAAATAAATAAAGATCATATAGGAACTCCATAAAATCATGCTTCATAACATTAGTAACTAAATTTTATTGTATTTTATTTGTTTTATAAATCTTAGAAAGAATAATGTAGACATATTCCAATGTCAAGTTATAATTTTGAGAAAGAATTATAATCTTACAAAAATAAAATGAATAGTCCATCGAATATAAAGTTAAGATAAGAAATAAAAGAAGGAAATTTAAATAAAAAAGTGTTTTGATTATGGATATTTATTTAATTTCTACAAAGAATTCATTATTTCTTCATTACTAATTTGCCATTGATTTTATTATTAGTTAACGTAATAGATTGTCTCTTAGTTATTTATTTGTATTCTGTTTATAACCTGATAGTATCAGTATTATGTAATAATAATTTCTTTTTATTTTTAGGTTGAGGACTTTCCAACATAATTTTAAATTGTTAAAAAGAGGAAAGTTTGTCGAGATTTTTCATAAGATTCTTTTAAGAACTATTTTGAGATGTTTATGAACTTGCTTTATATAATTATCTGAATTTTTCAGGAGTCTTTTTTGGTTATGTCTTAATCTTACTACTAAAATTATTAGAGTAAACTTTTATAAGTTTTGAATCCCTCTTAGCTGGTGTACATTCTGTTTATAATGATTATTATGAGGCTGATTTCTTATGTACTGGTGTAATGTAGTTAAATAATTTAGGCTAACTTTAATTATTCCCACAAGTATTAATAATTTAACTTAAACGTAATTACTCTGTTTTTAATTACTCTGATGAAACACTTCTAGTACTAGTAATAAAATGAGCACTACTATGTTTAGCTTAATTATTATTCATGTTATTTTAATCAACTTTATTCGAGAATATTTTTTAAATTTTTATTTTATTATCTTAAGATAATTTTATTATTTTTGCTTTCATGAATTTTTAAAATTCATTCTCTTCTTAACTACTATTAATGTGTTATTATGAAGATGATTTTTAAGTTGGTTGAATACGTTCAGGAGATTATTTTTAAGAATTTCTAATATTTGCTAAAGCTTTTCCATTCATCAAATTAAATGGTAAATTTAATTTTAATTTATCTTTATTTATTTAATTGTTTCTTATGACTAATTATTTTAATATTTTCAAATTTTAAGTTGGCTGTTTTGTTAGTTATTTTTAATTATTTTTTTCTGTTTAAATTTATTATTGCATCGTTAACCATGTTTCATCAATATTCTATATAATACTAATAAAACTAATTACAATCTAATCATCATCTTTTTACAATTTAATTATTTATCTTAATAATGATTTTGCTGATTTCTCACTTAGTTTTGTTATACTATTTAATACTTAGATATCTTCATTTTATTTTTCATATTCTTTTATTAGAGTAAATAATATACATGTGCTTAAACTAGATTATTCATAAGGAATTCCTAATTATATTTTGATCCTTCTATATTCATATTTTCTAATTATTTATATTTTGAAGATTATTACTTTTTTTTCTCATAATAGTAAGTAGCAATATCAGCTAGGAAACCAAAAAACATTCTTGGTATATCTTTATGATATTTGTAATATTCTAATAATTGCTTAAATTTGTTAGATTATTATGTAATTGGATAATATCTATTTTCATATCACTAAATCAAATTACTTTTTTAAATACTCCTCATTCTCCTGCATATGTAACTTATCTTTGAAATCTATGACCCATTTAACTGGTTTTGCTGAAAAGAAATCCTCAAAATTTTTCACTTTTTATTATGAATATTTAGTGTACAAGGCCTTCTCAATCTTTAATGAATGATACACTATTTATTAAATATGCGTATAAATGTTTGACATTGTTTGATCTTTTTAATTTTTAACAGAACGGGCAATCCCTCTTTCTAAAAGAACTCTTCATAACCGAATATAATTAATATTGTATAATATATGAATATCAATTCATTTCCTTACAATTATATCCTTAAAATATTTCAAATCTTTAATCAACCTTTCATAACTCATCATTTACTTTACTATTAAGTAACTCTATTTTCTTCCAGCAATCACTTTTTTCAAATTTTTTGGCGCAAAACAGATTTAGTTTCTACCAAAATATTAATAAAGAGTTCTTCAGTTATCTAATTAAATTTATGTTGCTTTATATTTTTATTTTATTTAATTCAATGTTTAATCAGAAGTGATAAGCACTTCTAATTTTGATATTAAGAGAATACAAGATTTAATTAATGTTATTATTAATATATTAATTTTTAATAATGAAGAATAAAACATAGTTTTTTAAAAATACACATATTTAAAGCTTATTTATAATTCATTTTTGTTTATTACAGTTTTTAGATTTACTATATATCAGAAAAAATTGGAATTAGCATTAGAAATTCATGAAAGATATTTATTGTTCCCAATTAAATAATGCAGTATTATTAAAATAAACCTTTATATTATTTTAGTATGGCTTTAAAAAATAAATAGAAAAAAATTTCGGATTAATTTGATTTAATCGAAAAATTTATTGATCAAATATATGATGATATTCATTGGAATTTTACTCATTAAATAGCTTCTAGAAAAAATAAATTTAAAGTGATGTCATCTAAAATTAGTTCAAAAACTTTGTATTAGATTTAAGAACTTATTCATAATATTGAACTATATTATAGTATAAAAAAACTATTATATGAAAACTTTACTGATTCCCAAAAACTCTAAGAATAAACTTAATTATATTTAACAAAAAAGCTAATTTAATTAAGTAACAGAAATAGACAGTTTTGGATAGTAAAAAGAGCAAAATGTTAAATAGGTTAATTAGCTTAAGTTTATATTATTCATAAAAAAAGAGTCAAAAATATAATATTGTAATGAGATAAAGAAGATAGAAGAATAAACAAAAAGTAAAATAACATAAAAGTTAATTTTTGATAATAGATGAATGTAAAGGGTCTGTGTTACCTAATAATAAAATTTTGATAGACTTAAGATTTGCAGAAAAGATTATAGAAGAGCAGAGATAATATTAATTAGAATTATTAATATAAAGAAATAGAGTTAGACTAAGGACTTGAATTAATAAAATGAGTTCAATATTTCAAGTCCATAAAGCTAAAATGGGTCTTTTATAATCTCAAATTAAAGTTAAATAACATAATTTCATCAAATGAAGTAAATTTTATAAAATTAGTAATAATAATAATAATTAGGAAATCAAAAATAAATTTAGATTAAAAAATTCATAACAATAAAAGTAATCTTCAATAAATTTAAAACCAATAATAATAAGTGATAGACAAAAGAAATCATTATCATAATCTGGAATAGAGTAAGATTAACAAAAGAATTAATATATAAATTTATGTGATGAAGGATTAATAAATAAAAGAAGAAGAATTATAAGTTAATAAAGTTTGGCATCAATCTAATAAGTAAAATTAAAAATTAATCCTTTTGAAAAATCTGTTAGAAAAAAATGATTATTTGTTTCATAATTTAAATTTTTTGAATATGTCTCCAATCTTTCAAAATAAAAATAACGATATCGTGTAAAACTCTTCTTTAGTATTTCTCGATACAATAAATTTACATATTTAATACTTATTACATAAATCATAATTAATCTTCGAAATAAGAATAGTAATTATAACTGTATATATAATTTAATGGGCATCTGCTGTTCAAAATAACGAGATAAAGAAGATGGAATTAGATAATAAATCGCATAAACTATAGTGGAATAATAAAAAATAAAAGAAGAAGAGGAATAAGAACATATTTAATTTTAGTGTTATTCTTCAAGCAGGAAATCATAAACTTTACAATTTAATCCTACAAATCAAACCGATATTTGCAACTTAATTACATAAGTTGGAAATGAAGAAGTAGCAGTTGGTGTTGAACAACCAAAATAAGAAAAAATAAAAAAGAAAAAATCAGAACATCATAAAGATGATGCAAACTATTTAAGAAAATTAGATCATATTTTATCTCTAAAATCTATTGTAGTTGAGTTGCAAAAGGAAGGAGATATGAAATATTACAAGATCTCTGTACTTATCAATTATAAAGAACTTTTTTATAATGTTAATCTGTATGGTACCTTAACAACACAATTAGACTTTAAATATTTTACTTTAAAACCCAAGAAATTCGAGGAAGCAAACAAATACTCAAGGTTTCTTACTTTTTTCTCAAATGATAACTATTTTAATGCAGACAAAGAATGTACTAATAATTTTAATGCTTTTGATAAATTATTATATGTTGAAAGAAGCTTATAAGAAATGAAGGCAAATTTAAAAAAATTACAAAAGAGATAGAGTACTCTTATACATGAAAAACAAATTGAAAATTGCTTGGTTAACTCAACTAATCAAGAAATGCTTGAAATCATATCTGTTGTTGATGTTGAATAATAATCAAGATTTTTAACTGTTCTATTCCATTTACTTGTCTAGAAATATTTTAAGAAACTTGAACTCTATTTAGTATTTATTACAAATGCTACTTTTTTATTTGAAATACCACCTTAATTTGATTAACCTAATGTTTATAGATTGGCTTTATTTTATGATAAATTAGATTATTCATTAAAAGATCTTTAAAATCTATTAATTAAAAATAAAATGGAATTATCTAAGTTTTTGTATTAGAAATTGGCATTAAATCTTATAGATATATTTTATTAATGTTATTAAAATCATTTATACAGATTAAATTTTACATTGTCGACAGTATTTTATGTTTCAAAATTAAAGTGTTTTAAATTATAAACTTTTGGAAGATTGAAATATTTACTTTAATTTGGATTGAATATAGAAGAAGGGATAAAATAATTGGATGAAAAAAAACTAAAATTATTTTAAAAAGCATTTAAAAAAGATCTTTTTGCTTTATGTGATCTATTAGTTTATTTCAAAAAAGTTAATGATATGACTTTAAAATAAATTTAGACAAAAAGGAAAAAGTTTCTTTAAAATATAAAAAAAGGAGAAGAAAATGAAGATGATGATGGAAATTATTTGATTTATGTTGATGAAATTTTATCATCAAAATAAGATCGATATATTTTAGAATTTATACGTATGGCAATATATGCTAATGAAATTAAATCAATTGATAAAACTTTAGAAGACACTATTCTTATTATTGAATCACTTTAAAAATAAATTAATGAATATGAATCAAATTTGGAATAAGAAAGTTAAGATACTAAAAATTAAAATGGATTTCAAATTTAAGAAAATCCTATCTAACCTCCAGAAAAACAGATAAAATTAGATGATTCTTTAGATAATGAAGAAAATTAAATATATTTAAAAACATTTTAATTTGATTTTAATTCTGAAAATGAAGAATTGTCTATAAACAAAGATAAATATACATAATCTTAATTAATATATAAAGAATTACTTTATTCATCACTACTATTTTAAGATTAATTTTAATTTTATTATCATAAATTTAAAGAAGGTGAGAAATAAAAATTATAAGAAGCATATGTTGAAATATTAAATGCATTTTATACATTGAAATCATTAGATGATGATTCTTGGTAATATAAATTAACTATGGTTTCAAAAATGATGGATAAACCGATTGAAATAATGAATTCAATATATGAAACAAGTATTGATCATTTTCATATTACATTAATGTTTTAAATACTTACTTTATCATAAAGAAAACCTTTGCCTTTATTGAATGAACTTCAAAGAAGCATTAACAAATAATTATAAATGAAAATTTCAATGGATAGAAGATTAAGAAGTCATAATTCATCTAAAGGTATTATTGAATAAAAAAAGCATATTATGATATAATTAATGTATGCTCAATCGTATTTAAATAATCATAATTATTATTAGGCTGTCCATAAAATATAAAGAGTAATTGGATTTCAATTAAAAAATCAGCATATAGCATCTTTATTTTATGGATATTCACTTTTAGTAAGTGGAGAAATATAAAAAGAAAGTCTTTAAGCAGTATCGGCAATGTTGAATTTAGAGATGAGTTAAGTTATATATGATAGTTATTTTCCAGAATTTATAGCTTAAGAGGAAACTTAAGAATAAACAGAAAATGGAGTAAAAGAAAAAACTGTTTAAAAATTTTAAAATGTTAGAGTTTAAAATTTAGCAACAAGTAATAAAGCTAAATTAGAATTGTTATTGGGTATGAGTTACTTTGATGTGCATGATTAAGAAAATTCATTAAAATGTTTAAAGGTTGCAGAATAATTGTTACTTAGGTCATTTGATTTGTATTCAGATGAAGTTGTAATTGTTGTATTGAAACAACTATAACTATTTGTTTTATAGGATGACATAGGATCAGCCTTTAAAATTAGTCTATAATATGCAGAAAAAATGAATAAATATTATGCTGATGGTAAAATATTTAAAAGAAAAATTATATCAAAATTATAATTTATTATGGCCTGTATTTTTGAATTCAATGGATAATATTTGAGTGCTCTTAGATTTGTTGAAAGATCTAATCGTACCTTTACTAATTCTAAACACAACAATTTTATTATTTAAATGCATTTCTAGGCAAAAAAATTATTTTTAATTTAAAAAATAAAATCAGCCTTCTAAAAAATTAAAAGCAAACAATAATTAAGAGATCCAACTGATTTAGCATTATTTTAAACTCTTAATGAACATATGTCTTCAACTTTTCTTTCACAATTTTATAAGTAAAGGTTTGTCTAAAAATCTTCATTATTATTAGAAAAATATGGATCATATTTACTGAAAGTTTAATAATTGCTCAGACTTAAAATGTATGAGAAAGCACTTAAAATTTTAAAAAAAACTATAAAGATTTTAAATAAAACTAAAAAAGATGAGTTGTATGCCATCTTATCTGGTTAAATAACTTATCTACATCTTTAAAATGCTAAAGAATAATAATAAATAAAGTAATTGCTTGATCAAATAGAAATTAATGAAAGATATTTTCTCTTTCCATAAAAAGAATATAATTTATTAAAATGTTTAATTTATCTTATGATTCTCTATACCAAAATTAATTAAGCTAAATAAATTTAAGAAACTAATCAAAAAATTCAAATTGTAATTGATGAATTTCATGAAACTCTATAATGGAAAACTATCTCAACAAAATCCTTTAGAAATGCCCCTAATAAATTTGAAATATTAATAAAAAAAGGAAAGATATCTTTGTTATAAAAAATTTTGGCTGTGGTTGAAATAATTGAATATTATAACAGCATAAAGAAATAAATTTTTGATGTTATGTTTAATGGATAACAGTTAAAAGAACTATATAAAAAAATCAGATCTGATTTTGATAACTTTCTTGGTGAAATCAATAATCAGGTATTAATTAAAAAATAGAATTGTTTAATTGGCAATTGTTCTTAAATAAACATTTAAAACAATTCAAATTGTGAAGAACAAAAAAATATGGATTAAAATAAAGAAACTTAAATAGTTTAAACATCTGAAGGAAATGATTTAGAGGCTAATTAAAAGTAGACTGATACTTCTAAAATTATTTTGGACATTAGAAGTTATTAAGAAATATTGATATAAAATAAACATGCTCGCTTGTCTAAATAACAATAACATTAATAAAAGAATATTGATACTTCAAAATCAAATCATAGTTAAGATAATGGTTCTTTAAAACATGAAAAATAAAAATCTACAAATATTTCAGATCATATTAAATAAAAGAGTTTCAAAAAATCAACTAAATTGAATCCTTTTGAAAGTACCATGAAAAAAACTCAAAAATAGTTATAATGAAAAATTAATCATACAACTAATTATAATAATATTTTTTTTCTCAACTTAAATTTCTTTCCTTTGTTAAATAATATTTTGATATCAATATTTTATAATATATTTGAAATTAAGATCTTATTTTAATTCTAATAATAAATATCTGAAATAACATAGGTTTTCCTAATTTTTATTTAAAATTGAACAATAAGGGTTTTTTCTAATTAACAGATTTGATTTATTTGACAAAAATATTTATGAATAATATCTCTTTAGAATAATTTTTAAAATGAAATAATATAGGAATAATTGAATATTTATTTAGTAATTATATATTATGAAATATGAAATCATATTTGATTAAGGTTTGTTCAACAACTAGTTTAAATATTTTACCTCTATTCTGCTTTATTTTCAATGTCATTTATAAAGTCCGAGTTCAAAATTTAAACAAAATTTCTCCTTCTCTCTCACTTTACAGAATTTATTAGGTAAATTCGTACAGTTAGAATGAAAAGCAGACAAGACTCAAAATAACTCAAAAAAGATTTAGGTGTTCTACCTTTAACTGGAAGTTTCATAGATTCTCTTCATTCATAATTATTATACAATAAATAAAAAATCTATGATAAATTCAGATCATTTTTATTTTTATGACTCATTATTGAGATACATAATAATTTTTTATACAATTATTACTTAAGATTAATAAGTAAATTCTTAAAGTTAACTTTAAAAAAATTGATTTATAATATTAAAATATAAATGGAAGCATTTTCATTAGAAACTAGAATTAGAGAGGTTGTTTACGAATTGTCATAACCAACAATGATGAGATGTATAATTAATTATTTTATATGAATATAGTATCTGATTGTTTAAGACAAATAGATTAATAGTAACTGAATATAGATTATTTGAAATAATAAATAAGATAATAAAATGATAATCAATAAAATCATTAGATTGAAGCTAATAGAAGATATGCAGAAATTGAAGCTCTTTAAAAATAAGAAAAAAAATTAGAGCTAGATATTATGAAGAATTTGACATAAAATTAATAAACATCAACTCATTTGAAATCAAAAATTGAATCTTTAGAAAAGGAATTGGAACAATAAAAGAATAATTTTTAATTTTAGATAAATTCATAAATTAAAACATAATCTGATTTAGATTAATTAGCTAAGAAATAAGCAGAAAACACAGAAACATTTAATAAAAAAATAGATGAATTTTTTAAAGATTATTATACAATTTTCGTGGATAGTAGAAATCAGGTGAGCAAGATTTCAAAAGAGTAGCAGTAACTTTAAAAAGATGTTTAAAATTAGAATTAGCAATTGGAATAATTAGGAATTTTTAAAGATATAGCAGATTAGTAATGTTAGAGTTTGTCTTAGAGAGTTGAATGGATTATAAATGAAATGAATCATTTAGTAAATTAAGATTATTTTAAATTTACATTTGATAAAGTATTATAATGGATGTATATATAGAGGAAGAAAAGTCTAGAATTGAAGATAATCAATTTTTGAAGGGAGCTGTGTAATAATTGTAGAGTTAAGTGCAAGTATATAATATGTCATTTGATGAAAGAGTTAAAGGTTTGGAAATGTTTGAGATTTAATATCGTTAGTAGTTGAATTCTTTTTAATAATAATTAAATAGTTAGACTGAAAATTATTAGAAATTCTATAAAGAAACAACATAATAATTTTAACATTAGAACTATGCATTAAATATGATTGAAGAATTTTAGAAGAATATATAAGAAAAGATATAATTGATTGTGAATAGTTAGATAGCAGTGTTTTAAACAAATGTTGGTAGCTAATTAAAGAAAATGATAGATCAATTTAATACTTTGAAAACCACTATAGTAAAAGATATGGCTTAGGAATTTAATTATAAATTGGAAGATATTCGTTAATAATTGTTAAATGAATCCTTAAAGTAGTAAAGCATTAAATTAGCAGCTTTTGATTAATAAATTAAGGATTTATAAAATAAGTAATATTAGAAAGATGTTGAAGTTTAGGTTATATTGTCTGATAATTCATTAAGTCAACAAGAATAATTATAAAATTATATAATAGAATAAATAGATTTGAAAATTACGAATAGTTCATTTAAAGGGTAAAAGATGACAAGGAGAAATAGTATTGGTTAAAATACAAAAGGAGGATTTAATTTAATTTAGGTTAGTTTGGTCGATAATTAGAGATCATTAGTTTAAAATGAATAATTGAATGAATAATTAGAAGATATGAAAACAGATATTTAGATGTTGTTTGAAATGAGAGAAGAGATGGAATAAAAGTTTAAAGTATTTGAAGCTGACTTTTCAGTTGCTATATAGAATTTTGATAGAAATCATTCACATGTATTAAAATTGAAATCTGATGTATTTAATGATACAGAATACTTGAATAATCAAATAAAGATATTATTTAGAGAGAAGGAATTAATGAATAGAAAGCTTTCACTAATTTTATAATTGTTGTCTGGAGGTTCAGAAATGATATAAATAACAGTAGCATATTTATTAAGATAATTGAAGGACCCTATAAAATTTACATCAGATTTAGGAATGGTATTTGAATTCAGAAATGAGATATGTAGTTATAGATAATCAAATTATTAGGTAGAAGACCTTTTAAAAAAATCATTTTAAAGTTTGATAGATTTGTGGGATAAAAGTGAATTATTAGAAGTAAGAGAATATAATCCACATTGGTATTTTAATAAATACATATATAAAAATCATATAGGTTTATCAAAGACATTAGATAGGTCTTAAGAGAAACCAATAAAATGTACAACATAAACAATAGTGGATGGAGAAGAATATATAAAGAAATCTGGAAGATAAAGGAATACTTCTTAAAAATAATCAATTATGATGAGTATAGATTCAGCAAGATAGAGAAAAATAACAGTTAGATCTGTATACAAATAATAAGAAAGAGATGATTCTAATGAATTTTTTCCAAAAGTAAAAAAGTGAACAAAATTTATATAATATTATAAATTAATAATGAATTAATAAATTTATGGATTAAGAAAGAAGAATACGATGGATTAAAACTTAATAGTAAAAATTGGAAGACATTAGATTAAGAAAAGTGACTCCAAATCACAATTTAAGGAATGATAATTTTAGATTGAGTAAAACTGAAAAGATTATTTAATTGAAATAACCATAAATGTTAAAACATTAATAAACTATGGCAATAGATGAATATATTTCAAAAGGAGATTGCAAACTTATTTTTTTATAATAATAAAATGAAGATATAGGATTCAAAACATTTACAGATATGATGAAAACTAATTCAAGTTGGTGGGGAAAAGTTGATTAACTTAATCCTAATGAATCAAATTTAAGATATAGATTACAATTCAATTAAACATAAGCACATTAATTTAAAAATGAAATAAATAGAAAATGGACAAGCACAATAAATGAAATTACTGATTTAATTAATAAATAGTAAGAAATGTAATAATTATAAAAAATAAAAAAAATAAAATTAAAACCTAAACCTATACCATAAGTAGAAGAAGATGAATAAAATAATAATAATGAAAATAATAAATAATTAGATGCATAATCAAATTTTGTAAAAGTATTTTGGTTTAACATTTAAATTGATGAATGGAAACCTCCAATAAGAGAAGGATGTTCTGTAACTTATATACCTTCTTTAAATAAAGCATATATGTATGGTGGAATAGGCAATGATTTATTTAAGAATGTAATAGCATTGAATACGTAGACATGGGTATGGAAAGATATAGGAATTGGAAAAGGAGAAGCACCAAATGAAGGGAGATTTGGACATACAGGAACTTAATATAAACAAAATATTATTATATATGGAGGAGAAAAGAAGTTTAATTAACTTATGAAGATCAGAGAATGTTATAGTGAAGTTAGAATGTTTAATCCATCAGAAAAATCATGGGCTTTAGTAAAAACTAGTGGTGATATTATAGAAGGAAGAAGAAATCATATAGCTTAATGCATTGGTAAATATTTTATTATTTTTGGTGGAATCAATTCTTATGGTAAAGTTTTAAATGATGTTTGTGCTTTAAATTTAGAAACAAATAAATGGTATTTTATATTATTATTTGTTTTAGGTCTATTCTACATATAGAAAATTAATTTCTAGAAGGAGTCTCTGATGCTGCTTCTGTATCTCTATTCAATGGAGAAGTTAAAATGGAAAATCCTTATTTCACCTATGATTGTAATAAGAAAAAAGGATTATTTCCAAATGTTAATTATGAAGGAATTTATGTCTTTGGAGGTAGAATTCAAAATGGAGATGCCTCTAATGATTTGAGAATTATTTAATTTGGATTTAAACCTATTAGAATCAATAAATTAAAAACTAAAGTACTTCTTTTCAATCATTTTAGGGGTAAATACCAATCGCTAGATATTCTCATAGTCTTAATTACTTTTATCATCTTAATGCTCTTATTGTTTATGGTGGACGTAATGATTCTAGAGAAGGCAACATTCTTAATGATTTATATGTTTTGTAATTAATGTAGATGAATTGGATACTTGTCTAATAAATTGGAGCATTAAAATATGGTAAATGTAGTCATTGTTCTGTTTCTATTGATTCCAAAATCTTAATTTTTGGAGGCTATACATAAAATGTGTATGCCAATGCTGATATTCAATTAATTGAATTAGATCAACATAAAGTTTAAAAAATGATTAAAGAAAATAAAATTAATCATTAAATGACAATAACCAACTCAGATTTACTTACTAATGCCAATTTAAAAGTTTTTAAAACTGAACTTTAATAAGAAAATGCTGATTTAGAATTAAATTAATCAAATAAACTTTATGATACTTTAAGAATGAGTTCATTAAATCTTAAAACCTTTATGCCTTTACCCACTAAAAATACATCTTAATTAATGCAAGAATATAAATTATTAAGACTCAACTCTAAGTTTTCCAAAACTAATATCTTTCAAAGTATATGATAAATATTTTCTTATTTAAATTTATATTTTATTTTAGTTTAAACTTTATTTTATTTATTTAATGTAATGTAATATTATTTTCATTTTCTTTTTGTTGTGGCATTTGGTGGTTTTTTGTTTTTAGTTACATTTTTTTTCTTTTGTTTATTTACTTAATCAACACTTTCTTTGTCTACTGCAATACCAAAGCTTCCAATTTTAGAATCCTAAAAATTATTATAATTTATTATTTTACCATTAATTTTTCATTGTTTTTACATTATAAATTTAATTTTTCAATGAGAACACTGGCCAATCTTTTAGTCTAATTAGAAATATCGTCATTTACAAATATCAAGAATGATTAATCTTGATTATCAATAATAGCCTTAATTTCTCCATAATAAATCATCTATAATATTTATTATAATAATTTACTTTATAGATGATAGTTTTTGTGACTTATTCTGACAATTAGAATCTTTCCTTAAGATATTCAATAGAAATGTTTGAAAATGCATTCTTAAAAGTGAATAAGTAGCACTTTAAAGCTTATTCTTAAACTCTTTCTTTAATTTATTATTAGACTTATTCATAAGATGGTATTCTTGTCCAAAGTTAGATTTATTTTAGAAGATCCCAACATTTTGTCCAATTTCCTTTGGCTAATTCTTTGGATGCAGCATAAATTAAATCTCTCATATTTTCAGGTTATGGATTGAAAGTTTAAGAATCATAATATTGACAAAGTTACCTGAATTTTCTACTAATAATTTTATGAGAATCTTCAAATGGATCTTGATTGATATTAGGAATTTCCAATAACATAGCAGCCAATAAATAGACAAATTCAATAGTTTCAACATTAATTGACATATGATAAGGTACAGCATATCTGTATTCTCCTTCAACTTATTTCATATAATTTTATGAGAGTAAATCTTTTAATACTTTATCTCTACTTAACAAATCAGCTAAATGAAGATGAGTTTCATTTATTAATCCTTATCTAAAAGCACCAAATCCCAATTAGACTAAAGCTCTATTATAATATAATTAAATTAAGGTTTTCATTTATGAGATTTAATCATATGAAATATTGGATATAAATATTTCATGTGCTTATTCATATTTTCCATTTAATGCTAAATTATATACCCAATATAGAGTAGCTTTAACAATGGTTTCTTTATCTCCATATTTAAGAATATTTTCAACAAGAGATTAGATTTTGGATGATATGTCACCATTTCCAAAGATTTAGAGGGGAGTTGCAGCTTATTTATTAGTTTATAATTCTAACAACTTTTGAATCACAGCTGGTCCAATATAATATATTGCTTCTAATTATTTAAAACTCATTAAAGCAATATTAGCAGTATCATTTTTAAGTTTAAGTAATTCTAAGAGTTTTTAGGATAAATGTGTTAATTAATAAAGATCACTGAGTCTTTCAGCATATTCCTATGTATAATAGTCAACATTTTAAAATGCTTTATTTAATTCAACTTCCAAAGTTTAGAAATTGACTAATAAGGTACTAATAAATCTAAATTCAGAGAATGAATTTTCTTAATCATATTTACTATAAGTATTTAATTTCTCTACTTTCACTCCTTTATCTTAATGAAGTGTATATAGTAAGAAAGTATTTTAATAGATTTACAACCATGATTATCTATTAAAATAAAAGGGAGCTTCTTATTTTGCTTGATCAATCTATAAAGAAATTGTAATAAGTAAAATCTATAAAAATTAAATATAAATTTACTTCTATAGCTCTTTAGAGATTCTCTTTGACAAAATGTTAAATGTATTTTTCACAAATATAAAGATTCTCAACTTAATTTTTTAGAACTCCTCTTGATGAAACAATTTATTCTAATTTTCTCTTAACAGCTTCAGGTTCATAATCAATAGGAATGACTTTATTTTATGCAATATCAAATTTGACATCATAATCTATATCTGGAATGATTTTTCTAGCACCAACTTTATCTTTATCTGGTTAAGTTTCATCAGGTTTCAATTCTTTTTTACCTGGTAATTTCTTTTTTAACCAATATCTTCTTCTAACCATAGGATCATTAGATTAAAGTAAATATTTATCATCATCTTCTGATTCAGATGATTCTTCTTTTTATTCAGGTTCAGAATCAGATCCTTTTTTATTGTTTGAATCTTTCACTTTTTTCTTTCTCTCATCCTCACTTTAATCTGTTGTTACCGGATTATTGATAAATTCATCAATCTTCTCTTTAATTGCTAAATAATATATATAAATAATAAATACTTAAATTATGCTTTTTAATTCTTTATTTTAAAGTATTATATGCCTTACTATTATTCACTCCTAATTTCTTTTTTTATTCAGCAGTAAATTAAAGAATTAACACTTCAATTTGACACATAATTCTTATATAAAATCTAGGTAATCCACCTTCTTTTTCAAATACTTTTGCACTCTTTTCTACTTCCTTATTTAGCTCTTCAAATTTATCTAATAATATAACAAAATCTTAGTTTTTTATTTTTATTTTCATTTCCTTTATGATCTCTCTAAGTTTTATATATCGTTTCTCCTTCTCTGTTACTATTACTCTTTATTCTCCATCATCATCTGAATCTATTAAACCTTAAATAATTCTATCTCTTGTCGATTATTCTATTTTTCCTGTTTCGGGTTCTATTCCTCCTCTTGGAGCATCATCATCGTCTTCAGAATTCGATTCACAAAAAAATTTACTCATTAATATTCTTTTTAAATAAATGATTTATTTATTTCCATAGAATAAAAATTCTTTAATAGCATATAAAAATATATCTTGAATATTAAATTTTATCAATTGCTACGAAATTTTGGAGATTCTGCTATCTTATTGCTCTCATAATTACAATTCTCCTTCTCCTCACAATCAAATTTTGATTTATTATCAACTTATAATTTTAACATCAATTATTAACACCATTAATTCAATTGTATAACAAATTATCTCTTTTAAATCATTTATTATACACAACTTTGATGTTCATCCAATCTCTTTTTATATATTGTCATTATATTGTTAAATGGTTTCATTTACATAGATTCTATTATATTCACTTCATTATGAAGTATATCATCCTTCATCTTATACAATGAATCAGAAATATTTTAAGTAATTTATGTATAAGATAATTATTCCTATTACAATTACAAACATAAAGAATCCTTAAATCAAAATATATACTTACTTTCAATTAAATTATTGTCTATACAATAGAATGTAACTATTATTCAATTAATTTTACTTAAGTTTAAAGTTAATCTAGATGCTAAATTTTCATTATGTTTGATGAAAGTTATTCTTTAAAATTATTTAAATTTCTTTTTCTCTCCTCCATCTCTAAAAAACTGTTTACATCATATGGTAATTAAATTTCATTTCCATTAGTGATTCTACTTGGACATTCTTTTGCAAATTTCTTATCAATTAAAGTATATTCACTCAATTTTGGTGATTATGATGTCTTGCTCATTAAATTTGATGCTGATAAACAATTTTATAATTTAGGTGATATTTGTATATTATTTTTAACCCTATCAGATGTAGCTTTCGTATCTTAAATGGTTTTGTTGTTCATTCTACTCAAAATTAAAGATATTTAAGATGCTGTAGTTTATGGTTATTCTTTAATTTTAGTCCCTTTCTAATCTTTAGATTGATTTTTCGCTTTTATGTAGTATTGATGAACTGACTTCAGCTACATAAATTTAACTAACTTTTTTTATTATTAATTTATTACAATATATATTACAAAAAATGATTATTATGTATTTACTACATTAATAATTTTTTTTCTATGTACAAGTTAAATATTCTTGCACCAAAACAATTTTTCGATTTACAAACTCCTATCAACTTTCTTGTGAAAAAAAAAAATTTTGCAAATGTGAAAGAGATCAGATAAAAATATAAAACTGAATTAGGTGATAAAATAGGTTCCCATTCTCTACCACATAACATTTGGATTTATACTCCACTTAGTATTTCAAGTAATCGGATCATAAAACCTTAAGGATCTTTGGCACTTCATTAAAAAAAAAATAAACTACCGATTTATATGTCTAGAAAAGATATGATTATTGAATTAGAAAAATTTAAATAAAGAGCTTGCTCAACATCACCATCAAAAAAATAGAAAAAATATCATAACTTATTCTATAATAATTTTGAAAGGAATGAAAAATTGAAAAAATATTTTCAGAAAAATCCATAAAATACACCTTAAAATATGAATTTTATCTCCAATATTGAAGACTAACGATAATAAATCTTTTAATCACCTAAGTCATATGAAATTAATTTCAAAAGACTCAATTCTGTAAGTTCTATATAACCTAAATTCCCTTCTTTAAAGAAAAATTAAATAAAAGCAGAATCTAAAGAATTAGACAGATAAAATAGTGATTTCATCAACACATCTAGCAATCAAAATTTTTAAGATAGTTTCTCAGCTATTTAAGAGAGAGTTTAAACTAAAAAATACTATTAAAATAAAAAATGTGATATTGAAAGAAATAAATTTTTAAATGATTCCTATCGATTATATGGGTTTGTAACAGATATTAAAGATACTAAATAAAAATATTCAACATAACAAGTTAGTGATTTCAATAATCTTAACAAATCAAATGAATAAAATAATAATTTAAATTCTGTTAAATAAAGAGAATTGACTCCTCAAACCAATTTTATGAAGAAATCATAGTCATCTAAAGAAAAATTATATAATTTGCTTAAACAATCTCATTTAAAATATCTTGAAAGAAATTTTAAGACTTCTGATAAAAGACACAAATCTTCAAAAAAACAAGAAGAATATGAAGTAACAAAAGATAAAAATGTTATTCTTTCTTATTTTCCAAATTAACGTTTAGGCTAAATTCTTAAAAAAAATAATATTTTACCTGATAAAATACTTTGACAATATTTCTATTATGAAAATAAATTTTTAAAATAGAATTCCTATATTTTGCATTCCTTTAATTTATTTTTTAGAAAAAGTATAATATTAAAAATTTTAAAAACATATTCACCATATAGAGTACCATTATCTTGCAATTTATTTTTCCAATTAAAGAATTTAATTAATGATTTTCAATATATTTATTAATGAAAATAAAACTAAAGGTTATTTCTTCTAATATAGCTAAATATTTTATTAATTGATAATTCTAACATTAACTGCATTTAAAAATAAAATTCGATAATATTAAGAGTTTGATTCTATTACAATTTTTTATGTGTTTTCATAGTAGCTGTGAAGCTTTTAAAAAATATAAACAAATTATCTAAATAAATTTCATTAATAATAATAGTAAAATATAACATTGTATTCATAATTAAATATGTGGTAAATCCATTAATTCTTTGGATGACATAATGAATACATCACGCTTCATTGGATCTGTTGCCAACCAAATCTATGATGAATAAGCTTTACAAAAATCAGTATCTGAATCATCATCACTTGTCATTTGTCCTCTAGCTTTTTAACTATAAATTAATTTTAAAATTACTTTTAAACTATTCTCATTAATTATTCCTTCTATTCTGTTAAGTATTGATTTCCAATATCTTTTTTTTCACTTTCAGGTTCTCTAAAATAAACGCTTTTTTTTCCTTATACAGATTTTGAATATGTTTTTTATGACCCAATATTTTCTTTTCCTTTTTTAAGGTTTGATCTCAATTAAATTGTTGTTTTCTCTAAGAAATCTTTATCATCTTCTTCATCACTGCTATTGTCAATTAATTTACCAGCATATGGAGTCCATTTTGAATTTTAAGCATTGTACATATCATCTTCCAATAATTACACTTCTCCTAAATCATGAAATACAGGATATCTAGGCTAACTTACAAATTTTTATTCCTTCCTATACTTTGGACCTTTCTCCCTTTCTTATGGTTTACGAGCTTATTCATATCTGGGTTTTTCTTATTAAACCTCTCTAACAGCTGGTCTTTTCTTTTTTTACATTAGAATCTATTCCTTTATTTCTTATTCAACTTATTCTCTAAATCCCATTCTTTATTCCTCTTCATATTCTCCTTTATATTATGGTAATTCAGCTTCTGCAAATATGAATTCCCCTAAATCTGGCTCTTAAATAGAAGTTTTTTAAACTTTCTGAGGATTTCTTGGTTCTTTAATTTAAGCTTTCTTTATCTATTTCTCTACGTCTCCTTTAATATCAATTTATTAATCGATCTCTCTTTTTATTTTAAGTTCTTTTTCTGTTAAAGGTTCAGGATTTTTCAAAGTAATGTTTTTTCTATCTTTAAGATCTGTTTTTAATTTTTCAATTTTTTTTTATTTTTTTTCTTAATCTTCTTTAAACTCTCTAACTTCTCTTGAAGACATTACTTTACCATTTTTAACTTTTTATTAATAATGTTTAATAATTCCTTATTCATTTAAATCTTCTGCTTCATTTTCAGCTTCTTCAAACATTTCTTTAACTCCTAAATCATCTTTAGGTTATTTAATTCTACTTAAACTTACTGATGGTCCAACTTTATTATCAAATTCTTTATTAGGAGTCCATTTACGTTTTTTCATTGATGAAAAAATTGCTTTAACTTATCTATTAATATAATCAATCTTATGTTTTTTAATTATGGATTCTTTTTATTTTTCTTTTTTTTATTTTTTCATTTGATCCATTATGTTTTTAGCATTTTATTCAAAAAAATTTTAATTTAATTTTGATTTTGTAGAATGTTATGATTTACATCTAATAGGAGATTTAGTTTATTCTCTTTAAGATAATGAAAATTATTTTTTATCAACTGCTTTTTTAGCTTCATCATCCCACATTTTTTTAAAACGAGATTCTCTATCTTAGCTTTCAGGGAATAATTTAGCTAAATTAATTTAATTAGGTTTTTATTCTTAATCCTATAATTCAATTTTGAGTAATCTTTCTTATTCTTTTTCTTCTTATAATTTATTATATTTAATTTTATCTTCTTGTAATTTTTTTTAATTAACACCCCAAGCAAATTTTTATTCAAAATTATCTTTTTAAGTATGAGCTCTAACAATTTATTATTTGCCATATTTTTTCATTCTTTCTCTTTATTATAATTTATCTAATCTCATTCTTTCTTATCTTTCTGCTTCTTCTTTTTTTGAATAAACATATTTTTTATTATTATCAGCCACAATTTTATTAACATTTCTTTATACTTAAGGATTAGATTCTGGTTGTGGAGGTTATCTAACTTCATCATCACCTTATTCTCTGTCTGAAATATAAGATTCTGTTCCACTTGTTTATGAATCATCATCTACATCTTCTGTGAATTTTTTTTATTCAAATAATGCTCCTACTAAATTTGGAAATTATTCACTCAAAGGTTTAAATTATCTAGGTTCTCTATATGTTGCATTTTGAGATCGAATAGGAGATCTAGATTTTGGGGAATTATGAGAAGCAGGAGAGGATGGTTATGAAGATTTTTGTTGATTTGTTATATTTTTAAATATGGTATGAGATTATCCTGATTGTTATTATTATTTTGATTCTGATTGTTTTTTTGAATTTTATATTTAAGTTGACTTTTTTGGTATGGTATTTTTTTATGATGAATTATTAAACTATTTATTTCCTTTAGATTTTTCTTATTCTTTCTTTTTAGGTTCTTATTCTTTCTTTTTAGGTTCTCTATTTTATTTAACTAATTATGGTTAAGGAATAGCAGCAACCTTTAAAACTTTAACATCTAAATATAATAATTTAAAATATTACTATCATTAATAGGTTAACCATCTATATTGAATAGAATTTCTTTATCGACTTTTCTACCTATTATAGCATTTGACATTCGTTATTTATATAATTTAATTAATTAAATTTATATTTATAAGTAAATTAATTCATTATTCCTCATCTGATACATTTTCTTTACCCACAATTTGTTAAACCAAAGAATTTTTGGTTCCTCCTTTTAAACATTTATAGATCTTCTTATTTTATCTAAAGGAAGAATTGACTTCAGAAGTATCTAATAAAGAATTCTTTTCTAGTCTTTATAATTCCTTAATTTAATCATATTTAACAAACAATTTCTAATTTTCTACACTAAGTCTATTTACTTCCTCTTATAATTTCTATTTGTAAAATTATTAATTAAAAATACATATATTTTAAGTTGTCTATCTTCAATTAGTTTTTTATATTTCTAACAATCTCTTTAAAATCTTTATTTATCACTAATCACTGAATGCACTCCTTCTAACATTTTCTCAATATTCTTATTTAATTCTTTACATTTCTCATCATATATCCTGTTATCTATTATTATGATATTTATCATTAATACTTTTAGCTAATGTATTCTCTAATTTTTAAGTCTTAGCTTTTTCAACATCCAATAATTACTAGGTCTTTTCTAAAGTTTCCAACAGTTACTATTAGGTACTATTATCACTCTATAATTCTAAGTTTTATTTTTTTAATTGAGCTACTTAAGTATGTAATTCAGCCAATTAATCATCTAGTGTGGATATAATATCTATACTTTAAATGTTAAATTCTTTTTTATCATCTGTCAAAAATGCCATCAATTATTCATTCAATTAATCTTTATGATGTTTCTTATAGAGATATGTTATTTATTTCATTTTAGATGTAAGTCTCTCTTTGACATAATTATCAATTAGAATCAAAACTTAATCATCATCAAATAAATCTCTATCTCCATTTGACCCAAGTTTTTAAGTCAAAGTTCTATGAATATGAGATATCTTTTTTTAATAATCAGTATCCATTCTCATATATTAATGTTCATAATCTTACACTTCTATTAATGATATAGATATATAAATACTTTCTAGCATTTCTTCTTCCTTTATTCTTAATTGATTTTTTAATTCTATCTCCTTTTATTAAGTTAAGAACTACGATTGTTTTAACATTTCAATTTCTTATTCATATTTAGCTAAGATCTATTACATTTATAATATCTATTCGTCATTATTATTATTTGGAACTTCAGAATTAATATCTTCTTAAATATCTTTTAAAATTTCTTTATCTTCATCACTAATAACAATGCCTTTTTTGAATTAAGATAATTGTTCTTATAAAAGTAATATTTCTCTCTCTTTTTCTTAAACAATAATTTTTAATTCTTCAACTGTATGTTCTTTATTAATTTTAGGTTTATTTTTAATTGCTTTAGCTCTAACACCAAATCTTAAAGTTGAAAGTGTCTCTTATAAATTAAATTAAGCAGGTGAACATGTAATAATAAGTGTTGTTCTACTATTACCACCAAATGAACATTATAATATTCTGGTTAATTTTGAATCTCTATATGGAACATGTTAACTTCCATCAGTTAAAGCATTAATCACTTAACCTAAAGCTGATAATGATTTATTTATTCCTTTGGCTTCATCCAATATTTTACCTTCTGCTCCTGTCTTTGATACTTTTTCACTACCAGCCAAATCAACTAAAAATAATTTACCAGTTTTAGCTGATTAATCTCTTAAATCTATAGATTAGACTGTCATCAAAAATATCATATGAGATCTTGATGATTACTCATTCATATTTGTACTAGCTATCATTCTATTAGCATTGCACATTTTCAATATATCATATATTTCTGATTAATCTGCTATTGATGTTTCAGTTACTCCTTCAATATATGTGGAATGATTTTTATCCTCCCTAATTTTTAGATCTGTTTTTTTTATATTTTATAAGTCTCTCACCTTTTCCATATACAATTCCGCAACAGATATTTTAATTCGATACTCTACATACTCTGGACTCTCTTCTATATAATCAAAAACTGTATTCACCATTCTCTTTATTATACCTTAATCATCTCCAGTTGTTCCTTCCATCGTATGAGTCTTCCCAGATCCAGTTTAACCATAAGCTACTACAGTACCATTAAATCCTTCTAAAACTCCTTTTATTACTGGTTCAGCAGCCACCTTAAATACATCTATTTATTTTCCTGGATGGAATATATGATCAAAATTGAATTGTTAATTTTCTATAAGAACACTCTTATCATCTGCAAAGTAGATCTAGCTTTCAACCTATCCAGGTATCGCAGGCCTAAATCGACAAATCACTTGAATATTTGTAGTCATATTAAAATTCAAAATAATTATTATTTCGAACTGTTAATTTCATTAATTAACAATATTAAAAATAAAATCTAACCTCAATATTTATTAAAATTATCATTCTAATTTTTCCAAACTAACTATTATATTCTAAACTAACTTTTTATTCTTAACATTCAACTCCTCTATTTAACTTATCAATCTATTTATGATATTATCAATTCAAATCATAAATTTATATTTAATCATCGTAATCTTTAACTTATTTATTATAATTCTTATTTTATAATTAAATTCAATCCCTATAATGCCACTTTATAATAATAATTATATTAAAAATATAATAATTATTATCATGTCTAATGAAGAAAGACTCTAATCTTTACAAAATTGGAAAGCCTCCTTAGAATTAAAGAAAATACTTAATAATTAAGGGTATTGATTAAATTTATTATCTTATTAGAATTGATCATCAAAATTAAGATTATTTAGCTTAATTGACATATAAAATAGCTGAAAGAGCTTTTGGAAGTTAAAGCAAAAATAATCTTGAAAGCAAAGTTTGTGAAATGGTTGAATAATAAACATGTGCAATTTGCTTTGAATTAATGGTACCTCCCTAATATTCACCTATATTATTATTTCCATGTGGTCATTCATTTTGTAAAAATTGTGTATTAGATGGTACAAAATTAAGAATTAATAAATGCAGTCTATGCAGATCAAAAATCAGTGCTCATGCAATTAATTTGAGTCTCTAAAATTTAATATGTACCTTTGCAGAATAAAAATAATAAAATCCTAAACAAACATAATAGATTTCAGTTCAAGATAATGTAAATATGCCGAAAGACAGTGCATTTACTAATCAATACAAAATGTTTAAATTAAGATGTGATATTCTTGAATAAGAAAAATAACAACTCTAAAATTAAACAAAAGAATTATAAAGTGAATTAGTAGAACTTGAAAAAAAAGTAGGGTCTCTATAAACAGAGAGAGAAAAGATCATCTCAAAATAAGCTATGCTTTAAAATAATGTATTTCTCAACTTTTTTTATTTTAGTTAGATGAAGTTAATAAAGGACTTTAATCTATTGTTGACAGAAGCAAGACCATTACTGTTAAAATATATAATATTTAAGAGTAAATGAAAATTTTAGATGAAACTATGAAACCTCTTAAATAGGAGATGAATAAATATGAAGTTTTAGCCAAATCTACTTGAGTGATTTTATCAATTAATTACAATCTCTATTTACAATTGCTTTTATTAGAATAGTAATAAAATTAATCAAAAAGCAAAATTAATTAACTTTTAAATTTCATATATTTTCATATAATTTTACTATATCAATAATCTGAAAAGATGACTTGAAATCTATTTTTTTCCTTAACTGATCGAACATAGAAATATCTTATCTTTCGTGAGATCTCTATTCTTTAAAATTACATTCGAATTCATCTAAATCATCAAGATTTATAGATATCTATAATATAACTTATTATCTTACTTCATCCTCTTCATCTTAATCTTTAAATTTACTCACTATAATATATTGATTATTTTATAAATTTTCTTTATTATTAATTTTTTCAGAAGAAACTTCAGTTTATTGATCATCATTTTAATCCTATTTCTTTAATTCATCTATTTATGGAAGAATACTTAATTTTTTAATCTTTTTGAGACATGATTTTGGATTATTCAAACTTCCATTTTAAAAATCATTGGAATTTTTTGAATTTTGATCTTCCTTCTAATTATTAGGAGTCATTTTTTATTAAGATACTTCTTGTAAGTTTTTCCATTCAATTATGCTATAGAAGTGTTCATAATCTTCAAGATCAGAATAGTTCCTAGTTTCTTCATCAGAAGATGTTAAATCATCAAACCATCTCCCTTTAATTTAACTAGATATTCTTCTACTTAATTGTTTTTTCTTTTTTTTACTCAAATATTCTGATGGACATTTATAAATAGAATGAATTATGTTTTTTTCAAAACAAAATGTTACACATTTAGTCTTCTTTCCATCCTAATCCTCTTTTATCTAATTATCTTGTATTGTTAATTTTTAAGAAGAATTCATATTTTTATTAATATATATATAATTTAAAAAAAAGTATGTTTTTTTTGGGTTTCCATAAAAAATCCCTGAAAATTTTAGATGATTAAGAAATTTATATTTTGTTAATTGAATTGTACTTTTTAATTTATAACTTATATAAATTATAAAATAACAGTGTTATTTGTTTGAAAATGTTTATTTTAAAGAATTTAAATCATTAGAATAATAGATTAAAATGATTTTAAATATAGTTTAAAAGTTAATTGTTAATTTTGGTTCTATTTTTTAAGAATATAATTTATTTAATTAGAATGTATAGATATATTGAATGAATATAAATAAATATAAACTGAGATAGTAAATAAAGAATGTGGATATATAAATAAATTAATTTTATAAAAATAATAATTAATGTTTAATCAATAAAAAACTGAAGAGTTATGCAACTAGGAGAAATACAAAAAATTTATAAGTTGGTGCAAAGAGAATGGAGCATTAATATCAGATGAAGTTTAATATCCATCTGCATTTGGTAGTTAAGGTTATACAGGAGTGAGTGCAAAAATGAATATTGGCGGTAATAAGGTGATAATTGCAATTCCTAATAAATTGATCATAAGTCATGATAAAGTATAGAAAAGTGAATTGAATGATATGTTTAAGGCTCATAAACATTTTTTTGATGATTAGATAACTGCAGATGCTGAATTCAATTGTTTGGGTATGAAATAAGTTGTACCCTGTAGCACTTTATATATTTTATCATAAATTATAAGGAGAGTAATCATTTTGGTATCCTTATTTGAATGTAGTAGAGTAACATACTATGTTTGAATGGAGGAATAGAGACCTATTCAATTTATAAGATTAATCTCTAATAGATGAATTTATGTATATATAATCAGAGATGGATAAATCTTGGTATAAGTTTAAAGGGTTAATGAATAAGTATCCATAATATTTTGGTAGTATAACAGAACAACATAAAGATATGTTTTATTGGAGTAATGAATTTGTAATGACTCGTTGTTTTGGTTGGACACTTCCATCTACAAGTTTAGTACCAATGGCTGATATGTTGAATCATTCAAATATCAATCCATCCACTTACCATTTAATTAATAAATCAATTGAAAAGACTGGTGAACCTAAAAACAGATATACTCTTAAAAAAGAAAGAATTGATCTTTAATTATTAGGATTAGATTTTAATATTGATCCAAAATATTAAATTAGAAATGCATAAGAAGCATATATCTAAACAAATAAATAATTGTTAATTCATCAGTTTGAAGGATAAACGAACAGAGATAAAATTAATTAAATTAATTATAATGTTTTAAAGTTATGGAANTAATTAATGTTTAATCAATAAAAAACTGAAGAGTTATGCAACTAGGAGAAATACAAAAAATTTATAAGTTGGTGCAAAGAGAATGGAGCATTAATATCAGATGAAGTTTAATATCCATCTGCATTTGGTAGTTAAGGTTATACAGGAGTGAGTGCAAAAATGAATATTGGCGGTAATAAGGTGATAATTGCAATTCCTAATAAATTGATCATAAGTCATGATAAAGTATAGAAAAGTGAATTGAATGATATGTTTAAGGCTCATAAACATTTTTTTGATGATTAGATAACTGCAGATGCTGAATTCAATTGTTTGGGTATGAAATAAGTTGTACCCTGTAGCACTTTATATATTTTATCATAAATTATAAGGAGAGTAATCATTTTGGTATCCTTATTTGAATGTAGTAGAGTAACATACTATGTTTGAATGGAGGAATAGAGACCTATTCAATTTATAAGATTAATCTCTAATAGATGAATTTATGTATATATAATCAGAGATGGATAAATCTTGGTATAAGTTTAAAGGGTTAATGAATAAGTATCCATAATATTTTGGTAGTATAACAGAACAACATAAAGATATGTTTTATTGGAGTAATGAATTTGTAATGACTCGTTGTTTTGGTTGGACACTTCCATCTACAAGTTTAGTACCAATGGCTGATATGTTGAATCATTCAAATATCAATCCATCCACTTACCATTTAATTAATAAATCAATTGAAAAGACTGGTGAACCTAAAAACAGATATACTCTTAAAAAAGAAAGAATTGATCTTTAATTATTAGGATTAGATTTTAATATTGATCCAAAATATTAAATTAGAAATGCATAAGAAGCATATATCTAAACAAATAAATAATTGTTAATTCATCAGTTTGAAGGATAAACGAACAGAGATAAAATTAATTAAATTAATTATAATGTTTTAAAGTTATGGAAAGAAAAACAAGCATGGGAATTAGATTTTGAATCATCTTCATAATCAGAGGATAATGATACAGATTCAGATGATGAGGATAATATTGATAAACTTGCTTAAATTAGAAATAAAGAACTTAAAATTTTATAAGAAAAGAATTTAAAATTAGATTAGAAATATACTCAAAAATGTTAAGATATTATAGCTAGTATCATTCCAAAAAATTCATAATATAAACAAACTTAATCTAATATTCAAATTAAAGGTAAGAGAACATTCGAAGAAGATTTAGATAAAGATAATTAAAATAATTAAGATAATTAAGATAGTTCATAAAGTAGTGATGATTCTGAAAAAGATTTTGATTGGTATCATGATGATGATGATTAAGTTTATTTTTGCATAACTACTGCAGGTTAAATTCAATAAGGAGAATAAATATTTACATTCTATGGTAGAAGAAATAATAGATTCTTATTACTTTGGTATGGATTTACTATGAATTATAATAAATATAATTCGTTCAATCTTAGAGTAAATAAAGTATATTATTTTAAGTTATGGCTCAATCCAGATCCTATGCCTATGAATGATTAAATTTACTCAAAAATCATTGTTACCGATATTGTAAGTAATAATCATCTCAAATTTGGTTAAATCAATGGAGTTCCTATTAATTAATTAAGTAAATAAATCAAATTAAAAGGTTCTAAATTATAAGAAGGTATTTTTAATCATTATTTAGATCTTATTATTTATGTACGACTCTTTTTAATGGCTTATTATGTCGGATAGGATGCAAATTCTATTTTATTAACCATACCAATTTCAATTGATTTTGAAATCTAAGTCTTTGATTTTACTTTGAAGTTGCTTTCTTATCTTGCTTAAAAGTAATTTAATCAATTAAATTAGATTTAAATCACCATATCAAGAAGATTTAAATTTGAATTAAAATACTTTGACTTCTGAAGAATATTTTGCACTGAACTATAGATTAGGATAAAAGGAATTGATTCTGTTACAAATTAATCATATCATGGAAGCTTTAAAATTGTTGAAAACATTGAAGTATTAACCAAAGTTAGACATAAAAGATTATTTCATGTAGCAATCCAATTCAGTAGAAAAAATGAAAGCTTTGAGATATTATATAAAATATTTATGATTATTTTGGGTGATTAAAAGAGAAAATGCTTCTTATAATGATTAATAGATGGGAATTTAAGTATGAAATTTCTTAAAATATCAAGATTATTAATTTTGGTTTAAATGTTGATATATAAGTATAAAAAATGGAATAGATTCATTATTTTAACAAGTTCTTTTAATTTTTGTTTTATTTACTAGCAAATTCATTCATCTCTTTATGAAATTTGGAGAATACATTATTAGAAATTCCTTATTGAGATGGGATAGCTTGAAAAGTAATGAAATTGGAGAATTGTTATTCAGATGGAAGAGTTTAAAAAGAATACTATTAGCCAGTTGATAGCTAAGATGTTTTTTGTCTTTCTTTGAAAACTCCAAACTATTGTTGTTTTTTAGGTTAATATTCTTCATCTGAATCAGATAATGAAAACATTTATTATTGCTCTTCTTAATGCGTGGCATGTTTAATGTTTTAAGGAGGAGTATTATCAACTTCTAAAGTTTCAACTCTTTCTACTTTTTTGCAACACTATCCATTTCCCATTTATATTTATTAATGAATATTAATACTATGATTTTGATAATTTAGGTACAGTCTAATGTCGAAGCTGAAGTGTAAAATATATCTTATGGTTTAATGAAATATTGATACAATGAAGTAAAACAACTACTTCATTTAGTTAAAATAGAAAGAGCCAATATATTAGATGGGAAAGTAATATTAAAACTATGAACTTTATAAATTTCAACATATTATTATTGAATTTCACTTAATTGTGCTTAATCAATGTTAAATTCATCATTATTCACATATGATATTTACTTTATTTTTGGCTTTTCATCTTTTGTTTTTGAGTTTATGCTAATATTTTATTCGTTTTTAACAATTTGTGAATCAATAATATATTTTTATGATTTAAAAGTAGAGGATAATTATTATTGATAAAATCATATAAAACCCAAACATCAATACTTATCTTAAAAATGTAAGGCTAATTCTTCTAAAACTACTTATTCTAATTTTGTACTCTCTTTCACTTTTTGTTTATCCCAAATGTGATTCTAATTTTAGCCTTTCATTCTTACTTAAAATCGTGCATGTTTATTCAAGAATAATTAGATAATGCCATATTTAGCTATCTTATTATTAGAATCTATATCAAATAGATTGTTTTATATTTTCGAAATAGTTAAATTCTCTTAAAAAAATCATAATCTAAATTGAAAGCCTCCTTACACACTATTAATTTTCAAAATCTTATTACTGTAAAACTATTCACTTACTCTAATATGAGATAGAGAAACAAATATAATAAGTGGAATAATATCAAAGAGTATAGATATAATTCAATCATTTTAATATAGAGAATTATTTATCAGGAAATAAATTATATTATTTAAGGCAGTATTTAGAAGCAATTCATATAGAATCTGTGAATATATTAAATGATTATTTATACTGATAAACTAAAAATATTAAACAAAATGAACAAAATTTATTTATTTAATGATTATGTTCATTCTCTGTTCTCTAATTTTTAACAACAATTAAATTTAATTAATTATAAAAATATTTTGATCATAGAATTACATATAGCTTTAATTTTAAGAATGTTTAAATAGTTATAAATTTAAAATGCATAAAGGTATTCTTAATATTATTTTTGCATTTATATAAATCTTATATATAATTCAACGTTTCTTTTAATTTTATTTTAAGCTTTCCATAATCTATTATTATATTAGTTTTTCTTCTTCAGAAATATTTTCAAAATCAAATTCTTAATTGTCAATATTTTAAGGATTTCTTGATGGTATAACAGGTTAGGGAGGAGGCGCTTTCTTAATTGGTGGAGCTTATTATTGTTTTTCCTCAAAAGACAATTAATTAAATAATTATTATTGAAGGTACTCTTCTGAACTTATTCCATATTATTCTTCTAATTCCATTTATTTTTGAATCTCTCTTGCTATAGCTGTATCTGGTCTTTTTAAGTCAGGTTTTTTATTATAATTAGAAGATTATTACTGATTTCTTTAAGTTTAAGAGTAGCTCTCTAAACTTTTCTATCCAGAAGGAGTTTATTTTTACTATTACTAAGTTTGTGGTTAAATTTATTGTTATTACTTATTGATGTACTATTATTTATCGTATTAATTATCGAATTAAGTTTTCTCTTCCTTTTAAGTGTTATTCTGATTTCTTTAATTAAATGTTTAACTAGTTTATTATTTTGTTTAAGATCCATATGTTGAGGTCTAATTCTAATTTTTAGAAGCAGTTTAATTATTTTAAGAGGAAGGAGGTCTAATAAATGCATCCTGTTATTTATTATTTTTATCTTCATCTTTAAGTTAGTATTAAGTTTTGCCTTCTCTAGCTGCATAACTATATTTATATCCAGAACCTTAAGGTTTAATCTATTATTATTGTTAAACTTATTATTTTTCTTAGGCTTGGAATTGAGAATTTTATTATGGCATCTCTTTTTTGCTATTAAATTTTTATTGATCTATTCTATCATCTATTTTAGGTTTATCATAATAGGGTTTATCAAAAATTTCTTAACTAGTTGATTTTTTTTAAATCTAAGATTATTCAACTTTTGGTTTAGGTATACAAGTCATTATATGAGTTTAGTATTCTTTGATCATAACATAATTATTGCATATATCGCATTTTTATGTTCTACTACCACATTAATTTTCATGCTAAAATAATTAATCAGATGGAAAAGAAAGGTCGCAATGTAAACATTACTTTTGTTTCTTTAAGCATTTATGTTTTTTCAAATCTATTTATAGAATGTATAAGAAACCTTCAAATTCTATTAAACAATATTAACATTTTTCTTTTTTGTGATACTCATCCTCATGACTTTCTGGATCATTTTTATCATAAAATTATCCACATTTCTAACATTTTATATTGTTGCGTAAACAATAAATTTCATGAAGCATATGTTTTGATTCTGCAATTTATTATCTACAATTTGAACATAGAATGGTAATTTCGTTCATAATATTTTCTAAATCAATTATAACGAAACACAAATTTTTATTTCAAAATATTCAATAACTACTCGCTATCTGGATGATACACTTTATAATCTATAAATATAATTTAATAACCAAGTCTTTAGAAATACTCAGCTGCTCTTTCAGTTTCAAATGTATGTACTTTCTCCAATCCTTTTATTAAACGAGGATATTCTTCCAAAAAGACTGCTATTTTCTATTTTATACAAACAAAATCAACTAAATGTGGAAAGTCACTATAATTCATTACCCATTCATTTTTATCAAGTTTAAGTGCTTACAATATTAATTCTTTAAAATGAGTATGTTAAATCACATTCTCACTTCTTTAACTTACTTTCCAATAAGCATTCATATCTGAGTTAGAATATGCTTCTTCTATTGTGTATTCTTCGAATGGGTTTTTTAATATTGGTGATAATGTATTATGTGGTTTAGGACGGACAAAATTGAAAATTGATAAAACTCCTTAATATGTTCTATTTCTGTATAATTATTTTCTAGATCTTTCTAAATGAGATTTTTTTATTTGTCCTTCTACTTTATTAATAAATTCTTAAGGACTTTTACAAGTATTGTATATTTAATCTAATTTATATTTATTAGTAATTATTATAGATTTTATTTCTTCGCTAAATAAATTAGGCCAAGTTTAATTCAATTAAATTAAATGTTCTATAAGATTAGGCATATAAATAAGATTATTGATGAATTTTAACATTTATGTAGTTTTAAATAATTTTGTTGAAGGTTATTAGTCAGGAGTTAAAATAGATGCAAAATACAAAGCTTCTATATAGCTAAGAACGGGATCTAAGATAACAACTCTCTTATTTATTTTTGAAGTTTAAATTCTTTAGAATCCATTTTTAATCAAACTATTTTATAAAAAATAGAATTTATGTGTTAAATTAACAATAAATTATTTTTAATTGTGATGATTTTACATCTCTGAACTTCTTTGATTATTTTAATAATATGGTAAGATTTCTGAATATTCAGCATCATTAAATTCAATTTCTCCATCTTATTCCATATTAGGATCAAAAGCATCTTCAAAAATTAATAATTCATCGTCTTTAACATTATTCAGGTAAGAAATGAGCATACTTTTTATAACACTTTCTGCATCTTCAAGCATGAATTTATCATTTAGAATAGATCTAAATCCTTTGATAGAATTGCTGTTCAATAAATAAAGAATTTGCTTAATATCATTCCTTGTAGGTTTATTGCTTTGTTATTTCTAACATTATTTTAATGATAAATAGTATAATTATGGGGAGAAATACTTAAAATACACTATGATTTATTTGATAATTAATTACATGGTAATGCATATATAGTATAATCAACTTTAAATTCACTTTGATAGATAATATTAGATATTAAATGAGTGAGAGTTCTTTAGATTAATTTAAAATCTTCTGGTGAATAAAGCCATAATAATCTTCTAGCAATATCTTTACTGCTTAAATTTTTATGTACAATAAAATTATAATTTTTATTATACATTTTCTCAAGACTAATTAATTATAAATTCTATACATTTTAGCATAAACAATCTTAATTTCATTGAACTATTCTTCACTCAAAAAACTAAAGTGATTATTAATAATCAGCTAAGAGAACTCTTATTTAGATATCTCTGAAGCCACAAGTTCAAAATTACTCAATCTTTGTATGTATTTATTAAATAAATAATCAATAAAACCTGGTTATAATCCCAAATCATATGGAGAAGTGGCACAATGATCAAATACAACCATTATACATCTAAATTAAAGTAAAGTTAGAGTTTCTATAAATTGATCATCTATTTTTAAGTTCTTGATGAATTTTTAAAATATATCTGGATTTAAAAACCCTGTTTATAAAGATAACCTCATATACTCAATTTATTGGATAATGTTAAGTTTATCAAAAATATTAAGTCCACTAATCAGGAGATTTTATGCTATAACTGAATAAAAAGCTGGTAACATTTAAGCTTCTTTACTTAAATAAGAAATAAGCATATTTTCACTAAAAGTCATTTAATCAGCAACAAATCTTTCTAAGACTTCCATTTATACTTATTTTTATATTTCAAATTATAGATCCTTTTTAACATATGCTTAAAATAACTATTCTTAATTAAAAGTCTTATAATTTTGTCGAACATAATAATTAAGATTTTCAGTCTATAATATTATAGATGAATACAGCTTCATTTTTTAAACTCCTTTCAATATTTATTTGTATTCCAGTAGGATTATTAAAGAATTTCATCCATTGTCTAGTACTAGACAAATTATCTGCTGTCGTTGAAAAGAGTTATCTAATTTTTAAAATCATTAGTTAATTATCACAAATATATTATTTTTAATATTTCTTTTGCTTCATGGTTCTTATTGGCAAGATCTTATAATTTCTTTTTATGAACTCCAATATTGGCAATATTTTGAATGAACTCTGAATTTCTAGTCATTACAATAGATAATAATCTTAAATGGCTTAATTATATTGTGTCTAATAATCTCGTGTAAAATTCTACTGAGAATCTACTTTCTGGATACATGATGTGGAATGTTTCTAAATATTACATCATAGATCTTAATAATCCTGGATGTTTTTTGTTATCTTGATCAAATATTATTAATAATTATATAACCTTTTTTTCCACTATTTCATTAAAATATGGTAGACCAGATTAAATCATATAATTTTGAGCTAATTTAAAAGCACTTTAAAGTATCATAAGTTTACCCATTTACATACATTTATTAAGTAAAATTGTAATTTCTTTTATAGCATTTTCTTTATTTAAATTTTAATAAATCAAATCGAGTAATAATTAAGGTTAGACTTATTATACATCATTTATTAGATCAACATTCATTATTAAATAACCCATCAAATTTGCATCAATATTTAAAACTTCTAAATATTAAATTGCTTCATGTAATATTTCTTCATTTTATAACAAAATTAACTCTTTCTAAATCTCTTCCTATTATGGTAATCTACGATTCTTGATCATCCAACTGAAATTTACTAAACATTATACTGGAAGAGGATTCAAATTAATTAAATAATTTTTAAGTCTTGGAATAACAGTATTTAAGAAATAATTATTTAATTCATATTTCTCAAGATTACCAATTATTAAAATACTCTTTAATATTGATATTAATTACATGTTCAATTATTAATAAATTGTTATGATTTGCTAATAATATTTCTAATATTTATGGTGCCTTTGTATTTATGAAATAATGACTTGCATCTTTACTCACTACTATAAAAGCAATCATTTTAGTCAAATCTATCTATTCTTATTATTTAAAACAGATACCAATTGCTATTCTGTTAATTACATATAATTATGTAACACTTCAACCAAATCATCCAAAATACCCCAATAATACAATAAATATGCAAAATTAATGTCATCCTGATCTTCTTCCAATAAATTCAATAAAGATATAAATCCTTCATTCAAAAATTAAGAGTCTTATAACATTTTTGATATTTCTTATACACTTCTTTATCTTACGAACTGTTTTCTTTTGACTTCAAAAATCTTATTCCGTACTTTGTTAAGAATATGAAAACTTACTTTATTAAGAATGCATCTGAGCCATTCTTTCTCTTTTAGTAAGTAATAAACTTAGAGTGTCTTTTTCATTCATTTTATAAATAAACTCATTTAATAATTTTTTTCTTTAATAAGTACATTAACCCTAAAGCTAATGCTACTCCAAAAGTAGTTATTTTAAATCTATCAACTTTCTTCTCAAGCCTCTAATGTTCTAATACTTCTCTCTAAGCCAAAATTCTTGCCTAACTCATTCTATTTATATTATATTTTGAAATCAACTATATTATTATTACATCAAATTGATTACATCTTCTGTTATAGCCTCAACATCTTATATCCTTAACTCTTAAAAGAAATGGTACATTAGATTCTGTTTACCTACATAATAGGCTTGACAGTCCAGTTTTTAATAAGGATAATTTATGTCTGCATTTATTATTAGTATTGGATATATATTTGGCTTATATTGTGCAAAGTAATCACTTGTTTATATCTCTTATTTATTTAATTAGTACTTTTGTTTATTAAATTTCATTCTGTATTAAAGTCTATAATCCATTAAGATTGTAAGAATTAGCCTTAATTTTTACAATAAATAATAATATATCTCCTTTTTTCAATTCCAATTTTATATCATTTAAAATAATCCAAGAATTTATTTAACAAATTGGAATATCATCTGAAAATGATGATGTCAGTAAGACAGATTGATAAAGTTTCCTTCTTGTTGAAGGTGATTTCTTTCTAAATCAATTTACATTAAATACTCTTCATTTTCTTCAAAATCATATTTTTAAATTTAATTTCGCAATTATTGCACAACACTTTCAAGTTTGAAGTCGCATTTACAAAACATATATTTATTAGGCTTTATATGTAAACTTCGCTTCTATTAATATAGTTTTTGGATGTCTATTTTTGCTCCAAATTTATGTCTCATAACTAATTCTGATTAGCAAACAAATTGAGGAATTGTATCTCCTATCAAATGCAAAAAATATGTATTTAAAAATTCTGATTCATTTGCAGAAAGAAGATCTTGATAAGATCTTTCAGATTTTTGACTTTGCATAAATTATAAGTTATAATAAATTTTATTAGTTTTGGTATATTCAAATATAAATCTATATTATTACATAATATACAATTTCTCAAAGAGGCTCTGTCATTTATACTGATTTATCATAACTTTTTTCTCTAGACTCATTATAATAATAACATTAGCTTCCAATACTCAGTCTTGTATTTCCTTATTCATCATCTACTAAAAGCTACTCTGCTATCTAAAATTCTCTAAATATATGATTTAAGTATACATTATTGAGTCTATTAATTAATTTTAAACCATTCTGTTATTTATTATTTTACAGGTTCTTAACTTAAATAAGCGATGCAATTTAAAAAACCCCAAAAACTTAAGAAAATAAATGAAATTGTTGTCTATATTGATCCTATCTTTATTCAATTGAAAATTTTACTTATTCTGAAAATATTGATTAAATATCTTCAACCGTAAAACTTAATGTACAAATCAATGTAATTGTTGGAAAAAGAAATATTTGTTTTATTAGTTTCTTTACCTCCCAATACAATTCCTTTTTATCATCATCTTCAGCTAAAAGTTACTTTATATTTTTTATTAGAGTAAAACTGTAACACAAATAAAGGCAAATAGGAATAATCCAAAATAATAATTTTTGGATATCTAACTAAGCTTTTAAATTAGAAGAATCCTTTTTTTTATGATAATATAAACAGTATTTTGTATTACTTTCACTTAAAATGATGGCTGTTGTAATGGGATATATCATTAACATCATTGGAATTCCATATGCACATATCAAAAATTTATTTTCTTAAGAACACAATTAATCAAATATCTATCTTGTATCTTTTAGTATACTATCCTAACTTAGTACCATAAATAATTATCTAATTCAAAATATTTCTTTTAATACTTTATTGAATAAATAAGAATTGAACTCCATACTAGAGAACTTAATCCTCCATACAATCTAAAAGTGGCAAATATAGTACATTTTGGATTCTCAAAGCTTGAGCATAATATACCAATAGTCTAATTGATAAATTAAATACTTAAATTATTCCGCTGATTGTCAGATATAGGATTATTCTAGGAATCAATCCTTCTCGCAATTTTTTAGAGTAAACAAACAATAATACTATAAGCACTTATCCTATCAAAGAGAGACTAGAGCAAAATATTACAGGAATATTATTATCTAACATGAAATAATTAATACATTTTATATCATAGTTCATTATTAATTACGCATTTAATTTAATAAATTTTAAACATAATTCTCAAACAACTCTTTGCTACATTAATTTACAACATTTTCTAAAAAATCAAATTATATATATAATACAAATGTAATCTTCTGGATTTTCTAAGTTTTCATTGACTGATTCACAATCAACTTGTCTGATATCTTATATATCCGAGCAAATTGTTTCTAAATCTTTATCTACATTTTTCAAAACCTAATCCTTAATTGGTTTATTTATTAAATTCAAATTTTCAATTAATTCACTCAAGGCAATCATTATCAATTTTAAATGACATTTGGCTATGCTAATCTATTGATTTTACTATTTAATCTTTGATATCAAATACATATAATAGATTTTCGTCATTATTATTCTAATCATCCTGTTTTCTCTCAGTAAAATTGTAGGAACAATTTAGCATGATAGAATTCTCAGGGCTAAATGAAATTTAGAATTTAGATTAATTACGAAAACTCTATTAAATATTTTTCATAACATAATTACTCTCTACTCTTTTTATATCCATATCTAAAATTGGCATCTTGTCATATTATACTTTTTAAATTTGATTATGTTGCATGAATTAACTTTAATTAGGTACAGCTATACTATTTTTAATGATATAACTTTAATCTATCTTTTGTACATTCTAAAATTAATTTTATTCAAGTTCTAAATTTGATGTTTTTTTCATTAACTACCTTTTGATTATTTTAGAATTTTGTTATTTATGAAATTCTTACATACTTTTTTATTCTTCATAAAATGAATTATGTAAAAGATCTTATTCTTCTTATTTTTTTTCTTTTTATTTTTTTTAAACTTACTCTTAAATTTATTAAGTAGCTTCATTTAATTATTTTTTTATTTCAGTTGCATGTTTAGTTCCTAATGTTATAGCCAATAAATCTAATCTTGGAGTTTCAGATATAATTTTAATTGGTTCATTTTAACCATCTTCACTTTCTGAATCAAATTTGATTACCCCTAATTCTTCTTCATTTTTTTATTAATATTCTGAAGTTGAAGAATTAATTTACCAAAACTGATTTAAAATCTTATTATCTTTTTATTAAAGTTAATAAGAAGATTGAATTTATTACATTTTTGAAGAAGTCACTGATTTGATCTACCAAATTATAATTGTATTGGCATCTTTAGTAATAACAATTAAATGAGAATTATTATTAGCAAATTCAATCATGACAATATTATCTAAATCTAATTCTTCTTATTTTTTATAGTTATTTTCATTCACATATTTATAAAGTGTAACTTTATTATAAGAAACTGTTGCTAGAAGACAATAAGATTCTTAATGAGAAATTCTTAGTTTTAAACAATCTTAAATATTTAAAATAAACTTTTGATGGCTTTACAAAATATCAATAACTGAAACAATTCCATCTTATAAAATAAATAAAAAGTTTTAATCTTAATCAATTGAACTTATTCTACTTAATTATGATTTATAATAAATTTAGAAATTCTATTCTGAATATTCTAAAAAGACAAGTAATTTATCCTTTGAATAAGTAATTATCTTATTTTAATAAGTGAAAATATTTAAGATGGAATCAGTGTGATGAGATAAGAGATTATAATTCTTAAAATTCAATTTATCATAAATAGCTATAGTTTTATCATCTGATCCTGTCATAAAACTACTATTTAAAACCCAATATTAGATGACGGTTATTTTTAAAGTATGAGCTTGAACTTAGGCTATCTATTTAAAATTAATTAATGAAAAAATTCTCATTAATCCATAAGTGTCTCCAATAGCTAAATACTATCCATCATTTGATTGAGAAAGACATCTTAATTCATTATATTAGAAGTCAGATTAAAACTATTGTGTATATGTAACATTATTCTTTAAGTTTAATTTTTTAATTTTTTTAGAATTAGTATTAGTATGCCAGATGACTAAGTCTTATTCAGAAATAGTTGCAACAAAAGATACTTCATATATTGATTAAGGTTTAAGAACAATTAAATGATTAATTAAGTTTGAATGACTATGAAGAACTCTTACTTATTCAATTTTATTTATATTTGTAATATTCCAAATAGCAATATTTTTATTACGATAAGCTGATATCAAATAAACATCATTTGCTTCAATACCTAAACAATCATATTCATTCTGATTCGAAGATTAATGGTTTTGAGTGAGAAAACAAATATTTTATAATTCAAAATCACATATCTAAATTTTAGAATTTGAACTACCAAAAAAAAAGTAAGTTCCATTAAAAGTGAGAGAATATAAATGTTCTAAATCTAATTACATATAAGACAACATTTATTTAGTAGCTAAAGAAAAAATGCATAGTAGAGCATCTGATGTGCATACATATACTTAATCATCAACAAAACAATCAATATAATTTTTGGATGTAAACTATTCAAATAGGGAAAAATTATTAGATTAAAGAGTTTATCCTTCAAATATTGGATAACCATCTTAACGAAATTGCCAATATTATAAATGAGATTAACCTGCACTAATTAAAATTGTTCCTTTTTTTGAAAACCTTATTGAATTCACTTTATTTTCAAGTTTATTTATTGATAAGCTTTTATTATATTATAAATCCCATAAAAACAATGTTTTATCTGATTCTGTACCAAGAGATAATAAAAATGGTTTAATAGGAGATTCTAAAATTTATTTAATTCCAAATTTGTGACCAATTAAACGATGAGTAGGTTATATAATTTTCTAATCTTTTATTTAATAAATATTGATTGCTGGACTTTTAAAACTTTGTTCACCTGTAAAAATATGATTACCATCTCTTGAAATAAGTATCGAATTTACTTAAGCTTATCCCATTAAAAAATTTTATTATTCATCATTTTTTATTGAATAATTCACAACCTTTTACCCTACTGAATATGCAAAGTTATCTTATAATGCAATTTAATTTCTGTGTGAAACATTATTCCCAAAAATTGATTCCATTCAATTGAAAATTAAAATTATATTTATTCACTCATAAGTTTAATTGATTCATTATTTCAACTAATTAATAATAAGAAAAATATTCTATAATTATGCTAATAAAATTTGAGTATTAAACTAATCTTGAATATTAATATTATGATTATTATTTTTTTATTATTTTTTGTAGTTATAGCAGAATAAACAGCATTCTATAGTAATATACTTTAAATATATTCAAAAATTATATCAATGTTTAATAAACTGCTATATACTTTTTAAATAGAATAATAAACGTATTAAAAAGAGTAAAGTAATTACATCATATTTAGATAGATGGTTTATATGATCATTAAGAAAAACCAATTATATTTAATGATGCTAATATTGAATAATTAAAATAAATAAAAATAGAAAAAATAATATTACCTAACTAATTACTAAAATTAAAAACATTAGATTATCAATTACTTGCTAAAGAGTTAGAAAATATACCAATTTTATTTCATCATAAACAATAAAAGAAAGTAAAAAATAGATCTAGCTAATAGTTATTCACTTTTATAAATAGTTTGATAAAATAAGCTTTGATTTTATTAGTATCTGAATAATAATTAAAAAATTTCAATCTAAGCTGTTATAATTATAGCCGAGATTAAATAGGTTTAGATATTAATTATAATAAATTAAAAGATTGAAATGCTTATTAGAAGATAGCTTAGAATTTAAAATAACTTAAATAAAATTATATAGAGAAAATAAACTAAAATGTCTCTGAATGAAGAAAATATATTAAATTAATATATCTAATGATCTTAAAAATAAATTTATAAGATTAAAATTTTTTAGAATAATATTTTATTGAAAATGTAATTTTGGATAAACAAAAAAATACAAAAATCAACAAATTAATAATTAAGGTAAAGATTTCCAAGGAATAGAATGCATAGCCTTAGGCAAAGTCAAATCAGTCCGATGCCTAAAATATTTAGATTACAAATTCTTTAAAGAATAAAATGGATTAATATATGTTTTAATCTCTATAGATGCAGGTTAATTTGATGATTCAAAATTAGGCATATCAGAAAATGAGTGTATGAAATGTTGATGATTATTTTATATTATTGGTTATTGATACTCTTCGCTAATAATAGATAGAGAGGCTACTCTAAATTAAGTTGGTTCAAATTTCTCCATTTCTCTTTTTATTTTATCAAAATCATCTCTTACATCTAATTACTAATATTATAAGATTTCCTATAATAAATAATTAGGTGTAAAATATATTTAATTGGTCTTAAGATTAACCATACAAGGTGTTAATTCATAAGTCTCTTCTCTTGTTATTAATTCAATATTTCCTATAGCAAATAACAAACTTTAATTATGATTATTATGATGAACAGGCTATTTTTCATTGTGATTTTAATATNTAGTAATATACTTTAAATATATTCAAAAATTATATCAATGTTTAATAAACTGCTATATACTTTTTAAATAGAATAATAAACGTATTAAAAAGAGTAAAGTAATTACATCATATTTAGATAGATGGTTTATATGATCATTAAGAAAAACCAATTATATTTAATGATGCTAATATTGAATAATTAAAATAAATAAAAATAGAAAAAATAATATTACCTAACTAATTACTAAAATTAAAAACATTAGATTATCAATTACTTGCTAAAGAGTTAGAAAATATACCAATTTTATTTCATCATAAACAATAAAAGAAAGTAAAAAATAGATCTAGCTAATAGTTATTCACTTTTATAAATAGTTTGATAAAATAAGCTTTGATTTTATTAGTATCTGAATAATAATTAAAAAATTTCAATCTAAGCTGTTATAATTATAGCCGAGATTAAATAGGTTTAGATATTAATTATAATAAATTAAAAGATTGAAATGCTTATTAGAAGATAGCTTAGAATTTAAAATAACTTAAATAAAATTATATAGAGAAAATAAACTAAAATGTCTCTGAATGAAGAAAATATATTAAATTAATATATCTAATGATCTTAAAAATAAATTTATAAGATTAAAATTTTTTAGAATAATATTTTATTGAAAATGTAATTTTGGATAAACAAAAAAATACAAAAATCAACAAATTAATAATTAAGGTAAAGATTTCCAAGGAATAGAATGCATAGCCTTAGGCAAAGTCAAATCAGTCCGATGCCTAAAATATTTAGATTACAAATTCTTTAAAGAATAAAATGGATTAATATATGTTTTAATCTCTATAGATGCAGGTTAATTTGATGATTCAAAATTAGGCATATCAGAAAATGAGTGTATGAAATGTTGATGATTATTTTATATTATTGGTTATTGATACTCTTCGCTAATAATAGATAGAGAGGCTACTCTAAATTAAGTTGGTTCAAATTTCTCCATTTCTCTTTTTATTTTATCAAAATCATCTCTTACATCTAATTACTAATATTATAAGATTTCCTATAATAAATAATTAGGTGTAAAATATATTTAATTGGTCTTAAGATTAACCATACAAGGTGTTAATTCATAAGTCTCTTCTCTTGTTATTAATTCAATATTTCCTATAGCAAATAACAAACTTTAATTATGATTATTATGATGAACAGGCTATTTTTCATTGTGATTTTAATATTCATCTATTGGTTATTTACTTATTCTCCATAATATTTTATCAATTAATTTATTTAAATCATCATCTACTTCATCCCTTTTTAATAAACCATTAAACCTATTTTTCACTTAGTTTTCATTTCGTTTTAATTGCTTTGCTATTTCTGTCCACTTTTTACCTTTTTACTAAATTTAATATACTAACTCTAAATCTTCTCTATCTGTCCAAGGATCTTTAATTTTAACCAATGATGGATCTAAGTAGTTTATCCATCTTTCCCTTAGTTACTTACTTGTTCTATATATTTAATTTATTTTATTCATTTCTTATGCAATATGTTTCCATCTATTTTCATCATTTTTGTATTTTTCATATAACATTTATAAATACTGATCTTCTTCCTATGTAAATGGTTATGTAATTAAAGATGTTTTGTGCATGGATGTCCATTTTTACTTGATATTTTCAACATTTCTCCTAAATAAATATTAAGCAATCTCGTTAAAATCATCACTATTCAAAAATCTACAATTTTTTTATTTCAATGAACAATACTTACCAATAACCCAAACTAAAACTTTTTTTTCATCAAATGTCCAACTTTTTTTTTGATTCTAAGAGAAACGTCGATTGTGTAATTTCTTTTGAATTTTTAAAACCTCTACATCGTTTGGACAATCATTTAAACCAACATTAAAATATTCTTTTAGATACAAAAAGTCTATTGGAATGTTCTGGCAACTTTCATAAAAATGTTAAAACAACTAATATTATTATTAAAACTCAAACTTCTCTTAACTTGATACTATGATTACTAAAAAATCTTACCTTATCGTTCATTCAAGCTTCTTCCTCTTTTTCTTTGACGAAACGAATCAGAGTCAGATAAATTCAATTCCTAGAACATATTTATATATATTTTAAATATAATGATATTATGCTCTTATCTTTATAAATAAAAATTTGTAAAGTTTATTATATTCATTTTATAATAAATTTACAGTCCTATTTATTTCGAATTTCATTGTCAAATTTCGATTGATTTAAAGTGAATTCATAAAAATATTTACTTATTTAATTGTTGTTACGTATATGAAAAGGTATAATTAAAAAAAATTCGATTTACTTTAATATTTTTTTATTTCTTATCATAATTATAATTTAATGATATATACTTGACATCAAAACCAAATCTAGAAGAATTAGTATATGATCACAATTCCAGAACAAAGTGAAATTTATATATATATATTAATTTTCATTCTTTCTTTCAAAATATTTTACAACCTGTGCATCCTGTCTCTTTGAATCTTTTTACAGGTGGTTGAGACTCAAGATTACTAACATCTTCATTGTATTTTTTCCAATTTTCAACCATAATAATTTAATCATTCTTTTTAAAAGAGACTTCCATCACACTTTTACATTCTCTTTTTAATCTTTTATTATTTATCTTAACAGCTTTAGGTGATGGACCAAAGGAATGCCTGTTAAGGTTAGATAAAATGCATTTATCAGATTAAACCTTAAAATCCATTAAAATTTATTATAATTATTTATCAATAAAGTATAAAATTACTGACAGGGATTCTATATTTATATTATAAATTAATATACAAATTAAAAAAGAAGACAAAAGTATTAAATATATAATAATCAACATTTTTTCATATACGACTTAAAATTTTTGTTATTTTCAAAAAAATATTTTAACTTTTTTGAATAATACTTTTAAAAATAAAAAAAATCCATATATCTTAGAATAGATTTAAATTCAAATATAAAAGAATCTAAATCATCATTCAATTCGAAAAAAGATAGATATATAAGTATATAAAATGACTTAATTTTCTTTGATACAATTTTGAAAAATAATATATTAGAAAATAATTTGAGTTTTTAAATAGTTATCACTTTTTAATTAATTTGTTTAGTATCTACATTCTAATTTCTTGAAATTCTATTCTTTTTTTAGCAATTACTGAAATCTTTTCCTTTACTTCTTATAATTCATTTAAACATTTAAAAGTTTTCTAAAAAGTAATCATTAATTTAAAAACTCTTTTTCTGCTTATTAAAGTCTTTTACCATTTGATTGTTCTAAAAAACTTTTTCAAAAAGAATTTAATTTGAATCTTTGATATTCTAATCAATTTCTTTCAAAAAAAAAAAATAGTTTTGAATAGAGCACCTTATTCATTTTTTTTTATCTTTCATTAATTTTATTTTCACTGCTACAATTTGTAATTGAATTTATTAAAAATATACAGATGAATTATCGATTTCGATTGAAACTAGAGGTTCTGAAATTAAAGAAATTTCTTTAAGTCATCCATAAATAATATGTTTTATACTTATTTTTAAATAAAATAAAAATGTAAAAAAAAGAATGAAGTANCAGAACAAAGTGAAATTTATATATATATATTAATTTTCATTCTTTCTTTCAAAATATTTTACAACCTGTGCATCCTGTCTCTTTGAATCTTTTTACAGGTGGTTGAGACTCAAGATTACTAACATCTTCATTGTATTTTTTCCAATTTTCAACCATAATAATTTAATCATTCTTTTTAAAAGAGACTTCCATCACACTTTTACATTCTCTTTTTAATCTTTTATTATTTATCTTAACAGCTTTAGGTGATGGACCAAAGGAATGCCTGTTAAGGTTAGATAAAATGCATTTATCAGATTAAACCTTAAAATCCATTAAAATTTATTATAATTATTTATCAATAAAGTATAAAATTACTGACAGGGATTCTATATTTATATTATAAATTAATATACAAATTAAAAAAGAAGACAAAAGTATTAAATATATAATAATCAACATTTTTTCATATACGACTTAAAATTTTTGTTATTTTCAAAAAAATATTTTAACTTTTTTGAATAATACTTTTAAAAATAAAAAAAATCCATATATCTTAGAATAGATTTAAATTCAAATATAAAAGAATCTAAATCATCATTCAATTCGAAAAAAGATAGATATATAAGTATATAAAATGACTTAATTTTCTTTGATACAATTTTGAAAAATAATATATTAGAAAATAATTTGAGTTTTTAAATAGTTATCACTTTTTAATTAATTTGTTTAGTATCTACATTCTAATTTCTTGAAATTCTATTCTTTTTTTAGCAATTACTGAAATCTTTTCCTTTACTTCTTATAATTCATTTAAACATTTAAAAGTTTTCTAAAAAGTAATCATTAATTTAAAAACTCTTTTTCTGCTTATTAAAGTCTTTTACCATTTGATTGTTCTAAAAAACTTTTTCAAAAAGAATTTAATTTGAATCTTTGATATTCTAATCAATTTCTTTCAAAAAAAAAAAATAGTTTTGAATAGAGCACCTTATTCATTTTTTTTTATCTTTCATTAATTTTATTTTCACTGCTACAATTTGTAATTGAATTTATTAAAAATATACAGATGAATTATCGATTTCGATTGAAACTAGAGGTTCTGAAATTAAAGAAATTTCTTTAAGTCATCCATAAATAATATGTTTTATACTTATTTTTAAATAAAATAAAAATGTAAAAAAAAGAATGAAGTATTGTTAAATGATTAATTAAGTAATTGAAAATAAATTATAAGATAATAATAATGATTCATTATTTATTATAATAGTTACGATGAGTTCAATATAATATAAAGAGTAATTTTCAATAGCTGCTATTAAGTTTGGAGAAACTCACAGCAAAGATAAGGCAGATTTTGTAAAAGGCTTAAGCATAATTCAATGATCGACAATAAGAAATTTAACAGGGCTATATTGAAGACTTAAGATAATACTGTAATATAGTGACAGTTTGTGAAGCATAATTAATCTTAAGTTTAGGAGAGTACGACTTAGGATATTTAGGAGAATTGATAAAAGTAATATTAAAGTGATAATCAAGATTTTAAATGGATTTCATTTAGTAATCCTGAATAATTTATTATTATGGATTCAATAATTCTAATTGCATTTATCTCCACATCCAAGAAGTGTTCCATTTGAATTTTTAATTTAATAGAGCATAAAAGAAAAACATAAAGTAGCTAAGGTGAATTAGAGTAGGGCAAGTCTTGAAATGTCATAGATTGGAGATTTTATTAGCAAATTATCAATTAATAGTAGAAGCATTATTGATTCTCATCCAAGTCCTAAAGAAGTTCCATAAGGAATGTAAATTATGGAAGAGGAAAAAGAAAAAATTAGAGATAAAATGAAAAATAATTAAAAAATACTTAAAAAATTAATAATAATGAAAAATAAGGTTAATTAAGAAGCATAAACAAATATGACTAGTTTTGATATATTGTTTTTGTAAGAGCAAAATTAAGAACTTAAATAATTAATTGATACAACAAGTACAAATTATGAAAGAAGAATAAAAGAGGAAATTATTAAGTATCAAGAAGCTAAAATAATTATGAAAGCATAGAAGTCTGAATTAGATCATAAAATAAGTTTGATTGAAGCTTAAGGAAGTGAAATATTGAAATTAAAGAATAAAAGATAAGTAAATACTTTAATAAAGAAATTCATTTAAATACCTACAATTGAAGAGAGGAATAAAAGATTTAGTATAAGTTAAGATAAAAATGATAGAAGCATAGTATTTTCGAATGAAAAAATTAGATCTAGTTCTTTACCTAGAATTGAGAGAAGTTTTGAAAGTTTTAGTAAGAAAATTGATTTATAAATATCAAAAAATTAAATACCTAATCAAGATTGGAAATACCTTTATTAAAAATTAATGTTACCATAAGAATAGAATTAATTTATAAAAGCATGTTAATATGTTGGATTGTAACATCCTTCTAATTTATTTGATAATTAAGATGAAGGACAATCGCCAAAATATAATTAATTCATAAAATTAATTTAATAATTAAAAGTAAGACATTCGTAATGTATGCCTAAATGTGATCATTTAAATTTTTTGTTATGAAAATGTACACATAAATATTAAATAACATTTTCATCTTTTCTCCCATGTTAAATAATCCTGATTTGATAAACCATAAGTAATTTTAGCTATCCATTCAGTTCTTATGATTTTTTCATTTAATTTCAATCTATATAATAAAAGTATTTTTGATATGACAATTTTGCTTTCAATTAAAGCAAGATATTATCCTATGCAATTTCTACCTCCAGCAGAAAAAGGTACAAAAGCAAATGGATCTATAGATGAATCTTTAAGAGTTCCGTCTGCTTTCCATCTTTTAATATCAATATTTTTTGGATTTTAAAAGAATTCTTAATTTTAAGCATTAGATAAAACCATATAATTGACATACCATCCTAAAAATTAATATTATATACATTTGTACCTTTTTTTATAAATATATCCTCTATATATAAATCTTTTAATGCCTATTTAGATATTAACATAGGAGCAACTGGTTTTAATCGAAGACATTCCATCAAAAATCCTGTAACTTTTTAAAGATTTTGTAAATGCTTTGCTGTAATTGTTTATTCTCCATTTAATACTTCAATTATTTCTTAATATATTTCTTCCTAAAGTTATTAATGTTCAGCCAAGAAATAACAAGCTGTAGTTACTAAATTTGCTGTAGTTTCAGTTCCTGCAAAATATAATGTAATTGATTATTATAAAATTTCATCTTCTGTTATTGGAGGATTCATTTAATCATTTTTATTTAGATAAACATCTAAATAAACATCAAGATAATCTTGATGAACAAAATTTTTACAATTCTTTAATTTTTCCATTCTACTTTATATTGCCTTTTTCATATGATCCAACATAATAGTATTCATCTCATAAAGATCTTTTTCTATTTGTCTTGGAAATAAACTAAAAACTTTCTCTTCAAATAATGCTCTTTTAATTTAAAAGAATCGAGATTCAGTAATTAATTATCCAAATCTAGTTATTAATTAAGTAACACATTATGATGGGTCTTGTCCATTTAAGCTTAATTTTGCAATATCCTCACCAAAAAATGCTCTAAGTACAACTTCACCTGTTATTGAAGAAGCTAAATTCATAGCTGGAAATATAGAGTTTGGTAAATTTATTAATTTCTTTTAAGCCACATCATTTATCATTGGTATTAGATTAATTAGTTTGTTATATTCAAAATGAACTCCTAAAAGGTTTCTTTACTATTTCCACTTTGATCCCCCTTCCATTAACATTCCTTTTGATACCAATCTCTTATCGACTATCATGGGGAATTTCCTATAATCTTAATGTTATTGCATAATTATTCGATAATATTTTGGTTTCAAGAATATTATCAATGGTCGAAATAATAAATTACTAACTAATATGTCTGCTTATCTATTATTTTTTATCAGTACAGAAAAGGCTTCAAATGCATCTCCATTTATTACTCTTGATTGACTTAAAGAACGAAGCAATCCCAACATTGGATAGTATTGAATTATTACTCTTTTCCCATATTTCATTTTGAAATAGATAACAATTAGTAATGGCTGTGTTATTAAATAGATTAGAGCGAGTATTCCTAAAATAATATATATCATAATTAATTAAATGATTAATTTATGACTTTTTCAAAAACTCAATTCCCTACTCTTTAAGCATAAGTTTGAAAATCAAATCAAAACTAAGTATCCGACTTAAAAAAACATACAATTCAAATAAGTATATTTATTAATAGATTTATTGTACTTTAAATATTTAATAATAGATTACTAAAAATTTACAAACAATTGGATAGCAAATGAGACTGAGAGTATATTTCTTAATTTACATGAAATGAAAAAATCAGTCATATAAATTCTTTCAAAGAAAAGTTGAATATTCATTAAGATTTTATGAAAAACATTATAAAAAAGAATGGAGTATTTAAAAAAAATAAGCGAATTTGATCTATATTATTTGATTTACCCTAATCATAAATTTAAAATTAAATATATCATACTAATGGAGTATAAATCTTGATTAATAAAATCACAATCAAAATAAAAATTAAAATTCTAATCTTTAATCTACTTTAAATGTATTTGAAATTGGAGAATTTTTATTAAGCTATTTGATGTCTGAGTATCTCACTTTTTGCCTATTTTAAAGATATTTCATCTAAATCATCTTTTTATTAATCTAAAAAAATTTATGAATTTTATTATTCTAGAATTTATGAATTTTATTATTGTATGATTTATGAATTTTATTATTCTAAAATCTATGAATTTTATTATTGTATAATTAATGAATTTTCTTATTTTATAATTTATGGATTTTAATCTTGAGTTTAATTTAAAAAGATAGTCTTTTCAATTTTAATTCTAAATTATTTGATATTTTAGATTGATTGTAAAGAATCATGTTTTTGAATGATTGAATCACATAAATCTAATTTTTATTCATTTTCATCTTATTTAATGGAAGTTAATATTTTTCCATAATTTTAAGATTAGATTAATTTGAATGATTCTTGATTACTATTATGAATAAAATTGTCCTAATTTTAAGTAGATTTAAAGTTATTTAATTCTTAAATTTGTTAAATAAATTATTTATTTTAGATTTTGAAGATTTAGTTGTTTTCATTCATTTCTTCATTATTTTATTATGAATTTAGTTTTATTTGAGAGTTACAAAACATATTAGTTTTCTAATTTAACGAATCTTTATTTGATTTTCCTGATTAAAACATAGAGATTTAATCATTATCAATTGCTTAAACTGAATTTTTAATGGATCCTAAATCACTAGAAACTTTAAATAGAATGAAGTTATCATTTAAAGGTGAAGATGATTTGTCAGCATTTCTCTTTTCTGAAAATCTTCGACAGGAATTAAAATATTTATCAAGATAAAGGCCTTTAGTAGTTGAAGAAGCACCAAAGATCTTAACATCAGGCATTGTACGATGTTTGAATGTAGTGATTGATGAAGTTAATGTGTCTGCACTTTTATCAGAAACAAGGTTTTTTGAGGTAATTTGTTAAGTTCTTGGTTTTTGATTGAGATTTGGTGTACTTTACTTCTGATTGTTAAAAGGATTTACACTTATGGCATTACTCCTTATTTGTCTAATCATTTTAGTTAATTATTTTAATGGCGAATAGATTAAAATTTTAGATTGAATTTAATGACGATATTCCTCTTCCTTAAATAAATGATTGTGAAGAAAGTAAACGTTTTGAAGACCATTATCAATGCCTTCTCACTTTAGGTATGATATTTATGATTATTTTATTATAGGTTAAGGAGCTCATGCTATAGTTAAGACAGCAAAGAAAAAAAGCACTGATGAGATCTATGCTGTAAAAATAGTTAGATCAGGAGATTAGGAAATTCAAAATAATGTTAAAAGAACATTTAATAATACAAGATGTCTCAAACATCCTAACATTGCTTAAGATATAGAACTTTATATCAATGAGAAATTAGAAACTTCATATTTGGTAATGGAATATTGCAAGTTTCCAAGTTTAGAAAGTATTATTAAAAAACGAGCTCTCACTTCTGAAGAATTAAAAGTCATGATAAAACAACTTCTTTTAGGAATTCAACATGCACATTCTAAAGGAATTTGTCATAGAGATTTAAAACCAGATAATATTCTAGTCAATTTAGATGAGGATAGTTAACCTCCTCATGTTAAAATTGTCGATTTTGGAGTTTCAAGAAGATTCTTATCAAAAGGATAAGAAATTGAAATGTTAACAAAAACTGGTAATATTTTTTATTGTGCACCAGAAATATATCATAAAAATAGTTATTCAAAAGAAGTTGATATATGGGCTATAGGAGTTATTACTTATTAATGTATATTCCAAAAATTACCATTACATTCAAATGATATATAAGATTTTATTGAATTATTAGCAAATCCAAATTAATGGAGATTTTAAGAATAATTAAATAAACTTGAATAACCATTATGTAATTTAATCATGTAGATGTTAAATCCAAATAAGAATGAAAGAATAACTGTTGATGCAGCTTTAAAACATCCTTTTTTTGAAATTAGTACTATTTAAGATGTTATTGCTTTTTTGAATAAATTAAATATAGTTTAGGATAATTGTGGTAGATGTAGATCATTACAAACAAGTCTTAGGTTTGATGAATAATAGTTAGGAAATGTTATTCATAAATTATAAAGTAGTTAAAATGATGATAAAGATGATGAAATAATAATAAATGATTTAGTTAAAAGTTTTAGTAATGTACATATTCTTTAAAAACATGGTGATAAATGTGGTTTGATTTAATTGATGAATTCAATTAGTAGTAGCACAGCACTTATGAGTAAATTAGGATCTAAATAAGAATTACTTGATAAAAGTTGTGGATTATAATTTTGTGGTTCTTCAAGTATTATATAATTATAATTTAGATTAATTGGATAATTAATGTAAAATTTAAGGTACTCTAGAAATGAAAGATGATTAATTAAATAATAATAATAAATTTCTTGCTTAATTAGGTGCTCATTTAGATTGTAGTATTGATGTAATGCCAAATGATGGTGCTTTAATATAATCAAAATATAGTTCATAATAATAAGATTTATAAGGAGTTCTTAAAAAACCTACAAGTTCTGACAAAAATATGTTTGGTGATCTTTATATTAAAGAAGTAGATGAAATAACAGAAGATTAATTTTGAAAAGAGCTTGTGTTATTATATATAATTGATCTGATTAAAAAATAAATTAAACATAAAATAATTTTATTTCAATAATCATTAATTGTGAATGAAATCATCAATTTAATCAGCTCGGAAACCAGGAAAGTCAGTTCCAAAACCATAAGTAAAACTTACAAATTAATCATCCAATTAAAAAAAGGAGGTTACAAATGAATCTAATGTGATTGATGATACTAAACAATAAATTATAAAACCAGTTCTAATAGAATCTAAACTAAAATAGAATTGTTTAATTGAAATAGTTGAATTGGCAAATACTCTATAAGATGATGATAATGTTAGTGGTCTTATCTTTAAATAAATTATCCTATCTATTGAAGCAAAATTAACAGAATTTTAAGAGAGATTAGATAATCGAGATAATCTAACTGAACTCAATTCAAAATTACAATATCTTTAAGCAAGTCCCTGTAGCCCAAATAAAAATAAAGTTAATGAAAAAAAAGAAGACTCTAATAATGATACAAGTGGACTACTACGTAATTAAAGTTAATTCTCTTTACCATAAAATGATGATGTTAGTATTATGAGTGCCTAAGATAAAATGAAAAGTCCATAAGGTAGAAGATCAACATCCAAATAAAATTCAGGTAAAGTATTACTTTTAATATTATTAAGTCATTCTTCCTAATATGTCATAATAAACTGTATCTGATAATAATAAGATTGCAGCTTTAGAAAAAAGATTAAGAACTAATGAAGATAATTATGTTAAATTGACTAGAGAAATCCAAGACTAATATAATGCCAATAATTAAAAATTAGAAAAGACAATTAAAGCTCTTAATGAAAAATTTATGTCATTTAGTGCTAACAATATACAATAACAGTATAATGATATTACTGACAGCCAAAAAGCTTTGATTTCACATTTACATTAGTAATCTAAAGAAATCACGTAAATGCTTCCAACTATATAGCGAGATCAATAATACCATGAATAAATTAAAAGAGACTCAAGATTCTTAAAATATTGAAATTTAAAATAAAATTGAACATTGCTTACAATTACAGAATGAAAATTTTGTAAGGATTTAATCACTTTCTTCCTCTCTTTAAGGTATTGATTCTGATTTAATTGTGATTTTAAAGTGTTACAAAGATCTTCTTAATGATATTTTCAAAATTGATTTATTAGATCAATAATAAAAAAAGATAATTAGTCTCTTAGATGAATAATGAATTATTAAAATTATATTTATTTATAATAGTTATACATAATTTTATTATTCATTTTCTAGTAAAAAATGTATTTCTATTTTCAAATTCTGATGGTTTTTTTCTATAATCACCCTAATTAACTGTTGAATAGTTAAATGTTCTTTCAGATTATTAAAATGAATTTGGTTTCTAAGCTAGATGTTTCTATTATTAAATAAATTATAATAATTTACATCTTCTTTATATTTTAATTCTTAACCATAACCATTTGAAAGTAATTTCTTACATTCTAAATGGTCAGCTTTTCCATATGATTCATGTTTACCATATTACTTTCCTTTATTATCTTCTAAAATTGGATTTCTATCCACCGGTTTTAATTCAGCCACTTTAAGTTCTCTTTTTTCAAAAAGATCCTTTGTTTTAGCAGGAGCTGGTTAAATAGATTTTTAACTAGGTTTCCAATCAGGTTATGATGTTTAATAATTCACTTTAGAATTTGGGTTTATTTTTGGAGATGTTGGATTATTATGAAAATTCCTTAAATTATCAACATCACTCAAAGGAGTTTTTATTATATGACTCTTATTTTCATTTATAGGTCTGCTCTCTTATGTTATAGGATCACTTGGTTTAAGTGTAGGATTGTTTTTTTAAAGAGTTGCAATCTTATTTAAATTTTCTTTACACATTTCAATTGTTTTACTATCACACTCAGATGGTAATGTACAAGTAGCCTTTTCTTATTTTCTACAATTATTCATTATATATACACATATTTATTGATTTTTGAATTATAATCCTTTGCAAGACATAATTCAGCTTAAGGAGAAAGATTTCTCTATAAATCTGCGTAATTTACTAATCTTTACTATCCTCCGTAATCTGTTAATGTTCTAAGAGATGATTAAGTGGTTGATTTTTGGATAGATTGCTGTTGAGACATTTTATTATTTTAATAATGTCGTTAAAAGTTGTTTAATTAATTACTAATTATTACATTATATTATATCTATAAATATATATTAACAAAAAATCAAGCTTAATATTATAATTATTTTATTGAGATGGCAAATTCCAAAAAAAACTTTTATTTTTTAGATATTTTCTATATATTTAGCAAACAAGATAAAATATAAAGTTAATTAATTTTAATTAATCATTAATTTATAAAATGATCAAAAATTCTTTAACTCAAACATCTTCTACTAATCAAAATTTTTCATAAAAACTTCAACTACAAAAGTTAAAAAGAAACAAACAAATGGTCTTAAAAGCCATTGATATGCTTCAAAATCCATTTGATTCTCATCAGGTATCTTAGTCATTAAGATTTCTTGAAAATTAGACTTAAAGAAAGGCATTATTAGATTAAATCATTAATATTAGAGAAGAAAGAAAGAGAAAATAAGAATTTTAAAAAATGTCTTCCATGAGAGGCATTTTGACCAAAGTATAAAAAAGGTTTTCTGTGGTTAAAACTTAAGATATTAAATTTAATAGAGATTTTAATGATTTTAAAATTGTACAAGAGGAAAGAAATAAAATGGAAAAATTATAGTATGAAAATCTTAACCTATAAATAAATGAAAGAAAATCTTAATTCAAAAGAATGTCAAGTCTTAACTTCTTAACTCGAGAAAGTGATAATCACATTCTCAAACATCAATTAAGTCTTGACCCAGGGGTTCCTGTACCAACATTAATGTTAACAAGAAAAACCTAAAGAAATACAACTCTTTTACAATCTAAAATAGCAAACAAATAAATGTAAAGATTATAGTTTAATCAATTAGTCCCATCGAAGGTAATACTGAGAAAGCTCTTACATCTCCTCAGAATGGCCTGATTATAACCTAAGAAACTGATTAAGAATGATTTATAAATAAAAAATTTTTAATTTTAATAAACTTTTTAAAGATAATTACTTTTAATTATAAAGAATTAAAATTACAGCAAGGAAATTAAAATAATTTAGAATTAGTACTAATTTAAAAAAGAAGAAATTAAATTCTGTTTAAATAATAATTATAAACATATTTAGAAAGAATATTAATAAATTACATTTAATTCTTTTAAAACCTTTTTGAATAAATATCTAAGTCTCAAAATAATTATAGAGATTATACTGAATAATTTTAAAGATGAAAATTCAATTTCTTGATTTATTTTTTAAGTAATCTACAAAGTTTGTACAATACTATTTACAACGCTAAATTTAAATTTATAATATTTTTTTACTAACTGTTTTTATTGGTTAGACTAATATTGAATGATCAAATTTTTTTTTTTACTACATAAATGATAAATTATGTATAAATATATTTAGTATTTCTCCAAATCATTTGTGATTTCCAAATATTAACCCTTTTTAATAAATTTAAGTTAACATTTTATTCAATATAAGATAAGTAATAATAATTTTCATTTTAATCAAGTAAGGAATTTAATACCAATAATATATTGCCATGATAGTTATAATTTCTCTATATCTCCATTGAAATAAAATAATTCTTTTATAATGATTTAAGTATCCCCTTTATTTTAATTTGAAACGAAAAAAACTTCAAGAATTTAGAATGGTTATGAAGGTTTAATAATTAGGTTATTTATAAATTTTCTTAAATATCCTAATTTAATTTCTTATCATTTTTTCTATCATTAATTACTTAATTAAACTTATAAAAAGATCAATTCTTAGATTTATAATCGGTGAGAATCATATTTTATTAATTAGAAACTTAATCTATTGAACATTATTTTAATTTTTGTTCTTATTTTACTATGATTTATATTTAATTATTCTATATAATTGAATTAGTGAAACTGAAAATAATAAAATTAATTTTATACTAAAAATATTATATGTAGGGAGGATAAATTAAGAATAATACATTAATTATATTAAGTGATTTACAATTAAAAATTATATATCAATCATAAAAGTTTAATTTATCTACCCAATTATTTATTAATAATTGTTTGTTTAGGAATTTGATAAAGCATTTCTAAGGTAAGAATAAATTCTTTTTGAATTGCAATATTTCCAATTAACAAAATCAATATGAGTGCTAAAATGGTTGCTATAGAAAATATGTAATACAGGATATAAATATTAAAGGATAGATCTACCAGCTGATTTTTAGAGAGGTTAATAAAGAATTCTGAAAACAATCTCATTTAATATAAGAAAGCATCGAATCCCCATAGAAAATAAAAATAGTAATCTTAAGATTTTTCTAATCTTTCAAAAGCTTTGATAATTTCATAATTGTCATTTAAATTAAAAAAATCATTTTAGTTCATCACAGAAACAGATTATTTAAATAAATTAATAATTCCAACTTCATAAATTGAATACATTTACTAAAAGTGAACTCTTTCTTTATAAACAGTTTCATTCATATTGCAATTAAATATTTGCATCAAACAAAGATCTTTACCTAAAAGACTATCTGAATTAACTTCTAAAGTTTGTGAATAAATCATATGTGAAAATGGTTCACTTTACAATTCTTATAGATTGGCTTTTAAATTCTCTTCATCTACATTTATAAGTCTGAGTAATTAATATCCATGTTTAATATTTTAACTCATAATGACAAATCTACCAGATGCTGTGGGTTGAATTGCTATCATTGCTTCATAGAATTTCTTATTTACGTATACATCCCAGTTATTGATTGTATCTAAAAATAATAGTCGAATATATTATGTCTTAAGAGCAGCAGTCACAATAGGAGACAAATTAATTGAATAATCAACATAATTCATATGTAAAGTCAGAAATGATCCATATGATACTATAAGTAATGGAATTATCATCTTTAAAAGTACTCGAGATGATAAATGATGAGATATATGAGATTTCATCACTTTACCATTATATGATCTACTTATTTTATTCTCATCTTCTTCAGCGTATTAATATAAACCAAACCAAAGCTTTGAATTCTTAACGATACTTAAAAGTTTTTAAATTAATGTTATCTCTTCTATTCCTTCATTCAAACTTGTTCGACAAAATAAGGATAAAACAAATCTCTATTTCTTTTTAATAGCAGAATATAATATTACAAAAAGTACTATTTGTAATAAAATAATTGAATAAATTATTATCAACAATGCATTGAAACTTTAATCTAAATTTTAATTAATTAGTTAATCATCAATCTAACATTGTCTCATAAAATTCAAAGTAATATTTGCAACCCTTTTGAAATTAAAATATAATATAGATCTTGTATTGACTCTTTAAAAAATAAATATATTATTACTATGCATACGTGTCTGTGGTTCCAATTAAATATAATGTTGGATCTCTAGCAAAACTTTTTATTGCCATATATAATGTTTGTAGCATTATTTTATAATATTATGATAAAGATTAAATTGTTTAAATTTCTGTCTAATTTCTATAAAAATTGATTCTTATTAAATCAACTGTTTAATTTTACTAATCATAAATCTTAAGCTTATCTAATTCTAATTGATAAAATTATATTAATTCTTCTATTGATTACTTGTAAATATATAGTGAAAAGGATATTTTATCTACCGATGTCACATTTATAGTTTTTGAAGAATCAACAGAATATAAATTAGATGAAGACAAAAATTTATTGAAATCTCTAAGATAAATTACATGTCTTGAAGCAATCATAGCTCTTCCATATCCATCAAGAAATGAAGTACTGTAATCAAGATATTCAAAACACTATGTTTATTAAATTTCTTTCTTCTAAATTTATTAATAAAGTAAAATAAAAGAAATAATTGTAATTAAAACATATACCATAGAAAGTAGCATTAATAATCTATAAGCTGTCAATTAACTAACAATGTTTATTATTGACTCAAATGATTGAATTTCTGAATTGCTTTTTTGATTTGACGAGGAAGTTCTTGCAATACTTTAATTTATCTTTACTTAAATAAATCTAATATGAATTAATAATTTTACTCATTCTTTTTAATTTTATTTTCCTCATAAACTTAAATTTCATAAGAAAATTATTAATTAAATTATTTATCAAGAAATGTGTTTGTTTCTTAGAAATTAAAAGTAATCCAATAGTAAATAAAATTAATATTTTTATCTTTTGTGTGGAAATTAATTAAATTTTCGCTTAAACTAAACATTAAATTCAATTAAAACTCACTTTTTTCAAAATCCTTATAAATTTTAGATAATTAATGAATTTTTTCAATTCTTTCTTAAGGTGATAATTAGAAATAGGAGTTTGAATCAATTATTTGTTTAGATCCAACCATATTCTTATTTAAATATAAAACAGCTTTTTGTTAATGGCTTATCATTTTTTCATGATTTTAAAATGAAAAATTGTATTTTAGCATATTTTCATAATGTTCTTTTAGCATTATTTTTATTTCTGGGATTATTTAAAAAATACATAACTCATAAATATCATCTTAAAATTTTATATGTTAAAATATTTTAAACCATAATTATTCTGAATATCCTAGAATTTAAAAATCTTATCCAATCAACAGATAATCTTAATCCTCTTCGATATTTTCTTTTACAAGAGTTCCCATCAAATATAACAATTCCTAATCATATTTTGGATAATTATTAAGACATATTTTAACTTTGGAAACTAAAGGTGTTTCTCCATATTTTATAAAGGTTTAAAATATTTATGATTTTGTGGGTCCAAATTTACAATAATTATCTAATAATTGGTTATGTATCTCAATAAATTATAAAGGCATAATATTTGCTAAATTCTCTATTTTATTAATATTTAACCATTTATTTGAAACTTTTTCAATTCTTCCTCGTTGTTATTTAGAAATAACTACTAAAAGTTGCATTGCTTTTTAATTTTCAAACATTTGATAATTCAACAAGTCTCCTTGACCTTATTCGGATTCAATTATTTTCTTTATTTGCTTTTCGATTAATAAATATTAATTAACTGAATAGAAGGATAATTCTAAAATTTAAGATACTCTTTAATAAAATAAATTTTGTTTTAAATTTATTTCTTAATTTAGAAAAACTGAAATATCATGTTAGAACTATTGTAAGTCTTTTTTAATTTTCTTAATTTCATATGATATTTTCATTTACATTTCAAACATATCTTAATAAGATTCAATTTTATCAGTAACATATTATGACCATAATTACAACTTTACATTTAATAAAATTACTAATTAACCTTTTATTTTTTCACAGTTTGATTCAAACCATTAGAGTGAATAAACAACTTCTGAAAATTTGTTTGGAATAATCTCTTTATATAGTTGCTTTGTTTTTTCACAAACTATTACTAAAAGAGATTCAATAACTTTTTTATCATAGTAAGAAAATTAAATTTCTTTTTATTATTTTACAACTTTCATAATTTACAAATAATTTTTAAATCCTTTGTTATTATATTTAATTTAAAATGATATATACTTTAAATAACAAAATTATTATTCTAACTTCAAAATTTAAGAAGTGAATTTAATAATATCTTATTTATTTTCAAGTCTTATATCTGTTTTACATGGACAAACAAGATTTAAACATTGCCTTTTATGAAATAAAATTTATTGATATGCTTTAATTTAACATTAGGGATTGAATTTTTAAATTGTATTTGAATAAAAATATTCTGCATCTAACCTATGGGATTTATCGACTACATAAAAAAAGTTCAATAACTAAAATAGAATCATATAATACTGGAAATAGCAGTAAAATTGTATATAAATAAGGATCTGATTTATAATTTAATAGGTGAATCAAAATTTCTTGAACAATGAATGCAAAGGTAATAATGATGAATATTTGATAAAAACTCTAAACGGATTTATCACTAAACTTTTCAATAGTTAAAAATTCAAATATTTTCAATAAAATAATAGCAATCACCAAAAAGAATTTTAATATGGAAATAATTGATAAATTTGAAGCCCTTAAAAATATGATAGACTCAAAAGTAAGTAAGTAAATTAAATCAATAGTTATATATTTAGATCTCCCATTTTAGGTTTAGAAGCCTGAATTACGAAATATATAAATGCTTATGAGATATTGAAATACGCTAAAAAACAATACTAAAATGCTTAATACAGTAATTACAAAATTCTAATTGATAAAGCATAATATTTAAGAAGGTATGAAAAAAAGCCAGTCATAATTTTCAAAGTAAAATGATAGAATGTTAATGATTATATTATTTTTCTTCCTATAAATATTAATATGTTACAATATTGAGTAAGAATGAGATCATTAATAGAATGATCAAGTGAATCATTAAAATTGCAATTAGAACAAGAATCTGATAATATGAATTATAAATTTGCTGAAATGTTATGAATTAAGCTAATAGCAAAATGTAATTGTCAAAATAAATGTTGAAATTATCAATAAACAATAATGAAATTACTTAGATAAAATAGATGACTATTTTGATTTTATTCCAACTATTTTTTGAATCATTATTTCTATTATGATTAGCTATAGCAGATAAATAAAATAACTTATTAATTGTTTGGCTCATTATTGTTTTAAATTTCATGAAATAAAATTATATAATGAAAACAATTATAATATTAGTAATTAATTACTTAATAAGTATTTAAGAGAGAGTTTTGAATTTGAATATTAAATGAAAGGAAGTAAAAGTTAATGAATAATATGAAAAGATAATAATTAATTTTGATTTAATATATTCATGACTTTTATTATTCATTTTCGGAAAGTAATTATTATTAGTCATCTTCTTATCTTAAATTGCTGGTAGAAACTGTATCAGATTCAAAATCTTTCTTTTTTAATTGAGCCAACTATTAATCTCTTGATTATAGAATTTTATCTTCTTTAACAACTCCAACCCATGGAAGTGGCATTAAAATGAATACTCCAGTAACAATAATAAATAACCATAATTTGGAATAATCATTTTAATTTACCCCTAAAATGATTAAGAATAATGCACCCCATTATGATCCTAATGTAGATCCTAAATAATAATAAATAAAATATATTTGTATACCAAAATTGATTGTACTCATCAACATTGCATACATAGTAGCTTCAATATTTTTAGGACACATTCTACATGCTAAAACTAAAATAGGCATTAAATTTAATTCCCCTACTAATTATAACATTACAGAATCTCCTAAACAAAAGAATTTATCATTTATGCCCCATTCTACATTTTTTCTAGTAACAAGAATTATCATAGATTGATAACAAAAATAATAAAGAATTGTTGTAGTAATAAATATTTTTTTAAATGGAACATCTTTTAGATAATTATTATAAAGAAGGACTCCTAAAATAGTTGATAATGCATAAACAAACTTTAATTATCCTAGAAATGAAGGTTCAAAACCCAAAACTTATGTATAAAAAAAGAACATTATAGTTGAACTTGATGGAGCCATCATAAAACAAAATATCAATGCAACTGGCCTTGAATCTATTATTATAATACTTATAAATTAAAGGATTTTAAAAGAATGTCCAAAAATCTTTGATACATTACATAGTGTTATTTCTTCTATCATTTTAATCTAAAGATCTAGGATCTACTTTCTCTTCAACATAAAATAATGAAACTAAAACTAAAAGTGTTGGAAATGCAGCTGTCATCAGAAATATCTCTTATTTTGTAAAATAATGTAATAGTTAACCTGAAAAGAATGCACTTATTAATGTTCCAAAAGCTCTAACTCCAAAAAATATTGAAACATTCTTTGAAGCACCATGTTAAAAATTTGTTTATTATCTAGAAGATTAAGCAGCAACTTCTACTAAAATTGCTTCTCCTACAACGTTAACAAAACATGTTGATAATTGTATTAAAAATAATAACAATAAGGCAGAATACAAACTATCAGTTCCATATTTAGATAATGCTATCCATCCTAAGGCATCAAATATCCCAAATAATATTATATATGATTTTCTTCTATAACCAAGTAAAGGCTTTGAATCTGTTATTAAACCCCAAAATGGTTTCACTATCCAAGGAGTTGTTGTATAACTCAAATACAATCCCATCATTGCTGGTGATAATCCAAAATCATCTTTTAACATATAATTTATAGATAAATCAGCTAAATGTTATACACCCTAAGAAAATGCTACGACTGCTATTATAAAATAAGATGGATTAAAGTTCTCATATAATTCAGAGAATTACCGAAACAGTTTATCAAAAATAATACTCATATGCTTCTCTTTATCTAAAATTTTAATTATAAAAACGTATAATTATAAATTACAACTGAAACATATAACTCTCATATGTTTAAGTTATTCAAATTTATCTCTTGAAAACATTTATTTTAACAATATAGAAATATTCTATTGTTATTCTCAATTTTATTTATTTTCTTTATCCATTGAATAATTATTTTCATTATCAATATTCAACTACTTATTCACTGTAGTTTGATAAAATAAAATAATTTAATGAGATTAAGAAAAATTTACTAATCTTTCTATCTTAGACTTAAAATTTTGCAATCTTTATTACATATACTGATTTTCTCTTCTTTTATTTTCTCTATCAATTAGAAAATATTTACTTTTTGTTAATTTAATCTAAGATATTATTAAAAGATTTTTTATACGTTATTCTACTAAAGAAACTTCTTTTTTTTGGATAAGAACTCTTCCTAAAAATAAACAAATTGATAATTATAGTTTAGTCCTAAGATCGATTTGTTTTTTAATATTTACTAAAAATATATAATGATAAGCTTGTTAAATTTATCTTCATCTTAATTTAGTGTTAATAAATATAATTCGATTCTTTATTTAACTAAAGCTTTAAATTACTAATTGGGCATTGTTCCAATTTTTTTTAAATCTAGATATTCTCTTTTAAACATTAATTTGCATATACAAAATGTAATAATAATTAGCTATTTTTTATTTTTCTTTACAATATTTTTACACTTTTTTGACCTTAATTGTAAAATACAAATAAATTCTGTTTCAGATATCCATTTAGATGAAGGATCAAAAGTTTCTAAATTTTGCCCAAAGATATTAATTTAACTTTTATCATGAAAAAACATGTTTTTGAGCTATGAAACTTAAAATTATGATGTCAAATCATCAAATAATCAATTTGTTATTAAAATTCATTATATGATATAATTATTTTAAAATTATAATCCCTAGATAAATACATTTATTATAAGTAATCATAATATTCTACTTTCGCTAGAACCTTTAGGATGTAATTAATACATAGATGAAAGAAAATCTTAATGGAAAATTAATATTAAATTTGATATTGATTATTATTTATTTATAACAAATCAATTATATTTTATCATTCAATTATTTAATGTTTATTAATAAAGCAAGAAAAAACTATCATCCATAACCATTTTCATATTATGAGATTAAAATTTAAGAAGTGAAAAGTTATCCTTCATAAAAATCGCTGGTTTCAGAATAAAACTAATAAAATTATTTGAAGTTACGACTTGGTTCAACAAATTCAATAATAGTATAACATAGATCCAAAAGTCAAGTTCATATCAAAAAGGAAAAAGTTATTACAACATCTGACTTAAATTATAATGTTGCTTACAAAAAAATTTTTAGTCAAAAAAATTTGTTCCATTTGATAGGAGGAAATATGTGATTAAATTAATTTTTTTTCCAATATACATATTTCATTAAGATATTTAATAAAGTCCAATAAAAAAAATAAATATTATTATCTCCTATTCTCATTCTTTAAAAATTTATTTTCTTACAGTTTATTTTTATTAGAATGTTTAGTCAAATTAATGAAAACAAAATAAATTCCTAACAATCAATTCATCTTGAAGCTTAGATAACTCTCAATAATCGTAATACATTTATTAATTAATGTGTATTCTAGAATCAAAATAAATAAAATTGGCTATAAATTTTAAAATCAATATTTCTCAATTTTCAGTTCGAAAAATAGATTTCAATATAAATTAAACCATATATTTATTAAGTTATAATCAAAATACTGGAAATTATATAATTAGAAATAAATAGGAAATAATAAAAATACATATTCATAAAATAATTTAAAAATATAAGATCCCTAAAGTTGAATAAAATTGATATATTGTTATTAATAATAGAAAATCAAACTTAATTGACTTCTTTAAAATTTAATTTTTTTCTGGAATCATTAAAATACATTTAATATTTAAAATTAAAATTATTTGATGCATTCTCGTATGTGTAAAGAATGATAAATTAAATAGGTTGAATTTATAAATTAATATTTATTTAATTTATAAAAATCAATCAGCTTGCTCATCATTTTCTTCAGCAATTTCTTCAGGATATTCATTTTCTGCATCTTCACCTTCTTCATTTAGTTATTCAGGATCAATTCCAAATAAGTGTAAATTTTGCTAGAAATAATAATTTATAGATACACTAAATATTTCCCTGAATTGATTATTTTCATTTGCTAATTTATCGACTTCATCTTATAATTATTATTTTTCATCACTCATATGTTAATAAAGTTATTTGAAATTTTCAATCAAATCTATAGTTAAAAATAAAATGGTTACCTTCTAACTTATGAATTTCCTCATCCTTAGCTTCTAATTATTATCCTAATTCTTATATAACTTCATCTTTATCGTTGTCTTAGCTTTTTGCTGACTTTTTATTTGATGATTGTTATTTTTATTTAGAACCACTTGCCAATTTGGTTTGTAATTCATTAAATGCTTCTTGATTATCTTATAATTATTATTATAATTATTCTATAATTTAATCTTTCATAGATGATTCTTATTAAAGTTATTCCATCATTGATTATATTTCTTCCTAATGAACTTAGATGAATAAATACTAAATTATAATCTTAAGCAATATTTTCTAATTCTTAAGTTTTCTCTTATAATGCTTATTCTAACTTTTTAATTTAATCTGATTATTATTTTTTAACTCTATTTATTTCATCTTATAGATGTTTATTAGCTTAACTAATTTTATTGTTCAAATTTTTATTTTCATCTGTCAATTATTAAATTTTTTATTTATCATCTTTTGATCTTTATTCATAATCCTACTCAACTTTTGATCTAAAGTAAATTTTTAATTCCTTACAATTTTCTTTAGAATTCTTTCTCCTTATCTTTGGCTTAATTTAATTCAGCTCTTAATCTTTCTGTTTATTATTGTTCTTCCTTGAGTTAATTAATTAACAATTATGATCCTCTTTCTTGATCTAGATTGTATTTCTAATTCGATGTATAGGGCCTATTATTACCTTATAATTATTACTAATCAACTCTTTTATCATTACTATCTATCTTTTTCTCTAAATAATCATGTTTATTGTTAATTCTGTTGACATCAAATGTTTTAGAATAATCTTATTTTTTAGAGTCATTGCTCAAATAATCTTTGGTTGGCACTTAACCGGTGGGTTTAATTTCATTTTTTTTGAAAGAATTTCTTTAATCAATTTTCTAAGGAACAGGAACAAAGCTTTAGTTTTTTTAATACATTTCTAAATTGTGAATTAAGGTATTATACCCTAATAAGGTATAATTTCTGTTTTGTGTTACTAATCTATTGGTCCAGATCTGTTATGAATTTGGGAATCACATGAGTAGCATAATCGAAAAGTCTAACCATATCTACATTAATTGCATTTGATTGTTGCAGGTCTTTATTGACATTTCTAACATTTAACAAAGAGTGATTGCATATCTATTTTATCCAAATTTTGAAAAATATAAATACTATATAACTTATTAATAAAAACAAATTTGAATTTTTATTATGTAATTCAATTCATAAATCTATTTTCTTTAATATAACCATTAACAAATTTAGGAGAATATTTTAATTGAATAAGTATGGAATGATAAAATTCTAAAAATATAAATTATAATATTTGATTCTAAATGCACAAGAAATGCAAAGTTATAAACTATTTAATATTAAAAATTAGAATATATTTTAATATATATATATGATAAATAAAATCAAAGAATACATGTCGAATACATAACCTGTTGTTGATGCATTAAAGGATCTTAATATTTATTCAAATGATAATTAATTTCAATCTCAATAAATTATATCAAATAGATTAAGATAATTCTTTGAAAGTCAATAAAGTAAGGTAAAGTTAGTAAACAAATAATTTAAGAAATAGTTTTTCTAGTCATTGTTTGAAGTGGTATAAAAAGAGAGCATTCAGGAAGGGAATTTGTAAAGAAAATTTAAAATATTATTATTGCTCCACATAATCTTAAGTTCTTAAGTAGGACGTTCAGAATTATCAAGAATCTTAATTAGTAAATAATTGATAATAAAAACACAAAATACAATTTCTTCAAAATTGGGTCAAGTTTGTTAACTTTATTATCATTATTTATATAAATTGGCATCTTAAACAACATTTATAAATGAGGAAGTAGTTGATGGAGATTTATTAATATATTTTACTTTATCAAATTAATGTTATATAGGAATGAGTATGTAAAAGTGTATAGAGTGTGTTGATTAATTTGAATCTAATCCATTATTGGGACATATAATAAGATTCATTTATTATGATTTACAAGATACATTTATATTCATTTTGAAAGACATAAAGATTCTAATTGAGAATCGAGAAAATGTTAAATATTCAAGAGAATAAATGTTAGAACTTTACAAAGAAGTAATGTAAAATATATTATTAAACTGTAGTGTTAAATTTTACAGAAAAGAATGTTAGACTTCTATCGCTTTAATAGATATTTCTAACACTTTTAAGAGATAATGCCTCCATATTCTTTAGCAATAAATTAAAAATCAATAGGATATTTATTAAATAGTACACCTAAGATGAATTCTTTATAATAGATAGAGAATAAAGAAGATAATGATATATTGAATTGTAAGTAACCTTAAACTTCAAAATAGAAGAAATCAATAAAATTTGAGTTTGAAGAGAGGAAAAGAAAATAATCAGAATCAACATAATTTTCATTCTGAAATTGATTGTTAATGAATTATAAATTCTTTTTATGTAATGTACTTTATTTATAATATCATTTTCATTTCTTGGGTTTGGTGGTTGTAGCTTTTTAAGTTTATTATGGAACAGTCTTGGCTGGAGCAGTTGTTTTAGTTGTAACAGCAGCTTTAACTGGAGCAGTTTAAGCTTTAGTTGTAGGAACTTATTTAGCAACTTATGTTGGTTTAGTTGCTTTAACATCTTTAGTCTACATATAGAAAAAGAGATAAATACTTTAGGCTATTCTTAAGTCTTTTCTTTAATTTCAGATGATGCTTTTCTGTGTTTCTTATGTGCTTCATGAACATCATGTGCTAATTTTTTATATGCTTCTAAAGCTTATTTAGCTTTAGTTCTTCTAGCTTATTCAGATTTCTTTTAAATTGTCTTTCTTCTCAATCTGGATTCAGTAACAAGTCTTTAAATTTTAGGAGCTTTTTATCTTTTCTTTCCATCCTTTGTTTACCATGTTCTTCTAATAAGATTCTTTTAAATAAGAGCAACACCATCAGCCTTTTTGAATCCAAATAATCTTCTTAATTTAGTTAATCTCTTTGGACCCAATCTTCTTGGTACATTTTAATCTGTAAGTCCAGCAATCTCATTTGTTCCCTTTTTAACAACTTATAAGGCAAGGACTCTAATGTCTTAACCAACTATGCATCCTCTAATTGATTTTCTTTTCATTTCACCATCTTTTCTTGGTCTATAACCTTTATGTCCTTTTCTCATTAAAATTCTAACTCTTCCCTTAAAGAGAACACCTTGTCTCATTGGAAATCCTTATTTGTCATTACCACCTGTTATCTTAAATACATAACCCTTAAATTCATCACCTAAGTTGTCTGCTTCTACAACTTATCCCATTCTCTTATCAAAGAATATTGAGCTATAAGAATTATATATATATATTATTATTACCATTTCTTATCATCATCTATTTCGACTGTCTTTTAAGCACCAGTTAAGGGATAGGAAATATTGAACTAATTAAAGTATATTTTCTATATGTTACCTTCATTAAAATCTTTAGATTTTTTAAATTAGATTTAAAATTATGTGTTTCACAATTTAATATTATCTACACAGTACCACATCAATATTATTATATAAATAATTTTATTAACATAAAGTATACTATCATAAACATTGATATTCAATTCTTACAATCTTCCACTCCTCTCTATTTGCTTAATTTGCACAATAATTGCATACAAATTCATATTTCTATTTATCATTAACTAATATATTAGATATTAATTCTTTTCTGCATTTTATACATTTTAAATACAAATTAGGACTCTATGCTTATTATTCTAATTCAAATTATATCATTTTTGGAATCACTTTAAAATTTGTATGATCCAAAAACTTTTCTTCTAAACTTCCCTGTATCAATAATTTATGTAAATTTGGATTACATTCTCTTAATTATACTACACCATAACAAATTGTTTTTTAATCACAATAATAGCATTCTTTCATTATCTCAGCACAACCATTACAATATCTTACATGTCCACATGGTATCATTATACTATCAATCAACATCATTTTACATTATCTACATTTGCAAATAAACTTTCGTCTTGATTCACTTTCCTCATTAAACTATTATTCAAATCCATATGTTGGTATTAATAATCCTGGAAATTACACCATCTTTTAAACTTAACGAATTATCCCTATTGCTTAAATTTAACTACTATAATTAGAAAAACTTATTATATTTCCCCATTTATTAAAACTCAACAATTATCTTTTCACAGCAAATTATAATGTTATTGATAATTTTTTCTGATTCTTTTCAAAAACAATAGATTTCTTCCAATTACAAATTTAATAAAAAAAATCACCACACATAAGAGGCTTTTCTTATGCAGGAAGTTATGAATAAATATCTATTTGAATCTCTGTTAAAAGAATTTAAGTATAACATCCTATACTTCCTTCTTGTAATTATATTTTTTTATCAATTTATATCTAAACTATCATGCCTTCTATAGCCACTGCTATTTCTTTGTTGAATGATACTATCTTTTATATTAAAATTGCTTCCTTTTCAATATACAGCTTTTGACCTTTAAAAAGGGCTCCATTCACTACTGCTACTTCTGCATTTTAGTCATCTATTGCATTTGTCACTAAAAAATTTGTTTCTAAATATTTTGTTTCTAAATCCAGGTTTATTTTATTTTTTTTTATTAATTCAAAATTAAACTTTTCATTAGTTGTATACGAATAATTTGTAACTAGTTTATTATGTTCTGATGCATTCATTATTTATAACTCAATTTCTTTTTGAATTACTTTGAATTTCTCAATTTAATCATCTGTTTCTACAACAATTAGCATTTATTCAAATTAAAGCAACAAACATAATCTAATTAATTTTATCGGATTTAAAGGTTTTTGTTTAAAGTCCAACCTATAAGTGTCTAAATCATTTTTAGTCAAAAAAAACACAGAGTTTCTAAAAGGGTACAATTGCTGATAGTATTTAGATATATGAACTTATAATTTAAATAGATTTTCTTAATTTTGTGGTACAATGATTCTTGCAAATAGTTTTTCTTTCTTACAATGAAATGCATTGAATTGATCTTTATGAATAATTTTATTATCTTGTAAAATTTATAAATATGAATTCTTTGATCCTACAAATGCACAATATCTATATATGCTTGTTTTTTTATTCTTTTTATTCATAGTTTCTTTCAATTTATATTTTTTTTATTTTTTTATAAAAGAAATAAATATATATAAATATATTTTTAATTTATTTAGTTTATTGGATTTTGTCAAAAAAAATAATAGTCTGAAAATTTCTTAAATAAAATTAAAAAAAATTTTTAAATTAAAGAAATTTATTAGAGAAATCTTTAAATAAAGATATAGGTTTGATAGAGGAATAAAATGATTCAAATAAATCAATTAATGAATTTACTTTTATTAGTTTAAATATAAATTGAATATTGATATAATTAAATACAATTATCATCATTGATTAGCTGATTCAATAATCTCTTCATATTTTTTAATGCTTAAGTTGATATTAGCTACTTATAGCTACAAAGCTCCATCAGAATAATTGTTTAATGACTCATAAATTGGTTTAACAATAACTTTTAAAAAACCTGCTTCATTTTTAGCATATTAAACTTCATTGTCTAAATTTCTTAAATATGGAGTTTAAGCAATACCAATAATATCTTCTAATTGAGACTAAATAATATAATTTAAATAAAGTTACTTAAGCTTAAAATTCTTTTCTTAATCTTTCACTCCATGCTCTTGCTACTTGATATTATTTGGCTGCTCCAAAGAAATCTGCTGCATGTGTCAAGAATCCACTTAACAAGAGTTTATTTTCTTCAGTTTCTAAATTTAATAATTATTATGTAAAATACCAAATATTTTAATATCTCCTTTAGATTATCCAAATCTAATCTCTATATCATTTAACAGATTAAAATGGTATTGATTATCTGTTGCTAAAATATTATTTACAACATATTTTCTTATAGTAATTCTATCTGTTTTTGGTATTTAACCAAAAAAATCACATGATTTTTGAGCTAAAATTTTATATGTTACTGCAACATGATGATTTTCAAGTACCGATTTATCATTATATAATAATGCTAATTTAGTTTAAGCATTCACTTAAAATAAGTTTGTTGTTCCAGAATGATCTACATCATGACACAATCCAGCAAAAGTCATAGCATATCTTTGTAAATCTGAAAAATATGAACCAAATTTTTAATGATGACCAAATAAAAAACAACCGTGCATAACATTAACACCATGAGTAAAATTATGAAATGGATTTGACTTTTTATTGTACTTATATTTCAAAACTGTCATAAAATTAATAAATTCTTTATTAAGTAATGGAAACTATTTTGTATATTCGCACATTTAAAATAGATTAAAAGCAATAATATATTTATTTTTATACATTTTTTTATTAAGAAGATTAAACTCGTAATCGAGTAATTTTTACTATAAATTTGGATCAACTGCAATTCTTCTAAGTTCAGGATTTTTTACATCTTCTTCATCATATTTATTCAAAAATGATTATATTTTTTTTGTTGCTTATTTCATTGTGTAATTTCTATATTTCTCCAAATCTTAATCATGATCTTAATTAGCAGTTTGTGTTATTCTTCTTCTGTCTTAATCTGGAAGATACATAACTAAAGCTGATTATCTCAGAAATTAATTTTCCAACATAAGTTATTTGGATTTAAAGGCTAAAGTTGCCTTTCTTATTGTAAGTAAAATTTTCACTTTGTTTCTAAATATCCTAAATAATTCTGCAAGAGGTCTATAGTATATATAATTGTTTTACCTTTTAACTTAAATATTAAATAAAAATATAGAAATTTATTTGATTTATTTTTTAAATCCTCTTTCTATCTTTAATGAGAATTTAAAAAATCCATCATTAAATTCCAAATGATCTTTTTAAGAATCTATAATTTCTTTTACTTTTTAAATAATTATTGGGTTCTTATCAAATATTTTGTATATAGGGTCAGCATAATGAATTTCTTTGGGCAAACTATATTTTTAACTAGATTGATAATATCATTAAATAATTACACAAATTAATCATGATTCCATTAGACTGTCATATAGTAAAGATTTAAAAAATTGTTGAAAAACAAGCACATAATCATTTCATTATGTTAAGTGACTTATTAAAATGATTCTAATAGGTCCTTTTTAAGTTTTAATTTTTTTTTATATTTTTTGATTGATTTTTTAAAAGTACTTTTAACTTTATTAACTAGTTGTTAAGAGAGATTTCCCTCTAATTCAATACCTATAATATCTAAATCACTTGAAAGTAATATCAATAAATAATTTGATATAGTTTGTTATTTAGTCAATTCTTTTTCAAATTGACACAACAAGTTTTATAAATTAAACTATTGCATGATCTAAACTAAAATTTGAAACATCAATTTATAATTATATAATTCAATTGTTCTAGATACTAGTTACAGAATTTCAGTTCTAACAGATTGCAATTTTGTTAATCCAATAATTTAATATCCTTAATAAATTAAGGTGATAAATTTATCATAAAGAAAGGTAGCCATAAAAAACTATGAATATGTTTTATTAACATTATCACTAAAAGTCAAAAAGAGTACAGCATGTTATGAGATAATATATTATTTAGGGAGATTATGTGTTTTAAGTAATGAATAATGTTCTGTTTATGTATTATTTAATTAATGAGCATTTTATTTATGAGCCCAAGAACTAATTTTGTATTCTTCTTTAAAGAACCTGAAATCAAAATTATTTGTAAGAATAACACATTAATGTCCCTCTTCAAATTGAATTAGGTAAAATTCCTCCACATAAAATTGCTTTAGGACTAATTTTATTAAGTCTTTAATTTCTTATAAATGATGTTAGGCTTTAAAACATTCTTCGTAAATTTCATTCATATTTGTCTAGAAAATAATTGATATGAAAATTATCTATTACCTTAATATCTCGATAAAATTCTTTTATATTTTCTTTTAATTGTGAATTGATGCTAACAACAGACTCACTAATTTTATTTATAATAAGAGTACAAATAAGATTTAATAATATGTTCGCTTCCATTCTTATTGTTGAGTATGATTGAAACTCCTGATAAAAAATCATTTTAAGACAACCCCTTTTCATAATCCATAAAAAGAGCTTTCAATTCAGGATTATCGTTGATGGCATAATCACATAAACGTGTATATTGATCAGGAGTTATTAATTTCTTATTTTTTAGACTAATAAGTAGAGCAGTTAATCGACTTGATTAAGCTAAATAACTCATATTTAAATTATATTATTTTTATAAAAAGTACTAACAACAAGAAAGTGAAAATTAGAATTTAGAATTCTAATAGTATATATCCATATAACTATTCAATTTCTTTTTATTATAAATATATAAATTATAAAAAATGAAATGAGTTTAACTTAAAACAAATCTACACTTTTCACTATTATATTTATCTTTCTCGCACTGAATTAATTTTATTAATCACATTTAATTTCCAATTTCTAGTCTTTGGAGTTAATAATTCCTGATCAACTTATTAATAATCACTAAAAGATAGAAAATATGAAGTACTGCTTAAATGTAGTTGTAAATTAACCCTAAAATGAAGGAGTTGTAATAATTTGGGTAGCTTTTTATAATGGACTCAAAGGATAAAAATCAATAGAAGCCCTCTCTTTAGTAAAGAAGATATCAGAATTAGATATAGGATTTCTATAGGTAGGTTAATATAGTTACAATTTAGAATAACTATTTTTAAAATTTGGTAATCGTTCATAATTCTAATTCTGATGCCATTTATAATCTTAATTATAATTGGAATTTCCATTTAACTGCAATCTTCCGGTTGTAGAATTGGTTGGTGCTTTCATAATTTCAGGTTTTTCTGGTTATTTAAAATTAATGTGATTAGCCTAAAGATTACAAAATTAAAGAACACTTTATATGTAGTTAAAGCAGCCATTGCTAAAATTCTTCGCTCTGAGATAGGCTTGAAAGATTGGATTATCTCATTTGGAATTGGTTTCTAAAAATACTGTTTATAAGTAGTAGTATTTTAATTTTGTGAACTGTTTTATTTATAATCTTCATATATCCTGGAGTCAATTCCAATTTTTCTATCAATAGATTTTAAAGTAAAATCTTTAGAATATTAGGTTTAAAACTTTTAAGGCAAAACAAACCGTGACATATTCAAATCTCCAATAGCTCTTTCTTATAAATACAATCCTAATAAATTATAAAAGTAATCTTTATTGTCTTCTAATAATTTCTCTACTGAAGTTTCTAACAATAATTCTTATGGAATGATTTCTAACCATATTGGATCAGTAGCAGGGATTTCAATACCATCAAATACATCCTAAGAAATACAAGGGATTTAATTCAAGGTTTGAGAAGCCATATTACTATGCGACTTTTAAGTATTTGTATCTGTTTTATCTGTTTTATCTGTTTTTTATGAATTCTCACCTTTTGATGAGACATCCTAATTTCCCTTTTGAGGAAGTTGATTAAGAGTATTGTTGCATATTTTCTTATTCTTTCTTTTCAAAAGAACAGTTTTTCGAGAGAGTTATGGACCTATAATGTTTGGAGTGTTATTGGAAAGAACTTATCGTAATTAATCTGATATCATATTTATTTGATATTTTATGTTCATCTTTCGATTAGATTTAATAAGATAATAACTTGATTATCACCCATGGCGATAAAAATTAAAGATGATTCGTTAAACATCATTAAAATGTTACGATTTATTCTAATCTGAAATGAAGAGAAAGAAGAATGAAACAGGAAGGATTTTAAAAGGCTGAATTGAAATAGTAAGACATAAATAAAGTTTTAAGTTTGCATAAATTAGTAAGTAAGTATTGTAAAGTATTAGTGTAGAAAAATAATACATTTCTATGCAAACTTAATATTATTTTAATAATTAGAAAAACGACTTATATAATGAAAGTGATAATTGCGTTGTTCTTAATATCGTTGGTGTTAGCTGAACCAAATTTGGTGGGATAAGAATCATAAGCTAAAATTCATACTTTTTTAGGAAAGGAGAACTGTAGTGATTGCGAAGTGAAAGGGGGTTCATATTGTGAAATTAGAACAAACACTTTTGTATGTTGCAGAAGCGATGATCATTGTCAAAAAGGAGTGGGATGCTTATAAGCATTTACTGGCATCATATGTTGAAATCATCATCTAATATTAAATATATATATAATAATGCATTTCATTTAAGCCAATCAATAACTTGATTTAATTCATCTTCAGACCAATCCCAAAGATCTTTGAATTTAGTGTCAGTCAATCTTTCTAAGAATTAAGTATATAAACCTCTCATTTTGATTTCCTGAATCGATGGTATTTCTTCTAAATCGAGTTATTCATCCTTTTAAGATTAGTTTTCGTTATTAGAGATAGATTGAGAATGTAAACAGCCTTAACTGTTATCATTATATTCTTAATTACTAGGCTCTTTTTATTCTTCTTAATCACTTTCTTCTATTTAAATATCTTCCTCTATGACTTCTTCAACATCCTCTTCAAAATCTTATTTATATTTCTCACTCAAGACTTCATTGGTTGATTAATTTAAATCAGATTATTCCATGAGTTTGTTTGATCTCAATTACTCTATTTATTTTTGCAATTCCAAAATCTTTTGGTCTTTTTATTTATTTAATTCAAGAGAATTCTCAAGCAAACTTTTTAGACAAGATATTGGTGTATGAGATTTCATTTCATATCTTTTGTATTTCTTGTGACAATATTAACAAAGAATATCCTTAAATTCACATTATTCAACATGCTCATCAAAATCGATAGCTTAATGTTTTTATTTACACCAGTCACATTATATTGGTCTACAATCACATTCTTGTAACTAAATTTAGGTCTGATATATACATGTAATTCAATATCCATTCTCAATTAATCCTTTGAACAATATTTACATTGAACTCTACCATATTTACATTCTAGATGATGATCTTCAAGATCTTTACGGAACATAGTTTCATAACAGCCAATATTTTAACAAACTTATTCTTAATACTAACAATAATGGTTTTCATGCTTTTCGCGAAAATCATAAGTTATTATTTCTTCACATCCTTCTTACTAACTATTTAAAAATAAAATACCTTATATTTGCAAGTTAGAAGCAATTTACTTAATAATTTAAGAAGTACTTTTGGTACTTTATCATCCATTATTCCCTGATTATGAAGATATTTGCTTTTATAATTCAAACCCACTCTACAACATGGACACTATTAATTGGCACTTTTTTCAAACCTAAAATATTGAACAAATCAAAGTACCATGTTTGTATGCATTTACCACAATAACTTTGATCACATTCTTTACAAATCTTTGGAGATATTATTATATGACAACAAATTGGACAAATAACTTCATCCAAAAATACTTTGACTTCTGCTAAATTAAAAATTCTGCTTTGATCAATTACATCTACCTCTTCCTCATCATCCTTATCTTCGTTCGATTTTTATTCGAATGAAACTTATTGACTATCTTAGGATTCGATTGGATATTGATCTTCATATAAATCAATATCTTAATCTGAAACAATATCTGAAATGTAATCTGAATTTTCTAAAGCGTATGGATAATACATAATATCTTAAATAAAATAAAATTAATGTTGTATAATGTCTAGTTTTTGATTAATAAAATTTATAACACACAGCTTTCACAGTTTAATAAATTATATTAAATTAAATGTTAGATAACTTAAATTAGGATGTCTCAATTCTTTAGCCATCTCTTTAAATGACTGATTCTTAAGTTCAAAATAGAATCAGACAAATGAAAATGGAAGATCCAGAGGAACAGACTTGTTATCAAAAGTTCTGTAATTTATTTACTATAGAGTAAATAATTATTATATTATCAGATATTATCGTGAATATTTTGATGTTACTACAGAATTGGTAATATCTAAAGTTGTTAATTCATTCAATCCTTTTTCTGGAACCTTTTTTGATATCGGAGGTGGTATACCTGAATTGTATGGACCATTTTGGATTTTAAATACGTTAATTTTCACAGTAGCATTATCTGTGAATATCAGTAAATACATGTAATTACAACCAGGTGAACATTTTGAATATTAATTTTAAATTGTTCCCTTTCTTGCTATTTTCATGTATCTCAAAACTCTCATTGTTCCAATGATATATAGAGTAGCACTTAAATGTGTTTCATAAGATCGCCTCACTTTATTACACTGTTTTACTATTTATGGTTATTCAGCAGTTGTAATGATTCCTGTTTCACTCTTAAATTCTATTCCAAACCCTGTAAGTGAATATTTTTATTAAATAGGCAATTTAATGGATGCTATTAGTTTATGTTTTATTTGCTCAGACATCCTTTTTGACTTCAAACTTTAATCAAGAATTAAAGTATATGCCTAAGGAAAAAAAATACATGATCGTTGGATTAGTTGCTGTTGTACAGATTACAATAATGATTCTGTATAAGTTCTATTTTTTCAGTTCAATCAATTATCAACAATTGGGACTAGTAAAAAGAAAATCGCATAATCATATACTTTCACATATTTTGGGCGCTAATTGACAATAATACTATTTTAATATTTATGATAAAAAATTGCAGCCATTAAAAAGTGGGTTACCTTCTTGAAAGATCTGACATTAAAGAAGTGTGTGACTTATGTTATGACGTTGATTGTATTGAATCTCACAAGTTTGTTTAAAAAGTTGAATTATCAGATTTTATTTCTAAGACTCTTCCACTCTTAACAAAATTCTCTTAAATTTTATTTGATCAATTACCTAATGCCATTTCAACTCTTACTCAAAAATTAAGTTCCATTTATGAAAAATTAATATTAGAATCACCAAAAAAGTAAATTCATAGTATGATTGAAATATTATAAAATAAAGATGATAAATACTTTGCTCAATTATTAGATTTTTATATTACACGTAACCACATAAAGTTGATTAAAGAAAAGTTAAATGAAGTTTGTAATATTTATAATATCATACAAAAATTTCAGGAACAATTTCAACCAAATTAGTCTGAAACTCTTGAAATTTAAGAGTTTAAATCAAAGAACAAATTTGAAAAAATTAAAATAATGTTCTCAAAAAAAGATGAGTCTATAATCTAATCATTACCTTTAATTGAAGTGAACAGCAAAACCTTAGAATTGACATAAAATTTTGAAATACCAACAAATTTTAAATTTAAAAGATTATATAGTGTTACTTGGTTAAATGATTAATTTATAGGTATTGCAGCAGGAGAATATCATCCTTTTATTATTTATGATCCAAATAAAAAATAAATTCATCAATAAATTATTGAAATAAGAAATGGTGTTTATGATTCTATTGTTGTAAATTCTAATTAAATAGTTTTGGCCTATGTAAGAAATTTAAAATTATTTGATTTTATCAGTGGTAAATTTGTGGCCAATTTACTTGAATTTCAAGAATCATCAAGTATGCCAAGCAAATTATACTATTGCAAATAATCAAATTCTGTATTTGCATCAAATAATTTTAATTAACTAAGTTCTATTAATTATATCAATCGATGGAAATTAGATAACGGGCAACTTATAAAATATGAAATTTAAGCCAAAACTTATGGTCCATTATGTATTATCAATGATAAATAGTAATTTTGTATTAGTCTTTGGTGGGAAAAGAATAAAAAACTTTAAAGAAATAATTATATTTTTATTTGGAAATATGATAAAAGTGAACCATTTAAATAAATCAACACAAAAGAACCTTAATATACTATGAATATTATAGAAAACGAAATAATTGGTTTTGGAACCGAAATCTCTATTTGGAGTCTTTAGACATACAAATTAACTAAAAAAATCAAATTTCCAGAAGAAAAACTTAATCCTTGGAGTTCATGCATTTTTGGTGAATTGATTATTTTGGGTAGTGAAAATGGAAGTATTCTTTAATTATATTCTTAGATATTTGGACAACAAATAAAGCATTTGATAAGTGGGAAAAGTTAATGAAAATGAGAGCAAAGACGATGAAAATTAATCAAGTTAGTGGAAAATTTATAATTACTGCTTTAGATTGTAGTTTTTGCATCTTTTAAATTAAAAATTGATTAAGCATATATATATCAAATTTCTTATCCACTTGAAGCAACATTAAGTATTTAAAATAAAGCTAAAATCTTAAAATTATAATTTACCAGAACCAACAACAACAAATAAAAATACACCTAACAAAATCGGTCCTACAGGAAGGTTTTCCTCTTTTTTCTATGAAATTATTTTATTTCATTACAATTAATGATTTAGGAACTTTTCCAGCTTTATTAACGTTTCCATGATAATTTTAACTTCTTAACTTCATTGTTTAAGCAGATGGCTGAATAACTTATATATAAGTACCATTTTTATTGTTGAATTATTAGAGATTTAATTATTAAATTCACGCGTGTTATTAGTTTAAATATGAATTATAATAAATAAGCATTATAATATAAATGAATTATAATAATAAGAATTAGGTTTATTAAAATAATATCATTTAAAAAACTTATGACTTATTATTTGGTAGAATAGTATTAATAAATATATATGTAATAATTAATCCCTTTTAAATTATACAATTTAATGTATCCAGGGGAAATCAAAAAAAAATTAGAAAATATTGTTATTAACAGATTACTTTTATTGTTAGGAAAACTAAAAGATTTAGAACACTTTAATAAGCCTCAAAATTCTTATTTAAATAACAATAAATCTCTATTTAATTACAAAATTAAAAAAATTTCAGATCTCTATCAAATTTCTTGCTACATATAAATATTCTATAATATCTACTAAATAGTTATAATGAAATTTATTAAATTTTTTACTTATCTCTATTCTTAAATATAAGTGAGCTAACTTAAAATTCTCTGATTTAGAGTTTTACTAAAATAAAAGGTTAAATAATTGAGAAAACTCAAGCATTCTAACTTTATTAAAAGATGCATATTTATCAATTTATATTTCTTTGCTTTGCATCTCTTTGATTTTACAGAGCAATCCTAAAATTTTAAGTTTGGAAAATAGCATTCAAACAATATAAAATGATATTTCTCATTCAAATTTAAATTAAATAAAAGCTCAGTTTATCAAAAATATTCTAAATCTATTATCTCACTTGATATCTTATAATTCATAATGATAGAACTACATTTGAAAATAATTTTGAAAATTATTCATAATGAGATTCAAAATATTTGATACTTAATATTGAAAGTTTAGATCCGAAAAGTTAATATCAAATATTTTCTTTCCTATTCATTTCTCAAACTTAAGCAACTACTTAATCTTATTAAGAGAAATTAAACATCCGTCAATAGATTGTTCCTTTTGTAGTTTTTTAATAATAAATTTTGTATTCAGGATATTTTTAAATTCAATCTTATTGTTTAAGAGCTCTTCTTTACTTTTAGATAACAAATTACAAGAATCTTGATGGATTTACAAAATTTTATTCTAGCAGTAATTGTTTTAATCAAAGTTTTCAATTTAAAAGTCGATTAGCTTTTATTCTCAGAGATATTAATTTGTATGTAACATTAAGATTTATGTAATCCTAAGCATATTTGCATCATAATTGATTAAAACAGATTATAACACCTTTCTTATCTTTTCTCATGATTGATGTAGCAAATGTTGCTGAAACTATTGTAGTATTTAATGAACTAATAATAATATCATTTCATTTTAATATTATTAATATAAATTATACCATAATCATTAACATAAGGTTCAAAAATTGAAATAGATAACAATTTCTTAGTCAGATAATCCACACTTACAATTTTAAAATATAAAATTTCATGCATATTTTGAACTAGTACTTCATATAAATTGTTTAAAATTTAATAGAATCCCATTAATCCAGCGTGAATAATGAAGACATTGGACTTTTTTTTAATTAATCCGTATGATTTTCATTTTGATTGATTTATCTGATTATTCAAAATTTAGTTATTTTATACTATTTATATAGATTAATAAGAAAATCTAAATGCATGATGCACGTCTTTAAAAGTACTCTTAGTGACGAAAATAATTGAGCGAATTATCTCAAAGTATTTGATAATTATTAAAATAATTTAATAATTACCTAAATCAGTTATGAATATAGAGACTCCTGAAACAATCAAAGTTTCAAAAACTAATAGTTCTAATCCTAATCATTTTAGCTTGGTTACAGAAAAAATAGATTTTAACGATCCAAGACCTTTATTACGATTTAAGACTCGATTGGCTCATTAAATTATGAAAAAGTGAAGTAAATTTATAAATCTTATTTTTAAGCTTTCTTAACCAAGTTCCAATTTTGCAATTTTGATCTGATGATGTGATTATTATCAGATAATATATAATATAAAAAAATAACTATTCTTTCTTATTCTCTCTACTTCAACAAGATGATGTATATTCATCCTCCTTCAATAATTCATGATTACCCTAAGAATTGAAAGAATTTAAGCTCTAGGGTTTGTTATGAATAACTATATTTAGTTATAACAATTTAAAGTTGTTAGTAAAACTACTACATGATTAGAAGAGAAATCCTCATGAGGATGATCTAAAAAAAATTATAATCGAACCCAACTTCATTCATCTATTCTTGAACACATTTATAATATGTTTAAATAAAGTTCTGAATTGAAAACTGATATAGAATTACAAGTATAAACTAAGACTAATCTAAATATTCATTTCAATCCTTTAACTGTCTAACTTTTTATAAACATATCTTATTTATCAAAAAAATAAAACTGAAAGTATGACATTCAATTGTTAAAAATTATAAATATAAAATCATAGCATTCTATAAAATAATAGAGTCACAATTATTATTAGCAGTAGTAACATTAAAATTTGATGACATACCAATTATATACCCATATATTTTGAAATTAATAAAGTAGAGTTAATGATAGATGCATTTTGTGATTTAAATTGTATAAATCAAAGGGGGAAAATAATTCATAAATTAAGAAATAAAATCCATTCTAAATAACATTAGAAATCCTAAAAAGAATATCAAATTTATAAGCTTAAACAAAAATAAACAATCATCTTAAACTTAAATATGATTGTAAATTGTTATAAAAATCTTTCTAGAATTGAACAAAAATAATAAATTGCATAAACTGTAAAATAATTATCAAATATATAAAGAATTATTGACTCAAGCTACTATGTAGCGATATGATTAAATATTATGAATTAAGATGAAGGAAAAGCTATATAGAAGAAGAAACATAGATAAATTAGTATCCTATGCAATAAAATGAATGCTATGTTAATTTATCAAAAATTATGGGAAGACAAGAAAATACTTCATTTCTTATAGCTATAGCATTAAAAAAATAATCATCATAAATAAAACTGTCATTTATAAGAAATATTCCAAACAAAGAGCCCAATAATAAACCAAGCTTAAGAAAGAAGATTTTTAATGATGATTTTACTGAAAATAAAATAAAAATAGAGTTTAGTAGTAATAAGAGATATCTTTAGGTTTTCAGACTGGAATAAATTGTTTAGATTAGTTCTGAATTAATTAATTTCAAAATTTCACAATAATTTTTATAACGAATTCGTCATGTAGTATTTCTTATGTAAATGTAAGGGATGGTATTAGAATTTTGATTCATTTGTCATATTTAATAGTATCCTTTGATATATTGATTTATTGAAAACTAATTATTCATTATTAATACTCTCACAAAAATAAAAAAAACTAGTTAAACACATCATGCTACAATAAAAAAAGTAATAAACGGCACATCTCAATCCTATTCTTTGGTAACCTTTGGAAAAATTATAACTGACACATTTGAGTCAACATCTCATATATTCTGGAATTATTTGGATTAGAAGTGAGGATTAACAATTACATGAAGAATAGGTCTCATTATATGCTGATAGGTAGATTGTTAGAAATTATTAAGATTGCAAATAAACTAATTGTTTTGTAATTTGAGTTAAACAATAATAAGAAGAAATATTCAAACATTAAAGTTAGTTTAAGGGAAAAATAGTACAGAGATATTTTTTAATAGAAGCACTGATTTGGATAATTGGTTTAGCATGTTGAGAAGATATACTATTCAATTAAATTTTAGTAAAGACTATAAATTGAATAAGAGATTGGGGTATCAAGATCCGTAGACACAAATATATTAGGCAAGGTGTTTTGCTAATAATATAAACTACACAGTGAAGGTAATACAAAAAAACAATAAATTTGATCCAAAATTAATACAACAGGAAATAAATATTTTAAGAAGAATCAAACATAAAAATATAATTAATTTAGTTGAGGTCTATGAAGATTAATATACAATATTTTTGGTGTTTGAAAACTATTTCGGGACTGAAATGGTTTATAGATTTGAAGATCTATTAAATAGTTAAGAACCTTAATATGCAAGAATAATATATAAACTATTAGAAATTTTGTCATGTATACATTCATTAGGGATTATTCATGGTGATATTAAGTTGGAGAACATATATGTGAAATCTGATAATTTGATGGATATATGTTTGGCAAATTTTAATTAAGCGGAATTCATTGATAGTTAAATAAAGGGAATTAAAGGAAGTGAGGGGTAAATTTAATAGAAATTTAGATTCTTAGTTATTAATCTCCTGAGTTATTGAATGGGAAGCCTTATGATTAAAGTATTGATATTTACGCCGTTGGAATAATATTTTATTACTTTATATATCAAGTGATGCCATTTAGTGAATCGTAAGAACATGTATTGATTATTGTAAGGCTTAGAACGATAATAAATCAGGACAAATTGAATTTCCATAAGTCAGGAATACTACTTATGCTATTGATTTGTTAAAATAAATGCTTTAGGTTGAACCTAAGTAAAGAATCAAACCAAATTTGGCTATGAATCATGAATGGTTTATTAAAATGAAAGTACAGGAGAAACTATACAAATAAAAAAGTTTCAAAGACTTTACACTTCCAACAATCTTGGAAAAGTCAGACATTTTTACTTAATCTCCTGGAATACAACCTAAACGTGAAAGTATTGGAGTGTTTGAAGATGAATTCTTATTAGAAAGTCTCTCTGATAGAATGGGATTATTAAAAAATGCATTTAATCCATCAAAATTGAACCATGACATTTTTTAGAGGAAATAGAAATGAAATTTAACTCTATATTATTATTAATGTTAACGCAAATATCAAATCATGATTGATTGAGAGAGGGAATCATAATTCTAAGAGAGTAGGAATAAAAGACTTCTTTTTCTGTAGTTTTCTCTCTAATATACTAATTACTGAGTATGGAGAATTTTCACTGAAGAACCTTTATCTTTTTCTTATTAACTTTTTTGTTTTCATAATTTCTTTGGGACTTGTTAGTTCTTCTTCAAAAATTGTTTATAAAGGAATTTTAAACTAAGTTTGAGAAACATCATTGGCTAAATCTAATTCTGGTACATAGAAAGCAGATTGGTTAATTGGTCTAAATATCAAATATGAGTATTACTTAAGCTGAGGAGTTTCTGGTAATTCATTATGATAATCAATTAATTCCTCGAAAGTCAAGGCTGAGTTAAACCTTTTCCTTTTATCACACATATAAATAATTATTTTCAAAAATAATTTTAAATAATTGGAAAACAAGATCAATTAAATAGAGATAATTGGGAAACCATAAATAATGATGTCATAAATTGTTGGAATTCAGTATTAACTTGTCATTTAAATAAAATTGAATTGAATAATAGAATGTTTATAAAATTTGTGAAACAATGTAGAAGGAACATGAATTAGTATAAGATATAAAATTGTAATAAAAAATACAATATATATATAATTTAAATAACTTCAAATGCAATACTAATAAGGAAATATAAATGCCGAATATGTAAGCGACTAAGCACAATATTAATAACCTTAATAACCTTAAGGAGGCTATTAATATATGCCTGTATAAGGATAACCTGTAATGGGATAGCCAGTTTAATAATAGTATTATTTTTTAGCAAAAATAGATATCAATATTACCCGTAAGCATAAGTTTAATACTCTTAATAACAATATGCTTAATATCCTTAAAGAGTTTAATATCAAAATGGATATTAATAGCAAATGGTAATTGTTCCTTAATCAGCATTCGTTGTAGCAGTTCAACCAATTAATCCAATTGTAGTTAAAGAAATGGCTTTGCGATCATACACAAGATAGTAATTAATATATTAAGATTAAGTTTCTATGGATGCAATTGTTGCATTGGAGTTCTTGCAATGATCTTTTTGATTGTTAGATGTGTTGCAGCATTTGAATAGGGAGGGGCTGAAAGAGCAGGGGGTGTCATGTATATTATCTCGTAATTTATATCGTATTTATAACAGTAACTTCTTTTTTGTGATTGGAGCTATATGTGGAATTTATTCAATTAGTCGATATGTGGAAAAAATCTTATTGCACTATCAAATCTTATTGGTAATAGCCTTAGTATTTGAACTCATTGGATCTATTATCATTTTTGCATCCTATGATCAAACTAAAGAAGATGATGATTATTAAGACGAATATTCAAAAAATGATAAGGAAAATAAAAGAAGTGTAGAGTATTTAATCTCTTTATTAATTAAGATTAATCTTTTTCATTATCTCACTTATTATAATTCTTATTTGTTACGGAATGTTTATTAGATATGCTAGGCAAATCAGATCTATGATGATTGATTTGAATAACACAAGGGTAAATTAAATGAATTAAAATGCATAATAAGGACCAGTACAAAACTAAGGAGCCGTTTATGGAGGAGCTGTATAAATTTGAAAGATATATTAATATATATTTAATTTCCTTTTATGATTAACTTAGTTATTTATTACTCACTATTCATTAATATAAAATTTACCATATAACATATAATATATCATCTATTATTCATAAATCATGTAAAAACAATTATTAATCTGATTTTAACATGTATGTTTAATTTGGAATTTAAGTTAGTTGAGTAAAACACAAACTCTTCTAATATTAATAGAAATTAGTTAGCTAACTTTTTCATAATGAACTAGTATCATAAAAATTAAATTGATGCTTTACTAATTAACAAACTAAAAACTAAATTTAATTTTTCTATTTAAAAAGATTGTTTAAAGTTTTAAACATAATTTATGAGTTATTAAATTAGACATTTAAAGAAATGAATTTTTATAAGATTAAAATTAATTATATCAATAATCAGATGAATTGGACTAATCCATAGAATTCTGAATGCTCCCTCTCTTTCTTGTCTTCTTTTAAGATAAATTTAATTACTCAATTTTTTTAGCCTAATTAATGAATTATATAAATTTACTCTTTTTTATAATTTTTCTTATAACTTTCCTAGCAATGTAGCTACCTTTCTTTATTTAGGTGATAATCTATTATTCTCATATCTGTCATTTTCTTTTGAATCAGCAGGAGATCTTGATCTAGGTAATGATTTCAAATGTGATTTTGATTATTATCTTGATTTAGATTATGCCTTTTTTGATTTAATAAAATTGATTATTGAACTACTAGAAGAACTACGGGATGATTTGACAGATGATGACTTTGAAACAGATTTCTCTTTTTACCTTCCTCTTGAAACTTATTTCTTTTTATCATATTCTCGATACTTTTCTTATTATTATTCTTATTAAATATAATCCTTAAAACTTTTAATCAATTCTTTTTACTGATTCTTAAACTTTGATTCTTATTATTGAAACAAGGTTTAAAAGTTACCAGAAAGTTCACTTATTTTCTTATCAATTACTTCTTCAAATTTACCAGTCTACTATTATTATTATTAAGGTTATAATTAAGTTGATGTTATCTAAGATTGTTAAGATTATTAAGATTGTTATTGAGTTATTTGACCATTATTAAAACCTTATTTTTTATTGACATCAAAACTTACTTCACTTTAATTCTATTAAATATATTTATGGATTGAATCATCTTATTCTTATTATTTATCCTTAATTTGAGTAACCATTTTAAATAATCTTTAAATTTGACTCTCTAATTGTTCACATTTATTTTTCCAATCTTAAACTTCTTTTTTTAAGATATTTATTTCACTTAAATTCTTACTTTAAATATCTAGTACCATTCTTTCGGTTGATGTCAATCTTTAAAAAGATTCTGGAACATCTTCTGTAAGATTACTTTTATGAAATCCTTATTTAGTTTATGATTAACTTGATTTTCCTTATTAATGACTCTATTTCAAACTAGCTACTTCTCTTCCCATACTATGAATCTTTTAAGCCAAATCATGATACTCATTAATTTTCATATCTTATCTCTCATTTCTATCCTATCTCTCATTTCTATCATTCCTTTCCAATCTTTCAAATCTATCCATTCTATCTGATCTTTCATGATGATCTAATTCTTCCTTCTCAAATTGATGTTTATATTAACTATTATTATTCTCAGTCTATTGTTAAGATTCTGTTACACTTTCTGTACTTATCATAGCATATTCTTCAAGTAAATATACTTAATTTAAATATGTTTTAGATGCACCGAATGTCTCCTTTATAATTATTTTTATAAATTAGTATCTAGTTCCCAAAGGATCTATTTAAAACAACTATATTCCTTGTTTCAATTCAGGATATAGAGTTGTCCATGTAATAAAATTTTCACCATTTAATGATACCATCAATTCAATCACTGATGGATTACTTTAATAATCATGCCAACAATCAAACCCAAAACATTTGATAAATTTCGGTCTTTCTTAAACTTAAGATAAATCTAAAGTTATATATTGAGGTAATCCTGCTAAAGACATCCATAATGCCTTAAAATTTTATTTGATTATATACTTTCCTTTCTTAAATCAAAATATTTTCTGCTGCGCAATTAGGTAATGTTGAACTCACATTATATACTCGAACTCCATTTTCCGTTGTGCAATAATTTTAGTGTTCCATTTGAATTTAAATTTAAAATTAATAAACTTAAAAATTGAATAAAAATTCTTTTTTCAAAATTGCTTTTTCTGATTGCAAATGTATCAATTCATAATACATAAAATTAACATTTATCAATTAGTTGATAGTCTAATTACATTTATTACAATTTCTTTAATTTTAATTTTATTTATTTGTGTAAAATTTATGGGCAAAAAAAATAAAAAACAAAATAATAAAGAAAGTGATCCAATTGTTAAACAAATTAAGAAAAAAAAACCTTTAGCTATTAAAAAATAAGATGAAGTAGAAGAAATCACTGATGAAGATAATTCTGAGTAGTAAAATGAAGATGAATAAATTTTTGATCATGTGGTTGATTTTAAAAAAAGTAATGAAAAGCCTTCTCATTATTAAAATTTACTTAAAAAACTAAATATTAAATAATAATAAGCTGATGATAATTATGGAAACTCAGAGTCTGCTAAATTGAATATCAAATAAGAAAATAAGACTATTTATGCAAAAATGAAAAAATATGAAATAGTTAAAGTACCTAACACAAATCCATTTTCACATTTTGAATATGATTATTAAGAATTGAGAAGAACTATTTGTTTAGGAGAAATCGAAATTGAATAACCTGAATAACTTAATGCTTTTTTTAAGGAGAAAACAACTAAACTTGTTCACACTTTAAATAATGGAATTGAGTTTAAAAAATATGAACTAAATAAATTATTTAAAAACAAAACTTTAATTGATATTAATTGTAAAAGAGAAGATTATAATATTGAGAGCTTATCCTAAAGGTAATTAATAAAAGATGATAAATTTTAATTGCCTGTTGTGATAGATTTAGAGGATGAAAAAGAATTAATATAGACAAATCTAATTTCTAGTTATTTTGATTACATTGAAACTGATCCTGATGAATTAAATGCTGAAAAATTTAGAAAAACATATATTAATCATATCGTAAATCATTTAAGTAAAGAAAAGGAATCTTATGGATTTACAAGATGTAAAATACTAATATTAACAGCCTTTAAAGGAGATGCAATATCAATAATTAATTAGCTCATTTAAAGTGATAAAGAAATAGTCAATAAAGAAAGATATGAAAATGAATTCTGTGATGAAGAGAGACTAGAGGAAGATGATTTTAGAATTGGAATACAATTTTCAAGGCAAGGTTATATTAAATTACATTCAAATTTTGATAAATCAGATATTATAGTTACATCTACTTTAGGAATGAGATTGATAATTGGAACATAGGATTAGTAACATCGAGAAACTCATTTTCTGTCTTCTATTGAAATATTAGTAATAGATAGAGCCTCTTCTATTTATATGTAGAATTGGACTTATCTAGAAGATATATTAGAAGTCACTAATCTATTGCCAAATCATAAAAATATTACTAGTGATTTGAGTATGATAAGACCTTACTGTTTTGAAAACTTATCAAAATTTTATAGATAAAATATAGTTTACACTGATCATTACTTTTAGGAATTAAATTATCTCAGAAAATAATACTTTTTAAATTATAAAGGATGTATTAGTAATAAAATTTACTATAATTAATTATTTCAGAAATCAGTAAACTTTTAATAAGAATTTAGATAAATTGATTGTTCTACAAATGAATAATAAATTGAATAAAGATTCAATCAATTTAAAAAACTTTGGAATGATATTGAAAATAATAAAAGTTCATAATTTAAAAAAACATTGATATTTGTTCAATCTTATTTTGATTTCGTTGCTTTGAAAGGACATTTCAAAAGAATTAATAGTAATTGTGAATGTGTAAGTGAATATACAAAAAAGAACAAAGTTCAGAGTATAATTAGTAAATTTAAAGATGGTAGAATATAATATATACTAATAACAGAAAGAGCATATTATTTTGAAATAATTTAACTTAGATAAATGAAAAATATAGTTTTTTATTAATTACCTCAACATTCAATCATATATAAGTAATTGATTTAAAGCATAGAAAATCTAGGAAATAAAACATAGATAATAACTTATTATAGTAAATTTGATGCATATCAACTTGAAACAATTGTTGGAACATTAAAGGCAGAAGAAATGATTTCAGAATAAAACAAGAGAACTACTTTTATTTTATGATAGACCATTTTGTATATTTATAGATGTTAAATGTATATAATATATTTTCTTCACCATGGAATATCTGAGGCTGATTTTTTATTTTGATAATTTTCATATCCATCTTTTAATGAATAATTAACTTCATGATTAGTATTATCAACTGACAAAGAGGGATAATTATTCAAATTAGTATTTAAGTTTTAAGGTTAATTCATATACATACCTTAATAAATTTGTTTTGGATAATCTATTTATTAAGACTATAAAACAGGAGCTTTTTAGATTTAGGTTTAAGTTTAGCATCTTTATATTTCTGCTTAGATTTCTGATTCTTATACTTTCAAACTATTAAAAATTTATTATAAATTATTGATTTGTTAATTTAAAAATTCGACATCATTTTATTTCCATTAAATAAATTATTTTTAAGCTTAATTATTAGAGTTATTAGAAAATTGCATAATCAATGAATTCAATTAATTTTATAATTATGTTTATTATGTATTTAATGCTTGCAATTCACTGTTCTATAATTATTATTACTATTAACCAGATTAAACTCTTGTCTCTTGAAATTGAGAAATTTATTATGGAATCTCATATGAGACTTTTGTATCTTTTATTATGTTAGATGATTGAGGTTAGGTTTAAGCGATCAATTTTTAAAGAGATTCAGGTAAAACTAAAGGAAGTGGAATATTTTTTCTGCAACAAGAAATTAAATGAATAGCAACAATATATTCATTCTTAAAAAGGAATCCTTTCTGATTTGTATCAACAAGTGCCCATAATTCTTTTAATACTTAAGCTGATAATTCAGATTTATAAAAAATAGCCTTTGCATTTTCACCTTCAATATATCCTTACTATTTTTTATCCTATTATTAATAATGTAAATTGTATTTTTCATATAGTTCATTGCTTATATCAAATTGATTTGAAATTTCCTATTGAGCAGCTTAAACTAATGGTGGCTTGTAATATTGTTAATTAAGAACAGGAGCTGTTTAATATTATTGAGCCATAGGAATTTGAAAAGATTAAGGAAATTATTATTGAATAGCATCAAGTCCAGGAGCTGGCATTGCTTATTATGGAAGTGGAAATCCATCTATAACTGGTAAACGAACTTATTTATTTTCACTCAGTAATTAATCTGTCAATTCAAATCCATTTTGACAATATGCTATCAATTTCATCATAATAAAAAATTCTGATGTGTATAATTTTTTTTCAGTATTTTATACAGCCCTCACCCAAATAGCTTTTAGTTTGTCTGATGGTAATTGACTTTTTTTGAAAAATGTTATAGACTCTTTATCATTAACACTTCCAAATCCCTAATCAATTAAATCTTTTAATTACTTAAGGATCAAGTATGCTCCAAAGTTGCCTAAAATATTGATCTTCCTCAGGTGTGAATTATATATTATTCATTAAAATTAAATATTAACTAATATTGAAATAAAAAAAACTTTAAATTATTATTAACAGTATAGTGATTCAAAATTTATTGTAATGTTGTAGACGTCAATCAAAAAGACACTTAATTTAAATTGAAATCTTTTCAATTCATTAAAAATAGAAATTATACTTAATGATATTTTATGATTAATAATTTATGTTTATTATATATTTTTTGTGATTTATATTATGATCTAATAGATGGAAAATACAATGTGAGATTCTTTAATATTTTTATTAAAAATTAAAACCATGAAATAAATTCAAATGGGTTTATATTTATGCTTGTTCACTATGTAACTTTATTTTGTAAACATATTAGTCCAATAATGGGATAAAACAATGAAAAAGTTACAACAGATTAGAATTCTAACGATAAAAATAATGTATGTATTTATGCTTTTCTTGGAATTTTATAGGTTTGAAAATGGCAAGTTTATAATTCTTTTAATATTTTTGGCATTAATTTTTCGTTATTTGTATACTAGAAAGGTCTTATAAAAAATTGGGGGTTTGATAATTAGTTTAAAAAATCTTTAAGAGAATAAAATATAATAAATTCCTGAGAATGATGAATAATATAAAAAAAGTAATTAAAAAAAATGAGTAAATTAGGTTCAATTGTTAAACAGTTGAAAAAAGTTGTGAAATTTTTGAAAAACTTATTCAAAAGAACTCATGAATCATAGATAGATGTATCTAAAAAATACAGTTAATTTGATATGGAAGAATCAATTTGAAAATTTTACAATAACATATATTATACACATAAACTTGATTATCAATTCTTTCTTTTCTTTTTTTGATTTTTAGTATTATTATTATTGTTTATTTGAACTTCTTCTTTTTTTATTTTTTTAGACTTTAAATCTTTTTTTTGTGTGACTTTTTATTTTAATAACTATGGTTATGCAGGAGGATCATTATCAGATTTAAAATTAGGGATTTAATCTAAAGGTTCTTCTTTATTTAAACAATTTTCACATTTGCATAAATCAGTACATTTTTAATTAATACTATAGCATTCACAATATTTCTTTTTGCATTCTGATTTTTTACAATTGCATCCTTTTTTGGTTTCCTTGGTTAATTCTTTTTATGATTTGGGTTCTTGTAGAAATGTGATTAGATACCTGGAATGATTTATGGTAATTATCCATTGTTAGTAAGTATAGCAGAGAATGCTTCTGGATTTCTAAGTAAGGCTTCTTCAATAGCTTTAGATCTTTCATTTGGATTATCAATTCTATTTTTACATTCAGTACAATTACAACTCTGTGAACAAACCTAAGTATAAAATGTAATGATAACCCAATTATTGGCAAAGCATTCACAATATAATTTTAAACATTTACTTTTTTTACAATTGCATTGAAAAGGAGAAACCTTTTAAAATTGAACAAGTTGATTAACTTTGGATTGAAGTTCTTTGGATAAAGTGTTTTGGTATTACGATGAATCAAAAGGAGGATAATAGAATGGAGGATATGGATGTCTATACCATGGAGGTGGATAGGGTATAGGATATTTCATATGCATATAAGGGTTATTTTGAGGATATTTAATTTATGGGGGGATTTATTAATAGTAATGATTGTATGGTTATCGAAATTGATCTTCTTCATCTGGTGCATCTCCTGCAGATAATTTTCGAAATGGATATTTAGGTTTGTTTTTATCTTAGAATTCAGGTTCAGCAAGAAGATTAAAGTTTGAAATATTTTAAGGAGGATAGAGATAACATTGTTAGGGAGTGAATCTTGGAGATAATGAAGGAGGTTGTTATGGCCATTCTTAATCATAATAGTGGAGTTACTTATCAGCCTTATGTTCATTGGAATTATGATCATCTTAATTCATAATAATTAATTAAAAATTAATAATGGCAAGAATCAATAAGGAAGAAGTTGATATGGATAATCCAGCATATGCATAATAAGATCCACATCTTAAAATTAATGATGATGATGAAATGGGATTACCACCTTCATTTAGAAATCGTTACCCTAGAAGACCACCTCTATTTGATGGCTTATTAAATAATGTTAGAGCTGTTACTAAAAAAGTAGAACATATTAAAGGTTTTAAATTTGAAGTTGCAGGTGGATTATCAAATAATTTTCATTTAGCTCATTCATGGTTGATACCACCATCTGTAAATATATCTTATATATCTTTAGAGCAAAGGTAAAGCACCAAATCCTAATCCAATGAAACAACCACCTGTTCCAAGTTATACTTTGGCTGCTTAATATTTGGGAGGCACTCTCAGAACACCTTATGATTAACCTACATATATTATGACAGGTAGATGGGATTCAACTGGAAAATTAGAAGCTGCTCTTATGAAGAAGATAAATGAGATTTTCAATCTTAGGTAAACTTTTTATATTCTATTAAAAATTTAAGATTTAGCGCTTTTTATTTAAATTCTGATCCTTTAAATGCTCAAATTCATTTTGATTGCGATATAAATGGTGAAGATTATGTTCATTCTATTAAAATGGGTACAGGACTCTATAGTTTTAATATGATGCAAACTATTGGAAATAGATTTGTATTAGGATATGAAATGATGACTCTAGTATCTTATTATAACAATTTTTAAGACTGAAAGAAATCTTTCATTTATGAATTATGCCTTAAAGTATGGTATCAACAAGAATTAGATATTTTTCACTTAATATGTTGGAGCTGCTGATTCATTAATCATGGCTTATTATCACAAAGTAAAAAATTCGAATCGAAAAATAGTTGTTAGATAAAGCATTTTTCATGTCAGAATTAGAATATTCAAATTAAAATGGAGAATCAAAAACTATTATTGTAATAAATATATTTATAATTTTAGGGTTATAGATAGAAATTTGCCCAATCAGAAGTTATTGTGACTCTCAATTCAAAAATGAAATTCAGCTCTGCTTTAACACTTTAAGGATTTGCTTATTAATTAAAATTATGTGCTATTGCAGATTATCATAAAGATAGCTATAAATTTGGATATGGAATAGCAATGGGTTAAATTTGATAACTAGTATATTAATCAAAAATAATTCATCTTAAATTTTTACTAAGGCTTTTTGATAAAGTTTCTTAAATTCTTTTGTTTAAATTAATTAGTTTTTAATCTAAACCATCTCCCTTCTAACTGTTAATCTTTATTTCTATATTTTCTTGGTTGTTATTATTGGCATCTACACTTTTTGTACATTTCTGATGGTTTACTTATTATACAATATTCGACTATTATTCTGATAATCCTACTTATTTCTCTTTATTTTATTATAGAACCTATTAAAATTCTACCCAATCAGGCCTTTTTTCATTATCTAATTCAATCATTTATCTTAAAACATTCTCAACTCTTCCAGGATATAATTTCCCCATCTTTTACATGTGTTCCTCCAATTGATCAACTTATAAAACTCCTTAATTATATAATTCTTGACAATCTTTTAATAATGCCAATGACAAAATAATCATACTAAGTTAATTAAATTATATATATTACCCAAGACCAAAAACATCATTCTTAAATCTATTACACTTTTAATTGCTTCCATTTTCAGATGGTTAAAATTGATTATAAAATAAATGTGGTGCTTTTGCTCTAAATGGACTAACATCTTGTACTCTATACAATAAGTATTCCTCATCAAAATATATTGACTCAAGATTCAAAGCAGAATGGGATATTCCTTTCTTTTATAAGAATAATAATGCATCTGATAGACCAGAGATCATTTTCCAAATTTCATCCTCTGGAACATACTCATTACTTTATTATCTTTTTTCTATTAATTATTTCACATCTAATGGTAAATATTCATAATAGATTTTAAATTCTTTTGATTGAGCATATTTGTCACTTACATCTTAAAAGAATAAAAAGCAAATTAAATTTGGATGTCTCCATTTTGTTCTCTCTTAAATTGCACCTATTTCTGCTTAACTTATTATATTTGTCCAACAGCATAAGTATTTTGCAAATGGATCTACTCTATATATTGCTGATGTTGAGGTTATGTCTATTACGTGAATCAGCGAAGTATATGCTGATAACATATAATCTTTTGGATTCTCATTAGGTAATCTCTATCTTGGAGCATCTTGAACAACAGGATTGTAAGATTATGTTATTTTGTTCATTGGATAGTTTTATTTCTACTATCCACCACCAAATTCAGAGTACATTCTTTTCTGTTAAATTTATTTCTAATATTCAAATTTATATTAATCATGTTTAAATATTTAAGTCAAAAAATCTGCACACAAATTAAAATATTATTTCTTTTATAACTCTATTCTGATTTTATAACTTACTATAATTTGTGAATGCCTTACTATCAATTACAGAAAACTTTACTTTTAAAAATTTTAATGCTAAATAATTATAAATTCATTTAAGTTCTAGATACCCTTAATAGTTTTTATTTACAATAAAATTAAATTATCAACTTAATTCATTATTAAGCATCATAAGTCAAAGAAATGTTAATTTTAAAATTGATAAAATTATTAAATTATCACTATCATTAATAAATTTTACACAAATTTTGTAAAATTAAATATTAAGATCTAACATTACATTAATATAAAAGTCAATAAGATTTTATTTGTTTAATTATTTTTAATATTAACATTTAATATTAAAGATAAAATATTTTTACCTCTAATTTGCAATTCTTATATTTAGATTTTTTCTTCAAATAGAGTTGGATTATATTATGTAATAATGAAATATTATAATTAAAAAATGAGAAAATACGTGTATGTCTTGTAGGTTTTATTGTTTTGAACCAAAAGGTTTTATAGCAACCATATTTCTAATAAATCAAGATATAATTTTGCTAATGGAAACAGCAGATGAAATATTTGAAATAAAAACATGTGATTGTATAAATTAATATGGAGTTTTGAAATTTTATAATGCATTGTAGTATTGAGAGAAGAAAAATAGACCATTTATTATTTTCATTAAAACTCTAATCCAATATTTAATTTCAAATAGAAGATCGGAACTTTAATAATTAATATATCGTTTGTAAATGCCATATATAAAATAAATGAAAAAAAATATATATAAAGGTGTATTTAAAAGCGATTTTTCTGAATTATAAATATGGCTTCTCTATCTGACAAATTGTGGCAAAATATTTTTTAAATTAAAAATTTTTTTCAGTTTTCTTAAATTGGAATGCAAAAGTAAAAGTTTTTAGTTGTAGATGATAAAAAGTCAAACTTTCCTTTTCGACATGTAAAATAGGTCAAAGAACTACAGTGTCTTAATAATTGAAAATATATTTATTATTTTTGTAAAACAAGGATAAATTTAAATTAAAATAAATTTTAAAATGGATTGAAAAAACATTGACAATTCTTTTTTTCAAAAATATTTATTTATTCTAGCTTTTTTTTTGGATAATTTATCAAAAAGGCTTAAATTAATTGTAAAAATTAATTTTATTTAATAGGTTTGTTCATGATTTGTATTATTTCTCCAAAAATTGATAACAGATTTTTCAATTTTGAGAAGGGATTTAATTTTTTTGATATTTTTTTATTCTAATTTAATCTATTTTTAAATTAGATTTGTATCAAAATGAATATAAGTTTTGGAATGTTAAAATAAAAATTTTAATTATTTGATTTAAACTTCCTTCATTGGGTATAAACGATTATTAGCTCTCAATGCAAATTAGTAAATTTTATATGTTATTCTATCATTATCTAAAATTTTATAATAAAGTTATGTTATTTTTAATAACTGCCTGATTTTATAAATTATATTTTTGAGGAATTATAACAGAATTTTTTTAATTCAATTCTTATTAAATGTCTTTTTAATTAAATTTTTTTGAACCAAAATCTTTATGTATGATTAAATGACATTTGTAATTAATTTATGCAAGAAACTAAAACATAAAAATTAAGAGGTTTTAGAGATATAATAATTCCAAAAAAAGCCCAAAAAAGTCATAGTATTCAAAAAAGCTGCTAGAATAGATTCTTTATAATAGAAGGAATAAAAATGTTGAATCAAACAAATAAATTTAAACAATAAAAAGAATGTGAGTCTTAAAGATTAAGAAGAAATTAATTTTTTAATTTGTTTAAACAACAAAAAAATTCATTAAAGATAGATAATGGAAAAACAATAAACAATACATATTTCACAAGAAAGAATTATACTCAATAAAAACCCTCTGTTTTAAATTTTGAGTTTTCATTAGATTAGAATGTCTTTAGAAATCAATCTATTGATACAAATACAAATAGGAAATCTTAGAGGTATAAATAGAAGAGAAGAGATTCTGAAATGACTGAAAGAGAAAGATTCTATACTGTATAATTTACTACAAAATCTGAAGGAAAATATTAAACTAGAAATCATTTTGAATTGAATGTTCTGAAATACTAAAAGTTACAGAATTCTCTTTAATTGAGTAGTGATTGCAAACAAAAATATCAAATATGAAAATAGAAAAAGCATATGGTTTATATAATTTTAAGAAGATTGTATTGATACTATGTTTCATATTACCATGTCTTTCTTACACAATATAACAATGAAATATTATTCAAAGAAAGTAAAAATTTCAACAATAGTATTTGCTCTTTTTTCTATTTTCAATCAAATTTTCTATATTATATATTATATATTATTTTTAAATATAAAAATAAATAATGAATTGAAATTGAATGTATAGATTTAAAAAATTCAATTTATTGAATTCTTGATATAGATTGAACCTAATTGATTTAAAATAATTTGTAATCATTTTTACACTCATCATAAACATTATATTACTTTTTAAATTAATAAACGATCAAGAACACTTTAATCTAAATTTATATCTTCATTTAAATTAGATGAATTTGATTAATTAGTTAGAGAGGGAGACTACTATTGATCTAAAGAATGTTAGTTAATTCTTAATGGATAGCTTAAAATGTTTGAGAAGAAAATGCTTTTTTTATGGAATTTTAAGAAAAGTATTAGCTGAATCGTTTTATTAAATATCACATTTAGAATCGACAGAATAATTATTCTTAATAGTTATATCTTTTTAAGATCTTAAAAGGATATTTCGTTATTTGTGACTATTTTTCAGCATATTTAATCTAGGCATATTTTTTCTGATAGCTAATTTTCTAAGTGATTTTTTTCTGGTTTGATCATCATCAATTAATCAAAAACCATGAATATTTAAAGGCAGTATCAGAGTAAATATCCCATATATTTATTATCGTTATATTTTTGATCTTTTGTTTCTTCAAAACTTATCAAATAGATCTTTGAAAAATTCAAGAGCTGCATCATCTTTGATTTTTTCAATTAAATCATTTAAACTAAAATATTAATTGAATAATTTACTAATCAAATATAAATGTTAATTATTCAGACAACATTTAATATATAATTCAATCTGTACTTCACATATCAACCATTTAACTTAAATATATATTCGAATAATTAATTATAACTTTCTCCTCAAAATCTGTCAGAAGCAGAAAATTCAATAGTTCCAGTATAAGTCCACATTTCAATTTCCTCTCTATCCTTAAAATCTCCAAATTCTTTATAAACATTACTAAATTTACTTACAATTAAAATCTGTAACTTTGATCTAATTTTTATCAATTGAATTTATATAAATACTTTCATATGATAAAATATTATTTGGTTTCAAATCTCTATGGCAAATACCATTTCTATGCATATATTCTATTGCACTTTATAACTACTTAAATACATCACTTTTCCACTTCACTTTTTCTATGTTACTTAGAATCTTTATGGTAATCTTTAAATTTCAAAAATTGTAGATTCACTAAGTAATATTTAAGACAATTAATCTATCATAATACAGTAATATTTAATTTATAAATTCGTTACAGGGCATTTAGAGAGTATTAATTATATGTTAATGCAATTATTCAGCATTAAAATAACTAATATATTTTATAGATTAACTTTAAATTGAATTATAATAATATTAAAATATTAAAAATAAAGTTTCTATTAAATCAAATCAAGGTTAAATTAAATATTTTAAAGAGATATATACTCAATCGAGCTCTTTTAATAATATAAATAAATAATTTAATTTTCTAATATTAATTTATAATTTACTTACTTCAAATGGAAATGGAATTAAACACAGATCCAATAGTTTTATAAAATTCAACTACATTTTCTTTGAGGTAATGATTTTAACAATCACATAGTGAGTTTAAACCTAAATATTCTCAAGTAATTTATTCTGGATCGCAAGTAGCCATATAAAAAGCAAATGAGATCAATTAGGTTAATAAAGATAATACCAATTCAATTGATAACAATAAATAAAAATAAGCTCCATTAATAGAGAAAGAAATAGAATATAGAAAAATATTTTCAAGGTATAATTTAGAGTTTTTTAAGATTTGCTGTGACAAATGTGATATTTGGGATTTATTAGCTAATTATTTTAATTTTTAAAGGAATATTATTGCTTGACAATAGTAAAGTTATAGGATTAATTTTATTACTTGTAAGGTAAAAAATATTATCAAATTAGTTATTCATTATGGGGAATCACATTTTGCATAGCTCTTAAAACATTTAAAGATTAAAAATCTTCATAACTAATAATCTATCAATCAAATTTATTTGTAATAGGAATTATAGATTGTTATGTATAATCCTTAATATTTTCAATGTTGGAAAATGCAAATTTATTTTCTGCATTTTTTTATACAATTATTTGGATAGCAACATTAGTATTTTTACTAATATTATTTTTTTAATGTAAAAAATCAAAAGACATAATAATTGTAATAAAATACTTAAAACTCGAATATCTTTAGCATTCTTCAGATACCAATGTTTGAAAATTATGAATTAAATTATGAGAAATTAATTTACTAAATTTATATTAAAATCTCAAAAATATCCTTTGACTTCAGAAAGCTTTCCTTAAGACATAAGACGTTTTCTATCATAATTTTCCTCTATAATTTCTTCATTTTATTAAGTTTCTGGTTTAGTTGGAATTTTCATGATATATTTTTCGTAATTAGAATTGCTACTAAACCTTACATAAGGAAACGAATTTTTATGAGATTGAGATCTTAATTAAATAATTTCTTATTCAAGCACATTTTTGCCAACAACTTCGAGATTTCCAATGTCATCAGGGACTGTTGGTATTAATTTCATAATAAGATCAGAGTTTTCAGAAAGCTTTTTATTTAAAGCAGATTGAGAGGTGAAAGTACTAAAAGGTTTGAAATCAAGTTAACTTAAAGAAGATCTTCTAACAATTTCTATTTGTGGAGATTTAGGATTGCCATAGATCTAATGATTTTTTTCAAATAAATCTACGAAAGTCTTGGGTTTAATATTCGAGTCTTTTTTTCTTAATCCGAGACGCTAATAGTATATGATATTATATTTATACCCAAAATTCATTACCTTATTTTTCTTCTATTGGAGTTAAAGCATCTAATACTCTTTTCATTTCTTCTTTCATTCTATGTTATTCAATTCTATCTAAAAGAGATTGACCTGGTAATCTTTATATTTTAGATTCTATTTTTATTTTAGTTAAATCCCAATCTTATTATACTTAATCAAATGTTTCAATAACTCTTTCACATTTACTCATTTTTAAAGATTCACCTTTAGACATACGACTTTATAATTATCTTGTTTTTTTATCGTTCTTAATTTAATTTATATAAATAGATACATACTTCTATTTTATTTTTTTCAATTCTTTATTAGATTTATTAAATTTGTTCTTAAACTTAATCTTCATTTAAAACTAATTCTTAAAAGTCTTTAGTTTTAACTTTATTTTTTTTAGATTAAAAATCTTTGCTTGATTATTCTATGGCTACGTAAACGATAATAAAATACCTTTAGAACTGAAAATCACTCTTTCTGTTTGGTCATTTTATTATTAAGTAGAAGGAGTTGCTTATGAATTTGCAGTAACCCTTATTTATGCAGGTTTTCTGTTTTATTATTAGCTTCTTGATTTTTCAGCTAAGAATTATTAAACACTTCCAACAACAGTATATTTAACAATGTTTCCTTTAGAATCTTACCTTGGTCCTTTTTCATGATCAGGTATTTTATCTAATAATTCTTTTGATCCACTAAAGAAATTTGAATGTGCTGCTTCAACAGCTACAGGAGATACATGAGTTAGATATTAAGGTCTGACTCTAAAAAGATTCATTGTACTATCCTTACTCTCAATACCAAATTAGTTAAATTTTTTTTACATTTTTATTTATATATTATGTAACATCCAAGATCAATTTCAGCTCATTATAATACTTGTAATTCTTAGTATGGAAATGGATGGTTATTGCATGAAGGGAAACAATAAGTTAAATTAGATTAAATACCAGTTCCTACATATGCTGAAATTGTTAGAAATATGCAAGTATATGCAATTTCTATATTTTTGTAAAGGATTTTAGAAGAGCTGAAAAACTAATTAAAAATAAATTAGTGGCCTAGCAATTTGGTTTAGAGAAACAATCATAAGAGATAGAAAAAGAAATATAAAAAAGGAAAATTGATAATAAAGTACCTCCAAAACCATTTCCAGTTAGAGAAAATGAATATACTAAACCTACTTAAGGAATTAATGTTGGTATCACAGTTTTGTTATATGATAGGATCACCTATTTATGAAACTTAGAATATGTTATATGGACAATTAAATCCAACAAAATTTGAATTAATTGAAAAATTTTATCCAAGAGAAGCTAAATTCACATAAGGATTCCTTGGACATAATTATAAATTTGATGGACTTAATACTAGTGTTGCATTTTCAAAAACTCATAAAGCATTAGATGAATACTGAATTTCAATTATAATTTTATTTATTAGTCATAATATATATAATCAAATAAATAATTATTAATTCATTTATTAAGGAACATCGAAGTAATCTTGAATTTTATTATTCGACTTCATTAAATGTTCATAAAATTTTCTAAATGTTTCTTAAATCTCAGGAAATCTAATAGCTTTTTGAGATATTATTTAGTAATTAATTGGTGAGTATATTGTAAGAGGATTATAAGGGGGACATTCATCCAACGCTATAAATGGGTTTTATTACCTATACTAGATAATTTTTGTACCCATAACCATCAATATAAATACCCTCTTTTAAAGGATCAAATTAAGTTGCATATTTTTTTAAAAAGTCAAGAAGAATTTATTTCTTATCATTTTAAGTGTAATGTTTACACATATAAATAGCAGCTAGCATTATTGTCAAACAAAATGAAGATATTCCTCCTTTTGTAATTATTTTAATAAAAATACCTGTGTAAGCGTCATTCAAATTCTTTTATTTTAGTAAATACTTCAAAATTAACATAATTTCTCTATACCAATAAAATCTATTAACCCAATCTTTAATTATTGTAGTTGAAGCAAATCCCAAATGTGGATTATTAAATATATTACTCCACTAATAAATCCAAGTTAAATCCACTTAAATTATTTTACCTATGATTAAAAGACTAAACATACCAGAATCTTATTCATCTAAATGAAAACTTTGCCAATTTTATTAAATATAAATATTGTCATTATAAAACTCAGTTTTTGGATTCAATTCTAATTTTAGTATTGGAATATGACTTTGTATTAATCTAAAACATTATCTAAATAATTTTACTTTGAATTTACTAAAAATGGTGTCTATTTTAAAATTTAATTTATTTATTACAAAAAGTTAACAATCTAATTGTAACTCAATGTTTATGTTCCCCAAATACCTATATCAACATCACTCACTTCTAAATCGAGTCCTGTTTCAAATGATCCATATGCATAAATATTAAGATCTGAATTCATTGAAATTATATGATGTAATCTATTAAAACATATTCGTTTCCTTATTTTACTTTAAAAACTTTTTATTTGTATACTATTTATAAATTCATCTATATCATGTGTTTTAAATTTGTTTAAATTTAATTATTTACCTTTTATAGGTGTATTTTATGAAGAATATTGATATAATTTGTTTCCAACTTTTTATATGTGATTTTAATTTTTTTTTTTATTTTTCTCTCTATTACTTTGTTTTTGAATACTTGAATCTTTTTGATTGTTCTCATCTTATTACTATAAACAATCATCAGATTCTGATTAAGAATTTCCTGTTGTTGTACTTATAGCACCAATCTATATTATTTTATTTTATTACATGAGTATTTTAAGCATCCAGATCACTTTAATTATGTTTATATTTCTACTCTATATTCTCTATTTGATTAAAACTATGTAATATTTATTATTTTTATGAATTCGTTTAGTACTTCATTTTATGAATAATTTAAGAAGAGTTCAAATTACACTATTTTTCATTAATCTACTATTCATTCTAAGGTTGTTAATGCTACTACTTCTATGTTAAAGTTTAGTTTTTTTGAATTTTTAGTTATGGATCAATTTTATTTTTTTTGTTCTTTGATTTTTTTTGTGATTTTTTGTTAGGTTATGAAAATTATTGAATAGTGGGAGGCAACTAAAATGATTCAATATCATTTTGGTTTAATATCTATTATTATAAACTTGATTGAGTATGTTCATCTTCTAGATTCTGTAATTATTGAATAATTTGATGTTCCTATTCAAGAATACTTAGAGATGAGCTTATTATATTTTTTACATAAGCAACTGAATCAAATTCATCATTCTTTTTTTTAAATTATTATTTAATCTAAAACTTAGAGAAGTTGGTATTTACATTTTTTAGAATAGTTTCTTCTTATTAATAGTTGGATTGATTTGGTATTTTTAGTTTGTAGCCCTCTAATTATCTAGTTTTAGAATGAAAAGTTTTTGTTCCTTTATTGCATTCATCAAACTTATTTTCACTTATATGGAAAGATGCACTTTAATTTAGCATATAAGAAATCATTTATAAATTTATTATAATCAATAAATGATTGTGCATTAATCTTTAAGAAATGCAAATCGTAATTTCTATGGCTTATGTAATTTTTTTATTATAATATACACTGAATATTATTAAGCTAAATTTTAGAGATTTAAAAATAATGTTTTCAATTAAGTAAATCTTTAAAATATGAATAGAAAGTATTATGATCAGTTTAGTAAAATGAAAGATTATTATATATTTAAATGTTGGTCATTTAATCATAATTTTATATTTTTTGGACACTTCATCACTATTTTCAAAAGGATCCTCAACTGTTGATAATCTTTTTACATAACCTAAGGTTGTATTTCCGAATAGAAATGATCCAGAAGATTAATGTTATGGTGATAATAATTAAGTACTAAATGATGCTTTACTTTTATTCTTAACTAATCTACCCCTTGCTGATTATATTTTTAATCTTTATTTAAATTATTCTAATTCATCTAACATTTTTGAATCTAAAATTTTCCATTATGGTTCAGTAAATTATTTTTCTTCTTAAAAATGATCATTCAACTTATAAAATAATTATATTTATTAAGTTAATTTGATAAAATCTGGAATCAATTCTAATACTTAAAAGAATATAGAAGCTTACAAAGTTTAAAAATCCAAAATAAATTGCATAATTATCCTATTAATAATAAAAATATAATAAGAACTTTTCAAAAAATAAGTAGATTGCAATAACATCATTCCACATAAGTAAAACAATTTCTCCTATAATATCTTCTTAATGTTTTTCTAATGCTGATTTGATTATCTAAATGATGAATAATGTATATAAAATACTGATGTGTAAGTAAAAATAACAGTTAATAGATTGATTGCTTTATAATAATTAGATTAATTTTCTATAAAACCTTAAATATAAAGTAAGATTACTATCTAAAGTATAAGTTCTTTATGATTTGGCCATTTTTAGTAAGTGTAGACCATTGGCGAATCTTTGCAACATTTCAAAATACATCATAATGAACTTCTCTTTGTCTTGGTTCTTCTCCCTACAACCTATTTTGCTTAGGTTTACTTATAACGAAATCCATCCCAATCGAGAAGAGATTCAGAAAACTATTCACCATGTAAGAAATCATCCAAAAGTACATGACAGGTTGCCAAAATTTTAAGTTTTACTCTATATGATATCTTATCTGGTAAAGACTAAAAGAATTTCTAAAAGGTTCTCTTAATAGGTTATGGAGTACGGCAAATCAATTATTATTCTTAAGGAAATCCTTACATGAGTTTTTTTAAATCACCAATATTGAGAAAAGGTTTGTTATTTAAAATTGAACTATTTAATAGAGCTTTCTCAAAATCTGTTTATTATTTGAAGAATTTGCTAAACATTGTAAAAATAATAATTATTTTTAATATATAATTAATATTCCTTTTAATATTTCAATTACTCAATTACCAACATTTATATATGAAAGGGATCTTAAATTAATATCAATTCACCTTACTTTGAATAAACATATTAATGATGAAAGTATCAATTCCATTATATGAAGTCCATAATACGAATTCCATTATAAATATTCTAAAGATTCTGAGGCTTCTTAACTTGAATATTTCATCATTTTTATTTTTAAATTACTCAAAAACCAAATCACATCTAAAATTATTGTCACAACTGTTAAATAAAAAATCTCTATAATTTGAAAATTTACATATCGTAATATTTTATTCTCATGTTAATTTATTGAATTGCTTAAATAAAGTAAAATGAAAAGAACAGTTAAAAATACAGGACAATTGAAATCAAATTTGCTTAAGCAATTAATTATACTCAAGTACTTGAATAGTGTCACCTCATCATACCACAATCATTGTGCTGCAATTCTTCAGTGTTACATATCCAGATGGGATTGTTGCTCCATTATTATATCCGCTGATATACATTTTTTGTATTTTATTTAATTTATATATTGAATTAAAGAAAGTTCAATTTCACAGAAATTTGAAATATAATTACTAACATTTCAATTAGTATATATTAAAGATAACTAATAATAAATTAATGATTAAATTAATCTAAAATGAATATTAATTATTTCTATTTGAAATTTTAAATATATAATCATTTTAAACTAATCATAGATAAATCTTATCATACTAACTTTTATTTTCAAACCCATACTTATAATGATTATATCAATTTATCAAGTTAATATAGAAAGGATGAAATAAATATCTAAAGAAAATAGCTTCAAAACCATAGGATTATTATTTTTTAAAATTACTTGAAGAATAATTTGATAATATTTCATAATATATAATAAGAATATAACAGTGGTATTAAATATATTTATTTAGAAGATTTATAATGATTTTTATTAAAATAATAAACAAAAAACAGTATTATAGAATAAGAAAATAATTGATTGTAAATTTGAATCATATTTCATTAGAATTAAGGCTTAATTTTAATATGAGCAATTTTCATCTCCTAATAGAAATTTAGATAATAAGGTAAATTAAAATATGTATTTGATAGTGTATATTTATAATAATAAATGAAGCAATTGAAGTTATATTATTATCTATATTTCTAATAATGTAAGATTAGTTATATGAATGAAATGTAATTTGGTTAGATTGAATAGAAATAGTCATTTTGAATAGGTTCACATATTTGATTAATTAATTATAATTAAGAATATTAAATTGCTTAATAGATAAAGAATATATTATTCTTCAGATATATTATATTGTTGTCCTAAAATATAACAAATAAATCAGCAACAACTGTCTTATTTTTTGGATTTGTCTTCTTAAGGTAATGGAGTTTGTAAATATTGTTGTGGTTATGGTTTTTTTACTTTGCCAGCTATACCAGTTTCTTAAATTAATTAAGTAAATGCTTGAAATGCTGCTTCAACCTATGTAATAAAAATAATGATGAATACTTGATCACTTGTTTTAGCACTAACTTCAAAGAATTTTAGATTATATTCTTTGGCTAATTCTTCAGCCATAGCTGTGGTTACTTATCTAGATTCATCAGTTGCTAAATCACTTTTATTTCCTAAGAGCATCAATAACACATTTTCATCAGCATAATGATTGAGTTCATTCATCCAATATTTACGGATATCTTCAAAAGACTTTAGATTTGTAATGTCATAAACAACAACAATTCCTTATGCTCCTTTGTAATAAGAATTAGTAATATTTCTAAATCTTTCTTAACCAGCAGTATCCCATATCTACAATTTAACACCTTATCCATTAACCCTCAATGATTTAAAACGAAAATCAACTCCAATTGTACTCAGATACATATCTCTGAATTGATCATCGCAAAAACGAATTAGCAATGAAGACTTTCCAACAGCACTATTCCCAACTATGACAATTTTGTATAATTACTCTTCCATTTTTTAAATTATTATTTTACAAGAATTTATCATCTCATTATTACATATTATTCTGTATTTATTCATTTCAATTTTATTACATAAATCTATATAATTAATATATAATCTAAACATATTTCTCAATCCTTATCTATTCAAACTTATTTTTACACTATTTAATTTTTTCAATCCTATAAATCATTTATATCATTTTTATATTGAAATTCTTTTCAAAATCGAATTCTTGTTAGCTAAAAAACTAGTATCTATATTAAAAAGATTTATATATAATTCAATTAAGATAAATTTACATATTTCTTATTTATTTTTGTTAACATTCCATAAAATTTAGTTTGTTTTATAGAATGAGATACTTGATAATTCAACTTTCAGTTTGCTATTCATTTAATTATCAATAACATTTAATAATGTATTAGAATGCTGTTCAAGGAATACCAGTCTTAATGTAAAAACTTCGTTTAATTATTTTTTAGTGACTAGAATTCCAATTAATACATAAACTAAAATGATTCCTAAACTATAATCAATAAGTAATTTAGAGCAAACAATTATTAGATAACTTCCATAATGGGCAAATGATTAAGAAAAATAGACAGAAATATAATGTTAGTTTTGTAAACGCCCAATTATAACATTAACAAAATATAGAATTGGAAAAGGGTCACTAGTTTGTTCACTCATTTTAATTATAACCTTTCCAATATTATTTTGTTTACCTTGTTTTAAATAGTCTTGTTAAGATATTGTTCACTTATGTCCTAATTGTGGTCATATAGTAGGTGAAAAACTTTATAAACCATGTTAATGAGTAACACATTGATTTAAATTGTGTTTCTTCATAAATTTAATCATTTATTTTTAAATTCTTAAAGTATCTTTTTTTAATAAAAGTATTAACTCTATGATCTAGATTTTACTTTATAGAATATTTATTTTTGAATTAAAGGATACAATTAGTTATTATTTAGATCATAATAATAAATAATCTAAAAGTTCTTTGTTATTATTATTATTAGAGTTGTTTAGAATTTATGAGCATTTAAAATCAATAACTTTAAAGATTAATCAACAATACATATATAACAAAAAAGAGAGTATCAGCTGGATCATTTGGGGTAGTTTATTGTGGATAGGATATAAATACAAGAGCTGTAGTAGCAATTAAAATTGATAAAGGCAATAAGGATGATACAAGTTTAGAAAGAGAAGTAATTATGACATTACAAATATTAAGGCAGAAATACTTAAGAGATTGTAAAAAATACCCTAAATTCCAAAATTATTATGGGCAGGTAAGGATGGCGATTCAAATGTTTTAGTTATTTAATATTTAGGCAGAGACCTTACACATTTCATGAAAACCTTTAGAAAGTTTTCTTTGAAATGTGTATTGAATATTGCCGAACAAATGATAAATATTATAGAGAATATACATAAGAAGTAATACCATATTAGCATTATTTTTAGTAAAGTTTTACACAGAGACATCAAACCAGAAAATGTGCTTGTTGGCAAAGATGATGAAGAAAATTTACTTTATATTGTAGATTTCGGAATAAGCAAATTCTTCAAGGATGAAAATGATTCTCACATGTAAATCTTTTAATTTTATATAGTTCATTTCGAGAAAACTAACCATTTATTGGAACTACTAGATATGCTAGCATCAATGCACATAAAGGATTCTCATTAAGTAGAAGAGATGATTTAGAATCTTTAGGTTACATGCTCATATTTTTATTAAAGGGTATGAATTAAATCAATTTAACTTAGGATAATTACCTTGGTAAAACTTATAATTTGTAGATGAAGAAGATAAAATGAGATAAGTTGGTTAAATGAAAATGAAAATAGATATGAATGAATTATGCAAAGGAATTCCTATTGAATTTGGAAGATTTTTAGATTATATAAAAGGTTTGCCTTTCAAACAAGAACCAAATTATAAATACTGCTAAAATTTATTTAAGAAATTATAATAGGAACATAATTACTAATAGAAAGATCTTATCTTTGATTGGGATATAGGGCAAAAATCAGATAAATAGGATGATAAAAAAAAATAAACTATTGAAGGGCATATGCCAAGCAGTTCCAATAATAGTAATTTAGTTAATAACAAACCATCTTTGTATTATATTTTATTTATTTAAGATTTAAAAAATCAAAAGATGATATATCGTCCAATTATATTGGTGGATCATTACTAAATTATTCTCAAGAATAACTAGAAATGAATTCTTTACTTAAAACTCCAGAATAAAGAAAATCTCTTTTGGCTGCTGATATTAATAGGAGAAAAAATAGAATGTAATCTGTTAGTAGTTACAATGATTCCCATTCAGAAATGGATTTTAATAATGGGAGTGTTATGTTAGGAATTTAACCAAGTATGTTAAGTAGGTTAAGCAAAATTTCATTCAATTCAAATTCAAGAGTTAAAGATAGTAAATAAAATTTAAGTTTAACTCCTGAATAAAAAAGGTCGAATTTACCTGAAAAAAAGTTATCTATGATCCCTAATTCATATATATAGTAAATAACAGGATAGAAATAAAAGACATTAATTAGGAATTCAAACTCTTAATAAAAATTATCATTTAAAAAAGAAGAAGAAACTATAAAAGAGTTTTCAAAAATGAATGAAACAGATGAGGGAATTGAACGTAAATATATGCTTTTAAAATAAGCATCTGTACATGCGTATGTAAATTATACTTACCATATTGTAGTCGCTTCAAAAAATCTATAAATTGATCAGAACTCTGAATTTTATTTATATATGTATTAATTAATATATAATAAATGGTTAATTTTAAAAATAATCAATATTCTTATTCATTTTGATGCTTCACGTTAAATTACAAAATCATTTTCATCATTATTTTAAATGAATTTCAAACTCTACTCATTTGCCAAATGTAACATAGTGACAAAGCAGGTTTAAATAGAAACTCTACCTTTAGATGTAGGCATTTTTAATATTTCAGGTAAAATTTAATTAATCTAATTAAATTCTAATCCTTGATTATCTGTTGATAACTAGTATTAAATTTAATTTAAATACAGGTATCTTCTTTGATAAAGTTGACCAGACTTAACTTTTAAGTTCTTTAATAGGAATGTTTAATCTAGCATTTGGATTATTTCTTAATTGAGATCCTATTCCCATATTTTATTGTAACTATTATGGGAATTCATCATCAACAGCACCATAATCATAATTTTCATTTTATATTTATCCTTCTTCAACTATTTCTTCACCCCATTGAGGAATCTTGGATATTTAAAAGGGATGATATAAACTAAAAATTAAATAAAAATAATATACTCTTGTCTATCAATTTAATATGATTTAGGTAAAAGGTTTAATTATTTTAATGGATCTTTATTAATACAATAATTTTCCTTTTCTTTAGGTTGTAAAATAGTTTTTCTATCTAATTCTTCATCTTCATCTTCATCATCACCAAAAGTAAAGAAAAGGCCATTCTTTTTTTTTGATTTATTTTTTTTAGATTTTTCATTAACTTAAACATTAGTTATTTTTTTTTTTGGTTATAAATTCATATCAAGTGCCATCCAAGCAACTTATTCTTTTTCATTTTCAAAGACCTTACCAGTTCCAATATTGGCTGCAGCTTATTCAAAATTAAGAATATTAAATTTATTATATTAAAATTGTTGACCTTATTATTATTATTATTAGAATATTGATTAACGATTATTTTGATTTTCAGAATTAATTGAAACTTGTTCATCAATATTCATTTCTTCTGGCATATTTTCATATTATTAATCTTCTATTTGAAAATCCATATTCATTCCAACTGGATTCATTATAGCCATAAATGATTGTTCTTATTTAAAATCAACTAATTTTTATCCTTTTTAAAAGATATTCTCTCTAAATTCTGTTAATTCTGGACAAAGTCTTTAGTTATTAAGATTTTTAAGCATTGATTTATATTCTAGTTTAAATATATCTTATACTTTCGATATTTATAATACTTTAAACTGGTTTAATAGGTAAAGCTTCTGAATCTAAGGCAAGCATTAAATTTTCATTAATAGTTAAATTATTCATTAAAAGTCCTTTAGCACCAGCTTCATCGAATTTAGCAGAAGTTTATTAAAATAAAGGATCTATTTCAAATTCTAAATCATATTTATTTGTATCAATATTTGATTAATTCTTTTCTAAAGTATTTTCACCTCCTGTATTTTATAATTTCTTTTTTCTCAATTACTCTTATTCAAATTCTTATTCAACATCTTAATTTTATTTATCAGGTATTTATGTTCTATGTAAACCACCTAAGACTTTAAAGGTATTTTAATGAACCAAATCTACTCTAAAACCATATATTTTTGATCCTGCATCTAGAGATGCTGAAATATGTTTCCAAGCATCTCCTTATTCAATTTCTACAATAATTATAATAAATACATTTAAAAGCATTTAGATCTCTTATATTAATCATTGGAATATCAAATGAATTTTTTTCATTCACTCTCTATTAAAAATACTTAAAATAATACATTTTTTTAGATCAAACCTAAAACAAATCGAGATTGTTCATCAGGATCATCTTTATTTTAAACATCAACTTCTTCATCACTTGAACTTAGATCAGTTGGTTTTAATTAGATTTATTAGAATTTATTGTTCTGCTGTTATTTAGTTTAAGCAAATTAAACTATATCATTTTCCTCATGAGTTGCTAAATCATCAACTCCACTTGGCATTTCCTTTTTCTTTTTTAGATACTTTGTTTTTGCAGATACTTATTTATTGTTTTTTTTCATTTTTGAATATTAAAACAATGTTTTGGCTCCAAACAAAGAATAATAATAATAAGAACATCAATCTTAATACATCATATTCATGACATAATCATAAATTCGCAATGCTACATAATTACTTCTCTACAACAATATCTACAGAGTTTTCTATATGGTTCATTTGTCAATAATATATAATTTCCATCATTTAATTACATAGGATCTTCAAGAGTTAATGTAAAATCGTTTTCATTATCACAATTACATATTACAACACATTCAGCTCTAGTTAACACAATTTCTTATTAGCTACCAACCAAATATGCTATTTCGACTCTTTATTTATCCACAATATTCACATTATGATTATTATCTAATTTATTTACTGCTTTTACTCTATAAAAAGTCTATTCTTATTGTTTTATCACAATGTTTTATAAATATTGCTGGTGAATGAGTCTATTTTATCAAGTTACTTTCAACTTAAATTATTTTTTAACATTATGAACATTACAATAAAACTTCTAAAGCTATAAGTTTAAGTTTCTTTATATTTTTTTGGGTTCCATATTTACATTCTATTATTCTAATATTAGAAAACTTTTATTTTTAAATATCTTCAATCTCATTAAGAATTTAATCATCATCAAAATGAATTAATTAACAGGGAGCAAATATATTTTGCATTGTCTCATGATGTATTTTTAATATATTTTACTTTTTTATTTAGGTTTAATTCAACCAATCAATTTAGCTTTTTCTTCTTCCTATCTTATTTTCAAAAGAATCAGTTGAAGTTTATGAATCATTAATTTATTTATTTAACTTTACAACATCCTAATTAAACTGTTAATCTTAATAATTATCTTTTTCTATTCCTTAATCTGGTGTTTATTTATCAAGACAAAAAATAACATCCTTTTAATCATTTTACTATATTTAATTAAAAGAAATATTTTCTTATGAATCTTAAAAATTTCCATTTTTATTATTCGAATTAAACTAGTCATTATCTTAACAACATGATTAAACAGGTTTTATATTATTATCCAATCTTTTATTATTTTTATATTTTCCATTCTTATTTCTTTTTTGATTAGTTCTCTCCAATTAGTTATTATTTTCTCTATAATAAGAATGATTATAGGATTTTAATTCATTGATTTGAGATTTTTGAGACATTATATTAATATTTGTAGATTAATAATAAAATTAATTCATCACAATAAAGATTATAATAATTTGAACTAATATATTTCAATTATAGTCTTAAAATATAATATTTACTACAATGTCTTAAAAAGAATCAATTATATAAATTATAAAAATTGATTTATAATAATAATAAGTAGCTTCTATTTTGAAAAATCTCATCTTCATATAATTGATAATTTGAATTGAAAAAGAGAATGTAATTTTAATTGTGATTTATTTTCGATTATATAACTTTAATGGCATAATCATGAATGAAAGATGATTGAAATTTCTTTATAATTTGAAAAGCTAAATTCATTTGCTTAATTTGATTTGAAATCATAAATTAGTAGTTACCATCATTGAAGTACAAGATCATTAGGTAAATATCAAATCTGATCGGTAAAAATAGATATTTATAGGTATTCTATTTTTAGAAAATAAATATAAAGGTAAATAATAAATCCGATATTTATTAATTAATATATTTATGATTAGGGTTTAACTGCTGCTAATTTTAGTAGGAATAATGCTTACCAAAGTATATATTAGTTTTAATGGTTAGGCTAAGGAGTATACTTTACCACTTAAATTAAATATGACAGAAGTAGGTTGTGGTTATATCGAACATTTTAAATTTTCTTTAGCCGATTATACAGCTTAAGTTATTGGATAATTCAACTCAACAGGAGGGTTTTATTAAGTATTGAGAATGATCAATTAATTTAGCTAAGTGGTTTTAAAGATTACTAAAGTGTAGTTAATAATAAACTTCATGCTTAAGACACAAATTCGACAACATGGCAATACTCATTAAAATAAATGAGATTATACAGAAAAGCTCAAAATTCAATAATTGTTGCATAAGATTAAGAATTAGTTGGTACAGAAAGTTAAGAGCTTGAACTTTAATTAACATTTGATTAAACATCATATGATTTAAGTTCAGGTTAAGAACTTGGTGATAGAAAAACAGCTACAGTTTCAATCTTCTTTACTACTGGTTATTCAAATATAAAATCAAGCTTACCTGATGGAATAGATATGTTGCTTCCATTTACATAAATTGTATATTTAATTAATTGAGATTAGAATCGTAAAAAACCAACATAATAATTTAATGTGGATTTGAATCCAGATAGATAATTAGATGCAATTTAAAGATATTTCTTCCAATATACAGGTTTCGATACTAAGAATGGAAATAGAACTTAAAATGTCTACTTTAATAGAAAAAAGTTCTATGTTCCTAAATCTTTTGTAGAAACATTTTTTGGTCCTTTATCAGAATATTAAAATATTCCTAATTCAAATTAAGTATCTATTTCTCAAGAGGAAATGGATAAAGAGATGATGAAGATTTGTTATGGAACAATGGAGGAAACAATATTAAGATAGAATTACGCAGTTTGGCTTTGGATTATAGGAATATTAGTTTGGTGGATTGTTATGGTATGCACAGAAAATGATACAGAATCAGTATTTTTGGAAGAATATAAAGATAGTAGATTAACAATGATTCCTTTGTATAGTATGTACAAATTAAACAATGATGTGTTTTTCTCAAAACTATCAAGATAGTCACATTACTTATTATATTTTGCTTGGGAAATCTTAATAATATCTATATTATATGGATAGTTTTATATTGATAACACATATGAAGTAGGAGATGCAATTATACTATGGTATGCAATAGTAGCAATATTAATTGCATGGCCTGTTGGATATTTCTTTGGATGGATTATTTTTACTGCAAGAGAATAACATAAAACCAAAATGCAATTAGAAATAGACTATAAATAACATACTGTACAAATTAATAATATTTTAGAATAAAACAACTCCAGAAGCAGAAAAACTACATGCAGCTATTTTAGATGAAGAAAATAGAATGTATACATCTTGGTATGTTTATTATGGATTCCATTTTCTTGCTTTTTGGGCTTGTGTTCTAATAAGCATTTGGTAGATGACATTTGTAGATGCTGATACATCAGGATATTGGGTGGCAACAATATTTGTGATGATCTTAATGGATCAACTAATTTTAGATTCAATTGTTCCATTTCTACCATTAATTGGAGCAGTCCAAAAATATAGAGGTTATTGGTTTGATTCAGAATTAGCAAGTTTATGGAAACATCGTGAAGAATTATGATTATTATTAAAAATAAATAAAACAATCTATATTTAATATTCCAATCATCATTTTTTAATATAATTATGTTAAATAACTATTCCCACGGATTATTAGAATTGATAAATTTATCACGTTATATTTAAAAGTTCTAATTTAAATTTTTTATGATTTTTCTCTAATTCAATCAATTTCTAGGAATTAGTTTAATCTATATTATAATTGACTTCAATCAAGCTAGCAGTATTTGAAGTTAATCAATAAAACTTAAAAATAAACTATGAAAAAATAATCGCTAAAACCTGAACAATATGGTTTATATAGTTTCCAATTATTGAAACAGATTAAAACTTTTTATTTAAAATTTAAGGAAAATTTTAGAAGTTTATTTATTTTTTTCCAAATATTTAGATTTATTAGTCTAAGAATATAAAAAAAGTAAATATTCTTTAAAAATACCATAATAATTTATTGAATGATTCCTTTTAAAGATTCTAAGTACAAAATGATGGTCTCTGTAATATTAGTAGAAAAATTTAGCTGAGATTAAAAAGAAGGGATTAAATAAAGCATATATATATGAAAATTTGATTTAATAATATATAAAATGATGAATACGATAAATCAATCATCAGCATATCTGCATACATTAATATATGTTTCTTCTTACATTATTAGCAAATCGATATATAGAAGGTATAAAGAAAGTATAAACCAATTATTACGCTAGGATAATTTGGTGAAAGTAGTTCAAACCAAAAAAAGGGTCGATACTAAAGAAAAAGGATCAAGACTCTTTTATTAGGATTTCCAACATTCTTATGTTTGATCCACAGTTACACAACTATGTATTAGTTGAATGAGTTTGATTTCAAAACTATTATTCAATGGAATAATAATTCTAAAATGGGGATGGGAATTGCAATATCATTTTATATGAGTTTTGTATTATATGGGGGGCCTATTTATCATGAATTTTGGGTATTTTAATTAGATTCTAATTAGAATGGCAATCTAAAAAAGAAATTAGGCAAACTCTAATTCAATAAATTTAGATGGGACTACTTTTCTAAAATAGTTGTGGTATTAGAAATGTTTAATATTAGACTCCAATAATTGAAGAATTAATTTTTAGAGGATTTACCAATAATTCTATAAATCCAGAGTATAAGAACAATCATTTTTATATGATATATTCGACTTTTCTTTATTTACTAGGTATATTAATAATATTATTAAAGTACGTTTAATATTATTTGAGCCCAAATAATTTACTATCAATAAATGGAGTTATATCAAACAAATTTTAAAGTCTTTATGCTTAGGAGTGTATCTATCATATGTTCTGGTTTAAACTGAAACTTTGATAGCTGTCATTATTAATCATGGATGCATTAATTTTATGGGATCACCAAACATACAAGATTTACTTAAAGGCAATTATTCTCGCGAGTTGAGATTCAGTAATAATATTGGTTCTATAGTAGAAATAATGAGATTTTATTTCTTGGGATTTTTAGCTTTTCTCATTTTTTGTTTACTAGTATTATGAATTATAATTTATAATTAAATCAATCAAATAATTCATCAAAACTATATATAGACAATTTAATTAATGCACTATTATCAATGAAAGCAATATGAGCAGCTCTTCCAATCATTGTATCTAAAGATCTATGAATTTTAAATTATAAATACTTTCCAACTTATTCATAATTAACATCTAATCTATCAATTTTTTAATTTGGAATATTTTTCATAATATTATCGATCATTTTATTAATAATCATGACATCTTTGTTATTGCCTTTTGGTCTTTAAATTCTAGCTGATTCAAAAGGACTATAAGTGTCTTAATAAGAACTCATTAAAGCAATATTAGTAAACCATCCTAAACCTTCATATAAAGATAATTTATAGAGACAAGTTTCTAAAGGGTTTGAAGAATCATTCAAAGTTAATTAATTTAAACAAACACATTTTTTCCATTTTCTTATAAGCCATAATCCTGTATCAACGACTTTGCTTGATGATAATGTATAACTTAAATGTGGACTCCCTAATGATAAATATGTAAACATTTTCTCTTTGTATTTACTCAAATAAGGTAATGCTGCTCTGATTATTAAACCTCCCAAAGAATGTCCAATAAAAGATAATTTAGAGAAATTCTCCTTTGGACACCATTCTTTAATCCATCTCTTTATTTCTAAAGCCAATTTTTCACCCATAACCATAATATCTTAATCAGTGTTATCTTCATTACATTTTGATATTAATGATAAATGATCAGGATATCTAATTGCCAGATTATTCCTCCATAATCTCATATCATATGAGTTTCCTTAATATCCGTGAACAAATACGAATAAATGAAGTCCTTTCACCTATTTCTGTTAAACTTCTTGTTTTCTTGACACATCCCTAAATACTATTGGATGAATCTTAGCTTCTGGAAATAAATCTAGATCTTCTATATTTAATGGTTCTAATTATTTATAATAATTATTATTTCTATATTGCTTTGCCATTATTTTGTGATTCTTTCCTAATTAAGCATCCTATTAAGATAAATCATCAACTGTTTAAACATGTTAGAAAATACTTTCACCCCATCTCTCTTTTAATTTTTAAATATATTCTTATTCTAACGTTTTTGTCAAAGATTAAGCCATAAAATTATGAGCATCTATAAACTAATACCAAACCATAAATATTTTAGATGATATATGCTTTATTTCCAAGAATAATTAATTACATAATTCTTCCTAAAGTTAAACATTGTTTTTCAATTCATCCATTCTTGAACTGTATTCATATAACTCTTTATAATTTAATGACTTGTTTATATATTATAATTAACTGTATTTATTTTTTATATGTTCATCTGATATACATTACTTGATAACTTGTAAATAATAATTTTAGAGTTATTCATGGATTTATAATAATATTTTATTATAACCTGCGTAGAAGTCAAATACAAGATTTGATATAACTAATTGTTATAATTCTTGAATTACATTTGTTAGTTATTTTACTCATAAATTATTCAATACTTAGATTGTTTTAATGATATTTAAAATCAACTAAAACTGAATGAACTGTTAATTTCAACTAGCAGAAATGTTATTCATCAAATTGGCAAGATACAAATTCTTTAATCAATTTTATATTGTGTAATCGACTCTGAAATTTTGCTACACATTTTTGATATTGTTACAATTTATCCTAAAATCAAATGTTATCATACTATTTTAAAATCCTCTTATGTTATAACACTAGGTTCACAAAACAAAAGTTCTGTAACACAATATATATTATGAGGATCCATTTCTGGATATGCTTATACTTCAATTCTAAATACACATCCTTCATTTAAATCAACTACTTAATCGCAATATTTAATGATAAATGCCTTGCTGTAAAAGTCTGTGTCTAATAGTTTGTGTTACTCAACTACTGTATCAATAGCTTGATTTGGAATAAATTTTTTCTTTTCCACACTCATATATGGTTAAGCATATGATGCCTCACCTTAGGTTTGATTTTAATTCTTTTAAAATATTGACGTTTTTAATTGATAAACTCCTTAATGAAACAAATCGATATTTCTAAATTCACTTAGATGAACAAATATTTCAATAGTACCAGTGATCATAAAATAATTACAAAAAATATTATTAAAATTTTTTTATAACTTATATTATTACTAATTAGACTCTCTCAATATAAATGATTATTCAACTGCTTTGCTACAAAATATTTTAAATGCCAACTCTAAATTATATTACTAATCACTAATATAAAATCAAAAAACTATCTAATTTAGAAATCTTCTCAATTAAAGAAATTGTTATAAACTTATTGATTCATTGATTGATCAACTTTAAAACATTAATATATTTAAATAATCATTTTTTAAGATCAAAGATCAACAAAAACCTTAAAACTATATTGTTATGAGTAATAAACTTAGTTTTTAATCATCATTAATTTTATGTAAAATTAAAAAATGGTTTGATATTGATTTCTTTTTTTCAAATATTCATTTTTTTTTTGAAACATCCTCAAAATTAGTTGAAAATGTTGCAATATATCATTATATTGATGGCATTTTCAGTTGATTATATCATATATTACAAAAAAGTTTTCTTTATTTAAATCAAATTATAAATATTTAAATTATCTTAAGAAAATCTAAAGCATAATTTGATATTGTTTAGACAATTAGTTATAACATTATTTAGCCTTGTTTATTTTTGCTTATGATGAGTAATTTAAACTTAAATTATTTCACTAGTTCTGATAAATAAAGGATTTCAAAGAATAATAATTCTCCTAAAACACTTAGTTTGTATGAAAAATTAGATAATATATTTTAATTATTTATATATCAATATCTAGAATTATTAAGTTATTATATGATATTTGAGATATTGAATTTTGTTTTATATTTTTAGTATTCTTCTATTTAATCTATTTCAAAGGATTAATTTGTATTTTTAACGCTAGCTTAATGTTAAACAGGACTAGTTATTGGTCGCCTTATAATATTAATAGGACTAATTGCTAGACTCTTCAAAAATGTGCTGCTATGCTCAGATTACTTATCTGATATAATATCACCTTACATAACTTCTTTTATTGGTAATAATTTAGAAGGTTATTGGCCCATAATATCGAGTCCAACGTTTTATAAACTTACGCATTCGTTTGAATGATCAACAAGTACCTCAAAACTATCAGAACTTTATTCAAAAATATTATTGTTACTAGTTCCTTAGTGAGTAATCTAAAATATATAAGAATTATTCTCACCTATTAGTATATCGCAGATCTTGACTTTAAATTGAGTTTTCTTGAATATCTAGGATTTCGATCTTGATACGTTTAAATATAATCAAATCTTCTTTTTATATTAAATGAAGCACAGGCAAAGCTTTAATGAAATTAATCGCAAAAATAACATCGAATATTTAATTACGAAGTATCATTATATAACACTACATCATCCTTTATCATTTAATAAGTTTCCTAATTATTATTGTTATTAATACCTTTTCCTTCGATTACTTCATGATATCAATAAACTTTTATTTTTCAATAAAAAAATACAAAACTTTACTAGAATCATTTTTTTCTAATCTTACTATTCTATTTTGTTAGTTATGGAATATTTCAGTCAGACTTAATTCAATTAATTTATGATTTGAATATTAAATTTATAATCCCAAAAAAAATAGTTAAATTTTTCCAGTGAGAATTATAAATAAGCCATCAATATCAAACTTAAGTTTCTACATATTCAAAATTTTAAATTACTATTAACGGCTCAATTTAAATCAAATCTCCACTCTAAGCTATTATTTCTAAGGTTTTTTCATTCAAAAACTCAAATCTTGATAACTCCTAAACTATTAATTTATTTTTTAAATAATCATAAATTTGATTGATCTTCTATTCTTGTCTTTGTGTTTAATATTATTCCAAAACTTCAAAATTTTTGGAAAAATGGATCAAAACTATAATACATTTTGTACTGATAAATTAAGATTAAAAATAAAGATGATAAGTCTCTAACAATTATTAATATTTAGAAATTTCGTTCAAGCTCATTAATAACTATTTTAGTAAATAGAATATAAGTCCTATGTTAAATGTTATATTTAAAATCACCAACTACTTGTTTTCTGTTTCCATTTCTGTTTTCATAAAAATTGATAATAATAATGATTGATAAAGGCTATTAAAATATGAAATGTTTTCTTATTACTATTTAAAATACTCTACTTCTAACATGCAGCTGAATAGATGAAGTTAAAAATAAATACAAATAATAATTTTCAAATATTTTTACTATCTATAAAATTTATTAAATATATACTGATAATCTAGTAAAGTAAATAATTTAAAAAATTTCCCAATAATTTGAAAATTCCTTAAAAATAAGTAAATTGATAAGATCCCGTATATGAATGTATGTTCCCAAATTGAAAAGATTGTGTAAAAGATAAGATTCAAAATTTATTTCAAACTAATTTTAATTAATTGATGTTTTAGACTTTATGAATATAATTTTAAACTAACTAAAACGATTTCTAAGATTATTAATGAAATTGTCATTCCCCGTTTTAATGATGTTGAATTATATCTAATATTATCATTTTATTTTACTTATAGGTATCTATGTAACTAAATGGTATTATAAATGATAATATTAGTAAGATCACTCTTATCAAATCAGAAATAATAAATTTTGTTATCCAAAAATTTTCATTTTTTTAAAGCAATTTATTAATGTTGTTATGCTAAAAATTTTATTACTACTCCGATAATTTGAACAGTTTTTCAGGAATCTCATTCCTTTCATTCTCCAACTCAATTTTTTTTTCTATTGTATATTTATTTAGTTTATCCATTCCTAGATTTTATCGAAATTGACTTGCATTGTTAGAATTAAATGAGGGCCAATTCAATGCATCATCTTTTGATGGATATTAAATAGGATTGCTCTTAACTATAGTAATAATATTCTTCATTTGATAGTAAATTTAGCTATTTTTCTAAAGAATTTGCAATAAAATTAATATTAAACATATTTTCATTTATCAGACCTTATAATCTAAATATACGACTTCTATCAATTTTAAATTCTGAAAAACAATATTGGCAATCTGTAAAATCTTGTTCTTTTAATTATAAGTTTCATGAATAAAATTAAGCTTTGAAAATATTTTTTAATTAATTCAGTGCCAAAGAACTGAAATTAAAAAATTTATAATAAATTGATGAGAACATATAAGCATCATCCTTACCTATTAGAAATCTACAAAATTTACAAAAATTTTTAGGAAAAAATCACCTTTTTTGCTTACCAACATTTTAATTTCAAAAAAAATGATGCCTTATCACAGATCAAGATAGATATATTATATTAAAGAAAGTTTATCCAAATAAAATTATAATTGTCATCCAACCAATTTATTAGCAATAATTTAAGGCGTTGTATTTTATTTAGTTAGATTATAAATATAAATTATATTCTTAATTAATGTTTAATAAATAAATTATAAAAAATAATTATATTAATAATTTATCAGAAAAGAAAAGCTAAACTCTCTTAAAGATAAGTTTTAAGAGGAGTGTTCTCAATTAATAAATTATATAAATAAAAAAACATTATTTGGGTATCAATTATAAGTAATAAAGAAGAGAATTAAACTCGATTTTTCTTTTCTTAATTTTTCCAGATGTCATTTAAATTCTATATTTTGATAATAGGAATATTTTTTTATTGAGCCTAACCTTTCAATTCAATAAAGGATGAGTTTATTAAAGAAAATCAATAAATAAATTAAGTTTGATTTCTTTTAAAATTTTGAACACTTCATTTTAAGAATCAAAATGAGCAATGAATCTTTAAAAATAGTTAAAACTACATTAAATTTTATCTCAGTCTTAATAATTTAGATTAATGAGTAAATTATGTGAAAAAATACAAGCACTCTAAAAATAAAAAACTGAGAAATCTAATACAGGTAATTTATCAAATAAAAAAAAGGAAAAGATGTTTAACACATTTATAATATTTAGACTTAAAATATATAATAAATACTTTTAAAAATATTCATTTTAAGAAAACAAAATTAATCTATAAAATTAGGAAGGATACTCGATCTTTCATAACATGATTATTTTAAAGTTGAAAATAATCAGAATAAAGCTTTCTTTTTCAATCTATAACTAATTTATGTCTTTTTAAAAATATTAATTTTTTATTTAATTCATAGCTGAAATTAATTAATTTTTACAAAGCAATATTTTTGTATTAATAAATAAAAAATAATCATAAATTTGTTTAGAAGCTTTAAGTAAAATTAATCAAGTTCGTCAAATAATTAGAAATTATGATCTAAAAATTTCGGTATATGAGCAGAATAATTAAAAATTTAAGCAAAATTAATTTTATAGAAAATTTTGAAATAATTTAAATATTTTATTATTATTATCATTTAGCTCAGATGCTCTTAATAACATTTGTAATTTTATCTTTTCTTGGATCCTTTTAGTAATCATATAAAGTATTTTAGAAAGGCAGAATGTTCATGTAAATTTAAATCCTACGGCCCAATAGTATAACCAAACTAACCCTAAATAATTATAGATTTATATATTACTGATTGGATTGTTGAAAATAACAATGTCAATATAATAGGCTATGGTATTTGGACAAAATACCAGCCTTTTACATAGATTTATTATTTAAGTATTATTAAATTGTTTATTTTTAGGTGATCGAGAATCCTCTTAAGATGATTCTCTCAACAGATTAAATAAAGTATAAGGAGGATAGTTTATTTATTCAATAAAATAGATAGAAAGTAGCAACTATATATTAGTTGTCTCAATAGTCATTGATTAAATAGAGTAAAAGTTTATGTACAATATCTTTTATTCTTTTACATCAACATCTGATTAAATTTAAATTTCAATAAACAACACAATAGTTGAGGGTTAATGGATATTTTTTTTTGTTTATTTTGATTAGTCATCTTATCAAACTATATTTGGAATCTACAATAGTATAGAGAAATCAAAAACTAAAATAATTCATGATTTACCAAGTTTTTAAAGTGAATCAAGACATAGTATTGGTGGAATATATTCATATATATAGAACAATGATGTCTTGGTTTAATTAACTTAATTTTTTGGGAAAATGTCAACTTTGTTTATATAAGTCAATGAAAGTATTGATTTTAATTTAGATACATGTTTTGATTAATTTATGAATTCTGATTTTTGTTATGATAAAGAATATCGTATAAGCAAAAAAAATTAATAAATGAATGGATAAGATTTTATTAAGATTTAAACTTTACCTCATGATCAATCAATATATCTTCTTTAAGGATGGGCAAAGCTTGACATGATAAATGAGAATTTCAAAGAAACTATCATTTTTAGGATAACAATCAATGAGAATCAAAGTGATGATACTTTTATTGGAGATAGAGAAGTCTTATTGAAATACTTTTAAAGTAGTATTCCAGGTGAAAATGGTTTTGAAATTTCTACATACAGCTATTCATTTCCAATCAAATAAAGATATAAGTCATAAGATGATGATAAAATTTCTGATTTTGATGATCAATATTCAAGATTACTTGTTAATTGGCATTATTTTTAATATGAAATAGGAACTTTGAATAATGATGGATAACCTTTATTAACTATATATTTTCCTTCTTTAAATAAATACTATAGATATGTTTGGAGTAAAAATATAAAACATTTTACTGGAGCAAAATACTTTGTGTATATTGGAGGAGATAATTATGCTAAGTCTTTTTTCAAAGGTTATATCAGTGACATATTATTATTTTTATATTGCAGGCCTTAACTAAAATAGATAGTTGCGACTTGCGATGATTCATGTTTAGAGTGCTTTGGTCCCACATCAGTAAATTGTTTAAGTTGTCATGAAAACAATAACAGATAATTTTCAAGAATTTAAAATACTTGTAAATGTTAAGAAGGATATATTGATTTATAAGGGCAATAAGATTGCTTACCAATAAAAAAAGCATTCACTTATATTTAAAAATAAGAAATCTAATTGGATTGCGATAAAAAAGGTTACAGCCATTGTGAAGGTGAAAAAATTGAGTGCAATTTTGGATATTTTTTATTTTAAAACTAATGCATTCAGTGGTAATAATATATTCATTTATAAAAGTCCAGAAAATTAAGAGTTAAAATATGGAATTCATATTAGTTGTTTCAATTGCTATATTTAACCAATCACTTTTAGTAAATCATTAATTTGTACCATGGATGTATCAACCTTTTATTCAAATCCAGATTATTAATATTAGATAGTTTAAAGGAATTCTAATAATGTGAGTTTTTATGAAATTAAAATATAAGAAGATAAGACTTTCATCACATAATTATGTTCTGGATGTCTCGATTAGTACAAATGCAAGCAAGGATATTATAGAATAACTAATTTATGCTAACCTTGTTTGAAAGACTGTTAATTATGTTAAAATTCTAAATTATGTACAAAGTGCTTTGATGGTTACTATCTTGATGGACAAAACCAATGTTTATAATGTCTTAATTGTAAAAAATGCCTTTTAACAAATTAAAATTTATATTGTGAAACTTGTCAAGAGAATTAAATACTCTAAAATAATGTTTGCATATCTTGTGGTGTCAATTGTAAAAATTGTGAATCTAATGGATATTGTAATTATTGTGTAGGAGACCCATCAAAATATTATCTAACAATTGATGGTAGAAATTGCAGAGAATGTAATATTGAAAATTGTATCTACTGTTTTGAATACGTTTTAATTTCTGGATAATATATTACAACTTTTGATATCAATTTTAAAATATACAGTTTTGATTCACATTAAGTCTAATTTGGATGTTCACTTTGTAATGAAAACTATAATTATAACTAAAATACTAAAAAGTGTGAATAAAAATCAAATAATGATGATGGTTGTGAGTTTGCAGTTATCTTAGATTCAAATTTAAATTAGTAATGTATAATCAGTCTAACTAATAATAATGCTGTATAAGTAACTTCGTGTTAAATAATTCTACATTGTTAATAGTGCATTCATAAATATATTCAAAATGAATCATATTGTGTATAATGTAAAGATGGATATTATTCAGAATTATTAACTGGATAATGTTAAAAATGTATTAATAATTGCAAAACTTGTTTATAACAAAATGTCCTTTACAAAGATTACTGGAAATGGAGTGTAAAATCTTTTTATAAATATTTTATTAATACCAATCATTTAATTGAAGATTACGGATAGGCTTTTGCATTGTCTAATTTAGAGGTTATTTGTACATCATGTTAATTATAATACATCCTCTTTGAAAACTAATGTATCTAGGGCTGTTAAGAGAATTGTAATATATGTGAAATTAAAAATGGAAAAGCTACATGCATATAATGTTAAGAAGGAGATTTCAAGTTTCTCAAAACTCAAGATATGAATGGAGGGTGTCTTTAATGTCCTTCTAATTGTGTAGCATGTATCGAAAGGAACTAAGAAGAAATAGCAGATATTAATCCATATTATATTTTAACTGATTCTAATGCAAAATATACAAGAAAATGCTTTGAAAAATCAGAAAAATAGGATAATTATTATTTTGATTATTTAACCTAAACAATTACAGTTTGCACAGAATTTCTACAATGTTATCATAAATATTTAATTTAATAAAACATATTTTGTGATTGGGGTTTATACTATTAATCATAAAGTAATGCTTATGATGATTAGTTTGACCAGAAAAATATTCTTATCAGTTAATTTTATGATAAAACATATCTAAGTTTGTTTGAAACTTAGTAACTTTATGAATATTTAAACAAAGCATAAGTAAGACATGTGGAATATCTATTTACATTTATTCAAGGTGATGGAACAGACTGTTAATTTGAAGAAGACTTACAGATTTATTCACAGTTATAATAAAATGTATTTACTTTACAGTAAATTGATATAATCTTCAAAGGCTGGTCTTACCCTACTTCTTTAAAAATCTTTAATGAACTTACTTTCAGTAATTACACAAAGGTTACATTCTAAAATATTTAATTCAGTTTTATTAAACTATTTTCGAAGACAAAATACTTTATTATTAACCTATTTAATTTAAAACCTTAATTGATACTGAACTTTGATAATTGCATTTTTACTATGTCATACTATCCAAATAGGAACTTTTCTTTTATGATAAAATCAAATATTCCTTATTCTCTTTTTATATCAAATCTTTTAATAAATAATTTCTATGTTTCATCATCTGATATTTTTACTTTTATTTCATAATCAAATATTTATTAAAATACAATATAAATAAGTGATTTGAAAATTCAAAACTCCTATTTATTTAATTCCACATTTATTAGATATTAAGCTAATAAATAAAGTTTGCTTTAAGATTCATTTATAAATGATATCTAAATAATCGATACCATATTTATCCAATCAAATTTTATTGTAAGTTTTGGTCTTTTAAATTATACTAGTGGTACTTTGAGAATGAATAAAATTATTCTTTTAAATGTGTAAATACTAGAAAAATCAACTTTTCTTTATTCTTCTAGATTTTAGTCCTTATATATGTCTGATTTAATTTTCAACAATAGTAAAATAGTCTAAAGGTCAAGTTTTTATTCATCAAACATAATAAATCTTAAGGGAGGAATAATCAATAATACTTAGATAATGAATAGTACTTTGATAAATAACATTGTTGAATATTCAAGATCTGAATTGGACTTAAAATCATGCTCTAAAGTATAAATTGAGAAATATCAGATTTTAAATACAGAATATGATGAGAAACAATAAATAATGAAAATAATAAAATGTGATGAAATAATCTAATTATCATTTCATTTAATAGACTTTTCTTTTATTAATGGAATTTTTATTTCTGAATTATAAGAATAAGAAATATCCTATTATTCATCTATGATGTATATTGAGTGCTAAATTTGTTATTTAGATTAAATTTATTTGTTAAGAGGACATGGGCTGCCTGAAATGACTTTTCTTAATTCTGATTATTTAGAAATTAATAATTTTAGAGTCTCTTCTATTCAATTATATATAAATAAGCCCTTTCATAGTAGCTTCGACTGTGTAGAAAAATTTGTATTTAAAAATATGCATTTTTTCTTATTCATAGGTTACTATTAAATAGTGAAAATAGATTCTGTAGAAATTAACTCTAGCTTAAGTTTCAACAATCCATTTTTAATCCTTTAAGGGTATGATTTAATGTAAAGAGAATTATCTGAATTTATTACAGTAACCAATTTTAGAGTTTATCAAAACATATTGCTAATCGCTAATTCCAATAAACAAACCGCTATACTATCGATAGTGTCCTAATAAAATTGCACAATAACACTTTAAAACATAAACTTTACTGAGAATCATCTGAATGAATATTTTTAAGATTCAACAAGAACATCTGCCACTACCTTACTCATTCGATTAAATTAGGGATTAGTTATGATTTAAAACTGTCATTTTATTTAAAATGTTGTTACTAATTCAAGTGATTCTATTATTTTTATTAAAAGTACTGAATTGGAAATTTATAAATGCAAATTTCAGTAAAGTAATATCTAGAATTTTTCAAAATTAAGTCGTTATTTATTTTAATCCGAAGATTAAGATTTAAGTTTTATTAATTTGGCTAATATATTTCCAATAAAATCACTAAGTGGAAACGCAATGATTATTACTTAATCATTAATTATCGACAATATTTTTATCAATCAATCTTTTGCCATTTGTGGAGGAGCTTTTCACATAAATACTCAAGATATAAGCAAAATTGTTATTTTAAACTCATTTTTTACAAATACAAATACTTTATCAGACTTTTCTGCATTTTCTATTGGTGGATGTTTATATATCGATGGATCTTTATCAAAGCTCAGGCTTCTTATTAAAAACACAACTTTTTAAACTTCATACAGTCGAAATGATGGAGGAGCTATTTATATAATTCCTTCTGAAAGTTAGAATTGGATTGAACTAGAAAATTTGATTGTTGTAGATAGTTTCTCTTTATAAAATTCTTTTTTGGCTTATAATCCACTTAAGATAGAACCATTGAATTCTTAAATAATTTTGAAGAATATTAGTTTCTATTCAACTGAATAAGGTTTCAGTAGATTTATTCAGTAAATTAATGAATTATCTGAGTTTGAAGTATCATTAATCACTCATTATAATCCTTTAATTTCTATCCATTTTGGATAAATTAGTATTTTAAATTGCTACTTCATAGCAACTCATATTCAATTTTTAATCAAAATAAAAAAAGCTTAAAATATCTTATTATCGAATGTAACTATACAAAACAGTACATTTTGGCAATCATCTCTACTTGAATTAAACTTAAAAGAAAGTATTTATAATATTAATTTAAGACATTGATGGAAAAATTATAATGGAGAATCTTTTTCTATATAATGTATATTAATTTAGAAAATTGGTAGAAGGAAATTGCAAAATCAAAGAATTGGTTAAAAAGTCAGTATTATAATGTCCTCAATCGTTACCAAAAATATATGGGTTAATATAGCAGACGGATGATACTCAAGTTCATCAGAATTAATTAGTTTGTAATGAAATTTTGATATTTTAAAATTAATCATTTAATTTTAGCTTAATTAAAATAGAATCACTTAACAAAACACAATAAATCATAGTAAAAAATATGGTTTTGCAAAATGTAATTTGTTAAAATTGTTAATTTGGTCTGTTTCAAATTGTAGATATTTATATATAAAAACCTGTATCCATACAATTTGAATCAATTAAAATTGAAAATTGTCTATGTGGATAAACAGGTTGTTTATCAATATTGAAAAACTAAGAAGAATTTAACCTTCAAAAATAACTATCCAAAAATAATCGTTTATTATAAACTGATAATCTTGAAATAATTGAATTTAAATTAGAATGCCGAGTCGTCATTTCTAATAGTATATTTAAGAATAATTCTGCCAATTATGGAGGATCATTATTCATCTTAGAAATTGATCTTTTGATTATAAATAGTTTGTTTTATAATAACTCTGCTGAAATTGGAGGAGCTATTTATTTTCTTTCAAAATCATAATAATTGTATTTTTACCGAACTCAATTTTTAAATAATAAAGCCTAGATTGCTGGCGTTTTATTCCTCAATAATTAATCTCTTTAACTTACGAAAGAATTAAAAATAGACTTTTATGATAATAATTCAACTTAATATAGTTAAAATGTTTTTGAAAAAGCCTCGTTCATTATCAATATCAATAGATGGGGGTAAAACCATATTATAAAGTGGGTTAATTACTAGAAATTAGAATGAAATGATAGAATAAATAAGAATCATTCCTTATAAGATTTTAGGATATTAATCTAAAGTTAGTATATTAACACTTCCATCAGGAAGAAGTATTTCTTCTTATGAATACTTTGATGAATACACATAGTCCTATATTCCTTATAATTTAACTTTTCGAGTAATTGCATTAGATAAATTCAAAAATCAAAACAAAGGTCTTTAAAATTCAAGTTGTACTTTAATTCCTATAGCATTTAATTTAAGTTCTTAATCAGAAGTATCATAAATAACCTTTAGCTTGTCAAAAAATTTAGTTGTATTTAATGAAGAAACTGGAGATTATAATTTAGATGATTTAATCATATACTGGAATCCAAACTATTCTTAGGATTTGGCCCTTAGAATTTCAATTCAGTGCAATGTTGTGTCAGTCCCAACTTATAGTAAGGATCCACCTTTTTAAATTCAACAACAAAGCGTTAACTATAAATTGTTGGTAGATATTTAAACTTTTCAATGTCAATTAGGAGAGTTTCTAAATTAAACTACTGGTGGATGCACACTGTGTGATAAATTTTAAGACTAATATTAAGTGACAAGAAATGCCTAAAACTGCAGTTATAAAGATGAAACTAAAATTAAATAGATTACGTCTTCAATGATCGAATTACGATCATTTTATTGGAGAGCTTATAAATATAGCTAAAATATTGAATATTGTTACCACGAACCAAAAAATTGTGAAGGAGGTTGGGAGCCAGGAGATAAATCTTGTGTTTCAGGGCATATTGGGGCTCTTTGTGAGCAATGTGATCTCTACAATACCAGAGGCTAAGGATCTTATTATTTAAGTTAGCAATACCATTGTTCGAATTGCAAAATGACAATATTTAATATACTTTCCATAATTTTCGTAATTTTCTGGACTTTGTTATCAACTTTAATTTCTGTGACCAGTACTTTATAAATGATCACAGATTCCATCGTTGGATTAAGACTTAAATTTCTAGGTGTTAAACTTCCAATCAAATAAATATCAACAGCAATTTTAATTAAAGTTCTTACAAACTATTTATAAATCATTTCAACAATTTTTACATTTAAACTAGAATTACCTATAAGCCTATCAGCAGCTATAAATATTTGTGCTAGTCCAATTGATTCTATGGCCTATTCTCTTGATTGCTACCTAGTTACACTTGTTGATGTTTTGATCATTTATTTTAGAATAATATGGAGTTTAATCATGGCTCTATCCTATTGTGTAATTTTTATAGGATTAGGTGTTCTAGCAATAGCAGTTAAGCTAATTAATCATAACTTTACTTATATAAATATATCGCTGATTTATTTGTTTATATATTTATAGCCAAATTTAATTGGACAACTTATCTCTTTGGTATCTTATAGAAAAATTTCGGATGAGCTTTGGATATCAAGCAATGTTGCTTATAGATATGACACCTCATCTCATCTCATATGGATTATTACTTTTGACATTCCACTTTTATTAATATTATGCATCATAATTCCTACAATTCTTTGGTACGGAGTTTACAAAAATCGATATAAACTTGAAAAAACAGTAACTCGTAAAACTTGGGGATATTTATACCATGAGTACACATAAACAGCTTATTATTGGGAAACTGTAAAAATATTTTACAAAGAATTGATAATCTTGGCTCGAATATATTATGTTGATCACATAACTGTTAAAGCATCATTAATTTTTATATTTTTATTTTTATATAGCCTTATTGCAAAGAAAATTAATCCATATATGAATAAATAATTGAATGATTTAGACTAAGAATCAATCATTATTTGTGCAATTTCAATTGTCTTAGCTTCTTCATTGCATTCAGCTTAGCAAAGTAATCTTAATGAAATAATCTGGCCTTTTTATGTAGTCATGGTCGGACTCAATAGTTTTTAAATTATTAAATTAATTTTTGCAATAATAATGGCATATTTTAACAAAATTTTTAATAAAATTGATGGAATAAAATAAAAGATATTTGCTTGTTTACCAGTTAGAATTCGCTCTGTTCCAAAAATTTAGAAAATCTTTGAAGCAAGATAAAATTAATTAGTTAGAATTTAAAGAAGATTTGGCAAATTAAAGAAACATTTAATAACTATGGCAAAAGACAATTTAAAAGCAAAGAAGTAAAATTATTAATAATAAAATTAAAGAGAAAGCAGTCTATTTTTACATCAAAGTTTATAAAATTCTTTAAAAGGAAGAAATTTAAAATCTACCGACAATATTATAAGATAATGTACTTATATAACATTTAGAAATCAATCGAGAGTTAGTTCAAGACCTAATGAAGAACACGATAATTAACTTTGTAGAACATAAACTCAAAGAGAAGAATCTTCAATGCTTTGATTAATTATTTTAAAACAATATTTTTTGAAATTAGTTTTTTTATTATTTTCACTAAAAATCTTCTTGTTTATTTTAAAAATATTATTATTAAATCAAGAAGGATTAAAAAAATAAAAAATTTCAAAGAAAATCCTCATTTTAAAAAATATCTGAAAAACATTTTCAAAGTTTTTTTTGGCGACAACTTGTAAAATAATAAGGTTTTATGATTAATCATATAGCCTTATTAACATTATAAGACAAATATGAGTTAATGTTCTTGCAGTTGTATGCCAAAATGTATATTACATGGTTTATGATAGGAGATGGGTAACACATATTTGCAGAATAGTATTTATGAATTTTAAATATATCTATAAAATGATGATTGCAAATATGATAAATTTTTTTTCAGATAAAAATTTGAATAAAGCATTTTTGAAAAATTAAATTAAAATAAAAAATATTGCGAAATATCATTAATATAAAATTGTATTTCATAAAAGATCAAAACATCATCTTAAATATAATGATTTATGCTTTTGAAATGTATTAATAAAATACAATAAACAATAGAGGTAACCCAACTTAAATTTCAAATAAATTGTATATTTAGAGATTATAAATACATATTATAATTTATTTTTTTACATGTTTTAATAGAACAATTCGGAAACTCTTCCAGAAGAATAAGAAAATAACTCTTAAGAATCATAGCACACTTAGAATGACAATCAGAATATGAACCCCAACTAAAATCAACCATAAAATTATTTTTGGCGTAATGTTCCATATTCAGACCATTAAATAGCATAAAAAAATTAAATAGAAAAGTTAATTCTTGATTTTGAAGCCCTTCCAAGTGATAGAGCAATTCATAGATTATATTTAGAAAAAATTTGCAATAAATTCTAATAAAATTTTTTATCTGATTACGATGATGTTACAGATTTTGAATAATTAAACCAAATAAATGAGAAGTAATATAAGCAAAGAAAATAAAATTTGGAATCTTAACTATCTTTAACACCCAACCTTATTCATGATTGGGGTGATAAAGTAAATTTTTCACAATTATATTAAATAATGAAAATTATCAAAAGTCCTAATAGAAGTTTCTACATAACAAAGGACATAACTAAAGAAATCTACTTTGATGAAGTTAAAGAGAATTTAAATTCTGAAGAATTAGAGTATTTGAATAATTTTAATGGTGAGTAAGAAGCTCTAAAATGGTAAGGTATATTCAAGAATTTTTAAGTTCAACCAATTAATATTTTAAGGAAACAATTAGATCTAATTAAAGAGCAGGAATTTAAAAAGGAAGATCAAGTAAATTCTGTTTTATTAATGTATTAGTCCATGTGCTTTGAGATATATAAAATAGTGGCATTTCCATACTCATAATTAGGTTGTTTATAAAAATATGATGCTGAATCTCAAAGTGTTCATTTTTAACTACCAAAGAATATAAATATTGAGGTTAGAGCTAATGAAATAGAATAAAATCCAATTGTGAATAAGAATTCCATAATTAGCCTGATTCCAAACTCTGTATTTTAGAGTAATATACTCTCATTTCTATGTATTATAGACTTATTCAAATTAAGAATAGTATGTAGATATTTTAAAACAATGTAATAATATTCTGATTGATTGGTAGGGTTGAAAAATATTGGCATATTTCTTAAAAGAAAGAAATTAAAGATTATGAAATAGCAAAAGATATAGCTTTAAACAATGAACACTTCATGAATTTAAATATAGCAGCTTAAAGAATGAAATAGAAATTGCGAGCTAGTGTTGATATGATAATGAACATTATTAATTGGGAAGATTTACAACAATAAATAGAAACCAATTAAATTGAAATTGATGTTTATAGACCACTTATAATGATGTTAAGATTATTTAATAAATAATAAGTGATCTGTTACCATTATGAAATTAACGGCGAATTTAGTATTCTACAATTAGCCAAGGACATTAAATAATAGATTCATGATTACTTAAACTTGGAATTTTTACCTTTAAGTTTTAAATAAATGAGACAAATTTAATAATAGGCATTGTCAGCACCAGAATTTAATTTATTAGGTGTAATTAATCCTGAATTAAGCTTGGGTTAATTACTTACATTTCTACTCTAAGCTCTATATTTTCATGGTTGGATGCAGTAAATGATTGCAATATACAAGGAAATATTAAAAAAGAGAAAAAAGTATAAATATCATTAATAAGTAGGGAATTATAAATTTATGATTAATAACAAAATTATAATAATGAATTTTTGAAATAAGCTTTTAAATATATTTACAAAATGATTGATTATTCACCTATCAAGGATAATCCAGAATAAGTCGAAATTATGATAAAAATAGTATTTATTTTTTTCTGAGATATTTAGAGCAAAATATTGTCTGAAAGTTTAAAACATATAAATTTCGACCCTAAAGCAAATCATTTAATTTATCCTTCTGGTGTTATATAATTGAGAAAGGATGTGATCAAAATTCATTTAGACGTCTATTTTCTATTTGAAATATTGTCATATGTTTGTTGTAGGAATAAATACTACTTCGAAGATGTAGATGATTCAAAAATAAAAATGCATTTTAATAAAGTTAAAAAACTTTTGTAGACTGATTAAAAGGAGGAAAGCTCTGAGTCATAAACTGAAAATAATGATCCATAGCCGAATTTAAATAATTAATATAATGAGCTTGATTGATAATTTTTTTATAATTAGATTGAATTGAACACTTGCTTTATATTTTTTATTTAATTCTAAAAATTCCATGAATATTTTTCATTAATAAGAAAAATTTATTTAAAACTAAATTCTGACATTATTATGAAAAAGCATCATTAAAACTAGTCAATAAATGTAATAATAATATCTTTATTTCTAAAGAGTCAAATAATCTAAGTTCAACATCAATTAATTAAATCTAGACAACATAAATGTTGT
>CAJJDN010000059.1:1901-161653 GCA_905182985.1 Paramecium sonneborni
ACTACCAGATGCTAAGGTAGTTCCATCAGGAGATAAGTAAATTTTGTTGACATATTTATCATGATCATATTATTCGGCTTTTTATTACACTTTCTAAACATCCCATAAACGAATAGACTTATCACTACTACTAGATGCTAAAGAGGTTTCATCTGGTGAGAAGCTAACTGATAGAACCCAATTACTATGCCCCTCTAATTTGTCTTTTTATTATAATGTCTTAACATCCCATAAACGAATAGACTTATCACTGCTACCAGATGTTAAAGTAGTTCCATCTGGTGAGAAACATACCGAGTAGACATTGCTAGTATGACCATCTAATTTGGCTTTTTATTATCCGGTCTTAGCATCCCATAAACGAATAGTCTTATCATAACTACCAGATGCTAAAGAAGTTCCGTCTGGCGAGAAGCATACTGAGTTGACATCATGACTATGACCATCTAATTTGACTATTTATTATCCTTTCTTCATATCCCATAAACTGATAGACTTGTCACTACTACCACACGCTAAAGTAGTTCCATCTGGTGAGAAACATACTGAGTTAACATTGCTAGAATGTCCTTCTAATTTAGCTTTTTATTACACTTTCTAAACATCCCATAAACGAATAGATTTATCACTACTACCAGATGCCAAAATAATTCCATCTGGCGAGAAGCATACTGAGTTGACATCATTACTATGACCATCTAATTTGGCTCTTTACTATCCTGTCTTAACATCCCATAAACGGATTGACTTATCGTTACTACCAGATGCTAAAGTAGTTCCATCTGGTGAGAAGCATACCGAGTAGACATTGCTAGTATGACCATCTAATTTGGCTTTTTATTATCCGGTCTTAGCATCCCATAAACGAATAGACTTATCATCACTGCCAGATGCTAATGTAGTTCCATCAGGTGAAAAGCATACTGATCGGACATTTTCGGTATGGCAATCCAATATGTTCAACTCATGAATTTTAATATTCTTCCACTTACAATTCAATAGTAGAGCTCCATTTAGATTCACTCCACTAAGATCCACATTTTCAAGCTCTGATCCACTAAAGTTGCTTCTTACAAAATTTCCTCCAATCAAACTAGTATTCTTAATCTTGATGTTCTAAAAGCAATGGTTCTACAAATTTATCTTCATACTGACTAATAAATGTAGCCCATTTGACCCACATTAAATAAATTTTTCATCAATAGTTGTGAGTTGAACAAAAAATTTAAGAAGATAGATAATTTTATCATTTCCTTCGATCATTTTGATGAGATTTAGTCTTTCCTTCTCAAACCTTCCTGTACTATAATCTTTTTCAGAAAATTGATGATCCGAAATATTTCTCAAAATATTAGTGATATTCATGATCTTTTTTTTAACATCACTAATCGTCAATTGTTGATTAACAAATGATTTATATAGGTTAAGATCGAAAGGTTTTTAAATAAATCCTAAAAGATCCGAAATTTTTTCTTTTCTCATTACTTCAATAATCCCTTTTAATGTTGATTCATCTACATCTTGAATTGAGGCTAAAATTTCATATAGTTCTTCTTTCCTATAATAAACTTCACCTTCAACTTAATTAGATTCCATCCTAGAATAAATTTTAAACTCTTACTTAATCATTAGTGATTAAATCTTTTTCATTCCTTCATTCTACTTTTCAATGAAAAACTGAATTTCTTTGTCCCACCAATTCCTACTCTCTTCTAACTCCATCTTATAGATATTTTTCTAATCATTCCAGTCATTTAATTTTTTTCCTTCTATTATGGAGACTAATTTTTCTAAATCAGAATAGGAAGATTCTGCTAGATTCATATTTTCGTCAATAAGATTCATATATGATTAGTCTTCCTTTTCAATCCAATCGTAAATTTTTTGTATTGATTCTGAGAAATCTTACCAAACTTTCTTCATCATAGTTTCAGTTTTCGAAAGCATAGATTTAAAAGCCATTCTCTATTTGGCTAATTCAGAGGTCTGGTTGAGTGTAAAGTCATTCAATTTTATGAGTGCCATTTCTTTAAATTTTTTCATGGATATTAAGTATTAAGAATCGACTTTATGTTCATCTTGGCATTCAGGACATAGTTTCCTTTGATATGAACACTTATGGGGAGCTCTGCATATTATTCCTATTTGATTTTGAATATGATGAATGCACTGCATTATCCTTTTAAATAAAAAATATTAAATTTCTACATTTTTGATATTCAGTTTAAGAATCAATATATCTTATTTTATAAGTTAGGATTAATTAAAGGAAATCCTAAAATCAACAAATTTTCAAACTTTGAACTAATGGTTTGAATTTGTAAGAAAATAGAATTTAAATATGATAATATTCTTGAAAATTTAAATAATTTATATTAATTCGTTAGAATAATATTAGTTTTTTTTTTGCTGCTCTCAATCCCTTTTGAATTTTTTCTCCATTTCCTTTGAAGGATATTAAAAACATTAATAAGTAATGGAAGATGATTAATAATAATAGTAGAATATTAATTTATAATATATATTATATAATTATTATTAGAAATATTCAATTTATGCTGTTATAATAAAATATTAATTAGAATCGCATATTTGTTTTTATAATAGTTGGTTATTTGAATTTTTGTTATTCATTACTGTTAGTAATGAATAATTCAAAATATTATTCTACTTTATTATAACTGGAAAACCTTTTAGTACAAATAAATAGCTAAGAATAGAAGTAATAGTTAATAATGTAGAAATAAACTATTTCAAAAGTTAAAGAAATATTTTGTTGTATTGGTAAGAATATAATGTTTAATATTAAAAACATTTTTAATAATCTAATAAAATAAAAAAAATATAAAAGTCTAAATAATTGTAAATTGTAAATTTTGATTTGAAGCAAAAATGAATAAAATATATGCAATTTTATATATTTTATAATTAGCAATGATTTAATATTGCCTACTTTTTGTTCAACATTGATTGTGAAATAACTGAAAAATTAATATATTTTTTTCAACTAAATAATTTGTTTTTCTCACTTTTTTGTTAAAATTTTATAAATACACTGAAATAAAATCTGTTAATAAAATTAAATCCAAATAAAGAGAAAATATTTTTGTTTATTAAAATATACTGATAATCAAATAATTAATTACTAATTTAAAAAGAAAAATCAAAATATCTTAAAATTTCAACATTTAACAACATCATTCGTTATTCAAGTACCTTTACTTATATTGCTACGCAATTCTTTAATTAATATTAATTTCATATTCTATCATTTAAATGAGGCCAAAATGCCCTTTCCCTGCAATTTTTGGAAACTAAAATATCAAAGAAGTAATGTTGGTATTGAAAACAAATTAGGTTATGTTGGTTATCAATCTATAAGAATGAAAGGTGTTTTTGAATTCTAAGTAAAATAAAGAAAAGATGTCATATATTTTCCTCTAAGCAATATATGATTCTATATCCCTAGTACTGCTATGCTCTCACTTTATGCTTCAAGAAGAACGCCAGTATTGTTGTAGATTCTGGAAATATTGTCTAATACGCAGCTCCATTCTATGAAGGTTATTCTCTTCCATATAAATGAAAATTGCAACAAGACCCTCTCGCCTCAACTGAATTAGATTTTTCATTCACAAAATGAGCTGAAATTGAAATAGTAAGGGATATGAAAAAGAAATTATGTTATGTTACCAATAACTATGATTAGGAGTGGAAGAAAAAAAGGAAAGCACTAGCGAAAAAATATCATAAGAATTGCCAGATGAGCAAGTCGTTGTTCGTAAATTTAGTGACCTAAATTAATCTTCAAACTAAGCTTGTTTGGTCTTGAATATTGAGTATATATGAATTAAAATTCAAATCAACGATGAAAAGCAGCTTCGAAGAAATCTGTAAAAATTTTAAATTTATATCTTAGTTATAAAAATATAATATTATCAGGAGGTAATGAAATTTTTCCAGAATTGGCAGAAAAAATGAGCAAAGAATTAAAGTTCCTTTCTCCATAACCAATTAAAATACTAGTTGTTGTCTTACCTGATAGAAAATCCTCAATTGTATTGATGGATCAATCATATCATCATTGTCAACATTCCAAACCATGTGAATCACAAGAGATGAAAAAAAGAAAACGTTTAACTATTGTTCGTAGAAAATGCTTTTTTGTGAGATACACATTAATTACTTCAATTAATTTAAGTTTTCCTTTTTTAATTCCTAATTTATGTTTCACATAGAAATTAATATTAGTTTTTCCCTTAAATATTTTTATAAAAATGCATACCTTAACTTAAAAGTTAGTTTTCCAGAATATTAATCAAAGAATTAATATAAAATTTAGAATTGAATTTAAAAGTGTATTATTAGATTTTGGAAATCGAATTTAAACAATACAGAATGCTTTATGAAAACTTTTAATGATAAAAACAGAATAACATTTTAAAGAAGGGACAAAAGTGAATTTTTAACTCTCAGACAATTTCTAAAGTAGATTTCTCAAAATTCATAGTGTTTTCCTGGTAGTTATTTTTTATTAGATGATGAAATACCTTAAAAAAATAATTTCGTTTCTTAGGGAGGAAATTGTTAAAACATTCTAACAATGTTTAAAATTTAGAGTAAAACATTTTTAATGTGAAATATTATATTAAGTTAAATACTTACTAACTCTTTTAAACTGACTGTCCATTTAGCTTAAATTTTCATCTATCAGTTTGCTATTTTTAAATCAATATTAATTAGCTTTTAATTAAGCAACAAAGTCTTCCAATTAATTAACCTTACAATCATAAGGAATTTATTTTAATATAAAATCGCTCATACCATTTAGAAGGAAACCATTTTTACTTTTGAGATGAAACTAACGTATATTTTCCATAACCAGAAATATCAATAAAAAAGAACTTAGCCTCCTAATTACATTTTTCATATCCAAACCATTTTCTGTATCACTTTATGTATTTCTACTTATAAAATAAACTCTGGATTAATATCTGCAATTTTATTCATAGTTTTAATTAATTAATCTCTGGATTCATTTGATGTTTCATAATATTTGGTTTCTTTTAGTAAATTATTTGCTCAAGAAAGAATGAAAATTGATAAGGAATCATTTAAATTTATTTATAAATTTTTAATAAACTTTTATTTATAAACTCTGTAACTATATTTATCACTAATTTATTAAAAAAGTTCTCTTTATAATATTGTGAACTTTTTTTTATAAATTAATTTAATATATGTTGATTTAAATATATTTATAATTATGTCATCGTTTATGTATATATTGCATAATGTTGTCCTTCTTATTTGATTATATCCATTTTCATATTTTATTAAAATATGTACATAAAAGGCATCTTTATATCTCATTCTTATTTAAAATTTTTGAAGTTTAATTATATTCTTTTTAAGATATTATTTATATTTAATAATGAATAAAAATAAATTTAACATCTTGAAGTTATAAAAAAATATTTAGAGCTTATAAAAAAAATTTAATTGAATGAAATTTGATTTTAACTATGGTATTGATTGTAAAATGAGGAATATCGAAATAAGCCTTAAGTTTAGATAAAAACCTGCATTAAGGAAGATAAAATACGAAGAGATTATTATAATTATATAAATATTTTATTTTTTTATTCTGAATTTACAAATTGTTTTGTAAATCTCTCTATTATGAAAATAATTATAATCCTTTAAATATGAGATGAGAACAGAGAAAAAATAAGAATAGATAATAGAAGAAAAGGATGTGATAGTATTTGGATTTGTTTACTGGTTAAGTAGCGTAAAATTAAATTTTTAAAATGGTGCTGAGAAAGTGAAACACATTAAGGATAGAGAAATAACAAAATGTAAGGCTGTTTGATGTGATAATAGAGAATCATCTAACGGTATGATGAAAAGAACTAAAAGGTAGAGTATTAAGATTAAAAAAAATGCTTGAGACGGAGATGGAGGAGAGTAAAAGTTGTAAAACAATTTGAAAAGCTGATTGGAATGGAAAGTAAGTAATTGCTGGAGGGATTAGTAATTATATGATAGCAAAATTGTAAATGGATGAATATTTGGAGTATTGTGAAGAAATAAAAAATGTCATAGTGAATGAGGTTAACATGATGATGTTGGAAAAATAAAAATTTGCATTTATAAAAATTTGGATAAATAAACTATATAAATTATAATTAAATAAATAAATAAAAGATTTTTTTACATGTATCAACGCTAAATAACAGATGTTTTGATATATTCTCGTTTTATTTAATCAGGAATTTTCGGCAGTTGTTAAACGTCAGGGTAAATTAAAACAGAAAAAATGCTATAAAAAAAATCTAAGGTCTTGCTGTCATAGCCATCTATTTTTTCTGCTTTAAAATTAATAAATGTCAGCAATTCAAGAAGTACTTCTTTTGAAAAAATATTATCTTTCAATTCTAAAAATGATTATAATTGTTATTTCGTTGAGTCATATAATATTCCATCATAGTCGTGCCTTTAAAAATAATAACTATTATTTACATTAGAAATATTAGGAATTCAATTATTTTTTATCTAGGGTTATAATTGATTTGAAATGCTTGTTAATTTTGAACCAGAGGATTAAATTATGATACTTATGTCATTCTTTAGGATTAGTATACTTGATTATTTTATTGATTATGATTGTTATTAGAAGTCAATCGAAATAAATTCACATTGGATTGCTAAGGGAAATTGAAATTATTTGAATAACTTTGTTAAATTTGATTTATCCCAGATATTTAAAATTAAAATATCTAATTGGATTCTGATTTAAAATACTTAATAAATGATTCAAATTCCATTCTATTACCAGGGAAATAAATTAACAACTTTTCGATAATTTGGACATACTTTGAGTTACCTTGTAATTTTAAAGGTTATTATTTGATCTAAATCAAAAAATTTTTAATTTAATTAGCATTAGATTCAAAAGGTAAAAATCCCTATACCATCTAGTAAAAAATCATGCCAATCTAGAATAATTGTTAAAATTACTGAAAAAATATCAATTAAGCTTTTTGGATTTTTAATATTTTTGATAGAATTAAAGCAGAAACTTAAATCTGCATCTTAATTTAAAGTATTAATTTCAGGAGCAGCATATGCAGGTGTTCCAATCTTCTTGAGATAAATATTATTATCATTTGGCATTCTTTTTGCGATCTTAAAGTTAGCTATTTTATATATAGGTTTTCCATTTATATATCTAATGAATATGTTATCAGGTTTAATATTTCTATGAACTATCAATTCATTATAGAGAACGCTATATCCATTGATAAATTGTTTAGAAAAATCTTCTATTTCATTATCATTAAATTTTTTATTTCTCTCCAGTAACTATTGTAAATTTGATTCGCATTTCTCCATAATTATGACTATCTTTTTCTATTCTTCCAGTTTTTTAATGAGATGTACATAAACTAAATTTTAATTATTTCTATATTGTAAGATTACTTCATAGATCTATTATTCTCTTTCTTCATACTTCCTTAAATGCTATTCTTACATTTATATTATCTATAAAAGGTTATATAATATTAATTACTCTAGCACATAAAGGAATATGAATATTTTTAGTTGATTTGCATTCATATAATCTATTGGTAATTAATTCTTCGTGAACAATTTGATACTCATCAATTATCAAAATATTACCCTGCTGCATTATTTTGTTTAATTTACTTATTATTGAAAAATTTTGATTCAGAATTTAGGGGTTAAATTTTAATAGAAAATCAATTTTATATAATTAATATAAAATTTGTTATAAGTGAATAATAATCCAAATTACTTGATTTAGACCTCGACAAAATTTTTCAATTTTTATCATTAGAGTCACGGTTGTATTTTATACTAGTTTAGTATTTCAAATTAATCGATTTAAATTTCAATTTGATTGCTGTTAAAGAGGGGGAATTTTAAATAACTTTGATGTCAATTTTATAAAAAATTAAATATTAAATTATGATTAAATAGAGTAATTACAAACTTTAGTAGATTTGTAAAAAATACTATAAGGTATCTTAGAACAATATGTGGCAAAAATTTATTTTTTTTCTAACTCTTCATCTACTAAGCTAATCTTATTTAGCTATTGAACATTAATGATTGAAGAAATTTCTATTTTTCTTGTTTGAGATTTGCAAAATATCATTTGCATTCTTCTATTGTACTCTTCTTTAGGTAATGTTTGGTTTTAGTATTCTCAACTTCAGTTATTGCTATTCCAATTTTATCCTCTATTGGTGTTTAGTAATGGACCATAAAATCTCGAAAACTCAAGACAATAATTTACCTCTTTTTTGCAACATTGTCAAGTTAAACTACAACAATTTAGACTTCAAAAATTTTTAAATGATGATCAAGTAATTATAATATTGACAAGATTCTTTAATTTTAATTTGAGGAAGGTTTCTTTAAAATGAAATTGATAACTTGAATCATTAATTTGAAAAGGCTAAAATAAAAAGAAAATGAAGAATTAGTTCTTTTACATGGCAAAAATGAAAATATTTATCTAAATATATAATATCCAGAAAAAAAGATTAAAATGCCAATTTTAATGAAAAATTGTAAGAAAATATCGCTTAAACTAATGATCTGTCAGAATTTATGTTAAAACTAAAAGTATATATAGTTTTAAATGAATTATACATGATCAAGTTTTATCAACTTATGAATTTTATTTTAAATATTATTCAACATCTAGTTGGATTGATAGAGTTACTAAAATAGATGAAGATCTTAAATATAATTAAAAAAGATAGTGCTTGTAAATTCATTTTAATCCTAAACTTAATTCTTTTTTCTGCCAAATTGTTTGATGAAATTGCTAAATGAAAATAAAGTTAAAATAACAATTTCAAGTAAATCTTATTACAATTAGTAGAGATCGCCAGATTCTCCTTGGGATAACTTCATACTTAGTACAAACCAAAAATAAAGAGGACTTTAAATCTAAGAAAAATAGTTACTGGTCACTTGTTTATTATTTCTATAATTTTTAAGGAATAATTATTACTCATTAGAGAATATAAAATAAATTAAAGTGATTATTTAAATGATTTTAACTTTGTTTTAGATACACCAACGTTAATATAAAATAGGTTTTATAAATTTGAAAATAACTCATAAACTATCATGAGATTTTAACCCAAAAAAACATTATTAAGATGCTTCAGAAAAAATTTCTCAAAATTCCTGAGTCCATCTTTCTGGCTTAATAAAAAAATTTTTATTTGGCACACCCTGTTAAAAAAAAAACTTAAATTTAGTCCCATTGTTTTATCAATTTATTTTTATATTTGTAACAACTAACAATACACCCTATTCAATTGATTTAAATCAAATGAATTTTTCCCATTCAAACTTAGGTTATTACTGTTTTGCTTAGTGATTTATTATAAATTACTATTAGTATGACCCAAAAAAGTTAACATAAAAGCATGTTTTTAGAGCATTTTATCATTATTGTCCATCCAATAAAAATGTTTTCTTCCATATTAGCAGTAACTAATTCAAGTTTTAGATTTTGAAAGAGTAGTTATCCTTTATTTTAGATGGAGCTAGAGGTGGAGTCTAATGGTATGACTTCTATATCAATTGAATAAAATAATTGAATTAAGTTTAGATTATATCCAGATTCCTAGAAAAAAGAAAAAATTGGATATTTAAATAATAAAAATGATCTATTACTTTTTATTTTAAAGTAACAATAAAATTATTAATATCAAATCATTTTCTTTCAACTTTATAATTTATGCATCGTGCAGGAAACGATGCTTTCATATCAATGAATTGATCTTTGAAAACCAACATCATATTATTTTCAAAGACTAAATTATTTTATTTTTCTTTTATATATTGTTCCATAACTTTCTATTAAACAGCCCTTTACTATCTTCATTATATAATTAAATTGAATATCCCATTAACCAACATCTTTTCCCAAAATTATTTTCTCTCAAAATGATAGGCGATTGTGTTTTAATGATAAATAATTAAATATATAATTAAACTGAAAAGCATTTATTAAGTCTAAATCTTGATTAAATAATTAGTTCTAAATTCAATTTATAGAAAGTTGCAATAGTTATATTAATTAAATTTGTGTTTGATTAAATTTAATTAAGAAAAAATTCTTCATAAATATTTTATTTTTATTAAATTTTTATATACTAATAAATTAAGTTAATTATAATATAAGAATAATTATAATGATAAATAAAATATCTAATACTTCTTAAAACCCTAATTAATTAGGCATGACCTAAATTGCATTGATTAACCCTTTTTAATATTGGTTGATAATTTATTAATATAGAGCAAACACAATTAAAAAAGCACTAATATGTATAGTAAGACCTTATTGAAGAATTAGCAAAGCATTAGCAAATTTAATTTGAAGAAAAATTAATCTGTTTTTAGAATGAAGTTGAAATTTATCTTTTTAGAGAAATTATCATTTGATAAATTTTAATAAAGAATAATCATAACATTAGTTTAAGTAATTATATTATTAGCTGATTTCTGAATTTGTTTGGATGATGAATTATTCTTATCAAATTTGATAATTTGTTATCTGATTAATTTCAAAGCATTCAGAAGTAATCTTTGAGCAATAAAGTGATTTTTTACTATTTTTAAATATAGTTTCTATTACAAATATCTATTTGTAACAAAGCCATCTAAATAAATGGACTGGATAAACAGATTGATAGTTCACAATTTCGAAATATCTTGATATTGTCTAGCAATAACTTTTTATAACAGAACAAAGTCGCTTCTATAGAAAAAATATCAGCCTAATATTAAGCTAGAATGAAATGAAAATAAATAACGCGTATTTTAATTTATAACCTTAGTTAGTTTGTTTAAGAATTTAAAACTTTTAAAATAAACTTTTATAATTAATAGTACTCACATACTATTTGAAAAATTTAGAACTTTTGTAATGAGTCACAAGGATATATTAAATAAATTTGAGCAATATTAGCCTTCTCATACCAAAATATTGGCATAATTTTGATAAAATTATCTTACTGCACCAAAATTTTATTTAGAAAAACAAATTTTAAACTTCGAAAATTAATTATATTAATAAAGAAGATATAATAACAATTGTGATTTTTAAGACACCGAAGAGATTATTATTTTTGAATGGCTGTAAGTGGATATGATGAAGTTTTTATAGTATTATTATTAAAAGATAGAGTTTAATTTGATTATTTAATTTTAAATAGATTTTCTACATAAAATAGCATGAACAATATGCTGAAAATAAACCTAATCGAATTTCCAATAGATATTTGAAAATCATTTTTAAATTTTTTAATATTATTGTGAATCAAATTGAATTATTATTAAAATAGTTATAATTCATTAAATTATAATTTATATTTAGAATTAGGTATTATTAAAAAATTAACCAATAAAATTAAATGAAAATAATCACTTGAGTTTTTAAGAAATTTAGCTATTTCTTATGTTAGATACAAAATCTATATGAGTTTACTAAAAAAATAAGTCGCTTATAGATAAAGTTATTAATTTAATTAAAAATTTCGCAAACTTCCATCATCATCTATTAAACATTTGCCAATCTTACTTTATGATTTATTTTTCTTAAGCTTTTCTTTCCCATCACCTTTTTTATTTTTATATAAATTTTTAATAAGAAAGAATGACTATTATTAATATACTTAGGTTCAGAAAACATTTTCAAATTAAACAAAAATAATTATCTTTAAAGTTTAAATTTAATTCCTATTATAATAATTAAAAGAAAGAATTTCATCATGTATTTTAAAATGGATAAAGTTTATTTAGAAGAATTTACCCAACGAATTTTGTAAAAATTTTAACTAAAATGATATTTTAGTATTATATATACCTTAATAAGACTTTCTTTCTAATCAAGCACAAGTGGAAACTTATCTACTTAAAATTTTGAAATAATTTTCTTGTCATGATTATTGTGATTAAATATTCAGATTAAAATTCTTAGTAAATTTAAATATCATGATATTAGTAGGTGCTTTTTTAGCAATCCAAATATTAGCGAATACATTAGAAACAATTGAAATGAATCCGTTGAACCAATAAATTAGAAAAATTATTAAATTAGAAGACCTTAACTATCCCTCAAATTTTTGTTTTACATATGGCATATGGTCCAAGTATAATCCACTTGGAAAAATAAGTTAAATAGGAATGTACGGATTGTTTGATGGCTATTGCTTTCATTTACACAATGCAATTGAAGTAGACTCTTTAAGTTTAAATTTTATTTATTATGATTGTCTTGATAAACAATTAAAGACTATCAAAAAAACAATCTAGTTTATAAATGATAAGAATGAACAACTAACATTTTCAATAAATATAGATTCTGATTAGTATGAAAATATTTGGTATTTTATGCAAATAATTTAATGGCCACAATTAGATAGATTTGAATTATTATTAAGTAAATAATAATCATAAGAAATTCACGAAATAATATAAATGAAGAGTCCATATAATGATAAAAATTTGATTTTAACATTTGGAAGTAATTTAATTGTAAGTAATTCCAAAATTTTAAACATTAAACATGGAGATATTTTTTCATATTTTCCAGGTGCAATTAGATTATAGGAATATAGTGAAGAGATTTAAGCTCCTTTACTAAATTTATTAGAAATAGCATAAGTAACTTATGAATCTTTTAAAACTTGTGTTTGTTAGCCTAATGAAAAATTTCTAATTGAAGATTAAGACTTTTAAGATTTAAAATTTAGTCAATACATATCGTAAAATTTGAATTGTGATTCTTTCATATTAATAGGATGGATTTAAATAAAAAAAATACCAATAGATTCAAAAGAGTTTATTTATTAATTCATAAAAATTAGTCCAAACTCAGAGTTATTAATGTTGGAGGATTCAAATCTATCTCCTTTTTAGTTATTTTATTATATTTCAGAAGAAGAAAATAACATTGAAATAACAACATATAGTTACTAATTTCCAGATGTATCATCAAATTTTGTAGAAAACCCATTTCTTATAAAAGATAAATTTAAAATTAGTAATGAGATCACCTAATGGCATTAAATAAAAGTAGAATTATAATTTGATTAATTCAAAATTGATGTAAAATTTTATGAGAACAAAATTTTAAATCATTTTACAAAAATGTATAATGTTAAATAATTTAATAATTATTAAATAAAAGTGAAGTTTGGAAATTGTTTATAATAATCTAAAAATTAGTTAAATGTTGCTATTAAAAATTTTCAATTTTATAATTGCTATTAATAATTGGATTACCAAAACTGTCATTATAGCTGCCTTACTTGTGATGGACCAACTAATGAAAACTGTTTATCTTGTTCTGAATTTTCAACAAGAATTTACTTATAATAATATAAAGTCTGTATTTGTCCATATAATACAATTGATTAAGATGGAAAATGTAAAACTTTTGAAGATTCTAATTTAATACTTCAAAAAAGTCATCGAGTCTCAAAATGCTAATAAGGTTATTTTGAAAATGAAAGAGAGTGCTTTATATGGTAAAACTGTATTTAATTTATTTAGTCCTTCTATTGTCAAAAAAAAGATGATTACATGTTTAGAATGTTACAAAAATCCATCAAATTGGTAGTTTGATCTAACTTGTTAATAAAATTTATATTTATAAGAATTAGGCAGCTTATAGGAATCAATTATTTTTGAAGGTATAGAAAGATTTTATTTTGATGGAGCATAAATTAATTATAGGCAAGATTACAATAAATCTTCATTTCAAACTAACATAGAAAGCATTGAAAATATGTATGTAGAGCTAAGATTAGTTTCTATAGCATTTAAATAGTTTTGTCAATAACAAGAAAATATTATTTAAAATACATTCATGTGCTATCTATGCAGATTGTATAATTGTTTAACTTGTTCTATCAGTATAACAGGTCTTGAGTGCATTCAATGTGAGATTGGTTATATTCTTATGAAAGGACAATGTACTTAAAATAATTTTTAGTAAATTGATCCTATTTGTATCCCTCCTGATTATTTAACTTTTTAAAAATAGTGTAAAACATGCACAATTAAGAACTGTATTTTATGTTTTGAATACATTAGCTACGATTAAGATGTTAGTTCTTTATATCCTTCATATGCAATAACTGAGGATGATTTCGAATATATTAAAATTGGTTGCGCACTTTGTAAAGATAATTATATTTTTGATTTCACTCTTAACTTATGCATAAATTAAATATCTTAATTAAAAAGTTGTTAACGTTCATTTATTAATTTGGATGGTTCAGAAAAATGCACACTATCAACAACTGATGATTTTACCATTGCTCCAGAAATAATTAATTGTTAAAAGTACATTCAAAATTGTTAACAATGTTCATTAAATATTTATAACATTATTTAATGTATTATTTGTCAAAATGGATTTCTTGTAGAAAATAATCAGTGTTTTCCTAATGAAGAAGAGCTTCCAGATCAACTTATTCGAAGTTGGACAAGTAAAATTCAAAGTTTTATGCTCTAATTTATTCCTTCATTATATACTTATATTTATCAATATTATTTTTTGCCCCAATAGATTGAAGAAGGTTATTGTGATTCAGATTGTTTAATTTGTGGATAAAATGTATTTTATTATTGTAAAAAATGTCGCTTAAATTACTTTAAATAATAAATCAAGGTTGAGGAAGGTTAAAATTGCTCTGATTGTCCTCAGCTGTGTTAAGTTTGCATTCCTCGCTCAGATATAGAAATTAAAGTATTCATTTTTAGATATTTAGGCTTATTCACCAAAATTTTTGGTCACTGAGGAGAATTTAATTTATACAAAAAAATGTATTAAACCTTATCTTGATCCTGCAATTTATTTTGATCCATATAATTAAGTAGCTAGGTATTGTTTAAATAGGGAATGCGATGATTCTTTAATATTCAGATTTTCAATTCACTCTTGCAATTTTATACGTTTTAATCGCAATTATGAATCATAAATCAATACTAAATATTGTAATTCAATTGGAATTTAATCGATAGAATTTTAATTTGATTTCACCATAGATGAAGAAATATGTTATCTATTTTTCCCTTTATCATTTTCAACCAAACTTAAATAATAAATTTTCACTTTAAAACATACTCAATTTAAAATATACTCAGAAAAGTAGTATTTTATTTATCCTATTTAATCAACATATTTTTCAAATTATGATGAAGTTTAATTTGAAAATTTAAGCTTTATTATTAATAATAATCATACTTTCATTATCGACAATGATTCAAATTAGATTAATTTAACACTATCCAACATTAAAATTTACTAAAGTTAATTTAACGATCTAAATTCTTTATTTGAAACTCAAAATTATGATATTATTAATTTGAAGAATTTAACAATATCTAACTCCATATTTAAAAATTCTTCGATTCTTAGACTCATAAAGTAATAATTAGTAAGAATCATTTCTATTAGTGGATTATATATATATAATTGTACATTTAAAGATTCAACTTTATTTTATATTACAAAATTATAAAATAACATATATCTTGAAAATTTTTAAATTCAAAATTGTACATTAGAACATTCTTCTATTTTTTATTTTGACACTTAAACATTAGGCCATATTTTGATTAATTTAAGCCCATTATCGGTTTAAAACAATTAATTTTATGAATCTAATTTAATTAATACTACAAATCTGGTAGAATTAAGAATAGAAGATTTCTCATTTAAATTCAATTATCTATACAATTCGATAATCATAGGGCTTAATTCTAAATTAACGTTATTATAAATTCTTATCGAAAAAAATAAGTTTGAATCTTCCTAGTTTGTTATTATCATTTAGAAATTATTTATGTAGACTATCCCATGTTTAATATAGGATCTTTAAGTAATTGAAAATTTATACTAAAGCTCAAATTTATTCCGTATTTTATCAACATATTCAACCAATAATCTTATTGTTAATATTTAAAATACTTACATGTATTAAAATTATCAACTAACTAATCAAGTTGAATTTGAATATCTATTTGATATAAACTGTGATTAATTCTTTTTAAAATTAATGACTATAACTTATAATGATAACCTATTGATTTTACTTTTATAAGAAAATCAAAAAATTTTAATTGAAAATCTTTTCTACTAAGGCACTCCAATGGATTTTAAGATACCATTATCATTAAAAGATTTATAAATGAATAAAAGAAATAAACTACTTACTATTCAAGGTATAAGATAAACATCAATTATTAATTTAATTGTAGAAAATTAGATTAATTTTGATGAATATATAATTGAGATAACTCAAAGTTCTCAAGTTAAAACAAAGTAAATTAGTCATATAAATATTCAGAATGCTAAATTTTAAGGAAACATTTAATTATTAACAAATTAAATTCATAGATTATCACTATTAAGCATAGAATCAGATATTTATATAAATATTTTATTGTAAAATATTTCTTATGGCTACAATATATTTCATTCATATACAAATAATGCATTAAGATCTTCTGCAAGTCTATTATATATTTGGTCTTCTTTAGGTTCAATAGAAGTGAAAGATATCTTCTGCTATTATAACGCTTTAACAAATTCCTCAAATACTTTTGTTATTATAAATTCTGAAAAATTATAATTTATTAATTACACAATTCAAAATTAAAACTACTTAAATAATGCCTTATGGTGCCAATATTATGATCTTGATCTTGGATTAGTTGATCATCTTAATCAAGAGAATTTTAATTAATATATTTTTTCTACTTTAAAAATCAGCAATATTGGAGGAGCAGGAAAAGTCTAAGCCTCATAATTTTTGTGTATAGATTGTTTCTTTGAACGAATACTTGCTAAAGAAGGTTTTGCATTTGATATTACAACTACAGAAGAAGGTTATATCAGTTTATTAAACTTAACAGTTAATTAAGCTGAAAATGATTTAGAAACGAGAGAAAAATATTAAGGATGTATTAATGTATACTCAACTAATAGTAAATTAAACATGATCATAAATACTGCTAAATTCTTTAACATATTTAATAGAATGGCTTCTTCAATATTTACCATTATTCCTTCAAAAATTTAGAATTATTTATAAATATAAAATGTTGAATTTGAAAATTGTTTTTCTTTATTTAGTCAGATTATGAATATTCAGTTTTCTTAAATAATAATTGAGAAAAATTTTGTTATACTTAGAAATATTAAAATCATATAACATTTATAAAGTTGGACCTAATATTTTTCTAAAGTTAAAAATTTATAAATTTAAGAATTAGATGAAATTGTAGAAAATGATAATGCATTAATTTCTATAAGTAGTGGTAGTGTGATGATTAAAAATCTTTAAATTTAAGGGGCCTGTATTTCACCTATTATGAGATTTAAAAATGTTCTGCAACTTTCATTAGAATCATTAAAAATTAATAATATTGAAATATTTTACTAATTAACTCTAATCTAAATAATTTAAGTGGTTAAACTATAATCAAAAATAAAGTTCTAATAAATAGATATCTAAAGCGTTTCTTTATATGAAACCTTGATTCCAGGGTCTTCATAAAATTTTTTAAATGAAAATGCTTATTAACTATAATAAAGTAATATAGAAGTTGGTTCTTTATTGAATATTCAAAGTTTTTCAAATTAAAGTTTACTTTATTTTGATTAAATTCAATTAATTAATAATAATTGTACATATTGTATTCATGGATTGATGTATTTTGAAGTAGAAGAATTTTAAGAAATAAGACTTTTAAATATAAATTGTTTATTTAATTAAATAAAAAAATTTGGTTGTTTATATTTTACCAAAAAAAAGTTTGCTTAAGCTAAAGTAACTATTTAAAATTCAAATTTTTTACATAATAAAGGAACTTAAGGGATTGCTATTATGTGTGTGAATATTTATTTAAAGATTATGTCAAGTAAAATAATATAGAATTCTGCTAGTGAGTTAGGAGGGGGTATTTATCTTGTAATCGACTAAAGTAATTATATTATTAAATAATCAATAATTTTATCTAATAATGCAAAAGCAGGTGGAGGAATTTATTTGTAAGGAGATAGTTTTTTAAATAAAAATAATTTTATTAATACTTAATTATTATTTAATACAGCAACAGAATAAGGTAATAATCTAATTGAGAATCCATCTCATTTAGCTTTATATATTAATTAAAAGGAGATTCCTTCCACTGATTTAAAAACCAATGGAGTTTAAACTAATAAAATAAAATTAAGTACTTATAGAATAATTGAACAAGGAATAGTTCAAAAATCAGATTGCTTGATATTCCCAAGTAATTAAATAATCAAAGATTTCAAAATATTTGATACAAAATAATCTAAATATAAATCATTCATAGAAAATATCTAATTAAATTACAAAAATAGTCTAAATGAGTTATTAAAAAATGTTTAAAATTCAACTTGCTTAATTAATTAATCTATTGTAACAAAAAATCAATCTTCTGTTATAAAATTATAAAATAACTAAGTTTATAAACTTGATAATGGGAAATATTATTTTGATTTATCCCCATTATAATTCACTTTTGATCCATTTTAATAAAATTATGAATATTTATAACTATCAATATAATGCAAATTTAATTTATAGAATAGTGGCTTGTTGTATATAATAAATACAAAAAGTTTAAAATGTCAATTAGGTGAATTTTATGTTGATGAAGGATGTCAAATATGTTAATCAAATTAGGGTTTTTATTCTGTCACTTATAATGCAACGAAATGTTCAATTTTCGATAAGACAAAATTTGCAAAAATATCCTCTAATATGATAGAATTATTACCTGGATACTGGAGGCCACATAATTTATCAGACTTCGCAGAAATATGTTTTAGAAATCTAGCTTTTTGTAGAGGAGGATGGCTTGTTGGAAATAATTTATGTATAAATGGGCATCTTGGAGCATTATGCGAAGAGTGCGATATTTTTGATATGAGAGGTTATGGCAATTTTTATAAAAATTAATGGGATTAATAATGTTTAAGATGTACAGGCTCATGGGTTGGTATATTCTCTATTTTACTAGTAATAATTTGGTATATATATATAATACAATTATTTTAGGACTTTTATATCTATTGCTTTATCTTTGAGAAGTATTAATCGATCAAATAAATTATACGCATAACTTAAATTAGTTAGGAGATTTAATAAAATATTATTTAAATTAAATTAAGGTAAGTTTTATTATAACTAATTTTAGATCATGAGAGTATTCTAATAAAGATGATGATAAATTATTTATGGACTTTTTCAGCGATATTTACATTTAATATCAACTTTTCATTATCATTTTAATTTATTGAATAAACTAGCAATAGTTCTTATTCTTTAGCTAATGATATAGATTGTTAATTATCAAATCTTAGTAATACTTCCTTAATTTATCTAAAACTCATTACTTTGATCACATTTATAGTCTCGTAATTTAATATCATTTTTTTAATTTCATTTGTTTATTTCATAAAGATAAATCATAAATTTGATTTAAGCATACTATCTAATACTTTGCTTTATTTATATGTGGTAAATTATGCTGGTTTAATAAAAATGTATACTAAATAATTATTTTTAGGCTATCTTCAATTATTTCAATTCGTGTGATTTCGAATATCAATTATATTTAAGGGGATGTTAGTTAAATTTTTGGGGATTAAAATCATTAAACTTGGATGTATTATTTTGTTTTACCAGCAATAATATTTTTTGGTCTAATTATCCCTGTATTTATCTTTATCTTTTTAATAATAAATTAAAACAATTTAGATGAAATCAAACTTAGAAAACATATATGTTATATACTAAATGAATATTAAAGTTAAAGCTATTTTTGGGAATAAATTAAATAGTTCAAAAAAGCTTTAATTATTTTTATCATGACTTATTTTGAAACATAAATTTTATTAAAAGCATCTTTATTAGGTTTATGCTTATTAATTTATTAATTATTATCAGCTAATCAAAAGCCTTTTATTATTCAAAAATTTAATTCTTTAGATTTATAATCTGGATAAATTTGCTCAATTACTATTTTTTTAGCTGCTATTAAATATATAAGTGAACAATAAAATATAGAATACGCATAAACAATAATATAACTTACAATAATTGGATTCTTTATACGACTTTGCTATCCTTTTGTAAAAAATCTGTTTAGAATATATTATAAAATATATAAAATTCCTTTATTAACTAGTTTATATAATTTATTAAAACTTATTAGCAATAGTTCTATGCTAACGGTTTATTTTGGTAAAATATTAAATTAACAAAAACATAAAGAATAAAGGCTCTAAAATTATTTTGTAAAATTACGAGATTACCTGATGTTATATACAAAAATTTAATTACGAAATACAAGGTATTTTTATTAAGCTTTATTTAGGTTATCTATTATGAATAGTCCAGGTAGAATTCATACAGCTAAATCTACCAGGTATGATTTGGAAAAAATTCTCTTTTTGGGAACTGAAGAAGAAAATCATCAGATAAATTAGTGATTATTTGAATTAAATTTAAATATAGAAAACAATGTTAAAAATAGATTATTTTTAAATTATTTTTCATTTTAATAAAATTTAGAAAAATTTAATTCTGAATAAAATAATTAATTTAGAATCTTTTTTGAAAATTGTAAATTAGAGAGCCTAAGAGAAAATCATAATTTGTTGAAATCTTATTAAGAATTTGCAATTACTTGAAGAAAGAAAAATCTGATAAATATTAAAAACAACTATTATTTTGCACAAAAATCAATCTAATATATCTAATTAAATAATGTAGAATGAACTTTATATAATTGGATATACCAAAAAAAAAATAATCAATTTTATATTCAAAAATATCATTCCATATATTAATATCAATAAAAAAACTATTGAACTTTATTGAGAAAGATGTAGATGCATTTGTAATGATATCTCTAAGCTTAAAAAATTAAGCAAATATAGAGAAATAATAAGTTTAATTATAAATATCTATTATATACATATGTTATATAAAGAATTATAGTTTTTAATTAATATGAATAAAATTTATTGAATTGAATATATTTTACTTGAACATAATTTCTATGCTATCCAGAAATCAAAGAGGCCTTCTTATTCTTAATTTGAGCTAAAAATATCATTATTTAAGATAATAAAATATTAATGTTAGTTTATAAATAATATAATAATGAATCTTTGTTATAAAATCATATTTATATCTTTAAAATTTATTCGATAATAAATTTATTTATTTTTCATATATTTAATAATTATATAATAGAATATTATTTGATTTTAAAATGTCCACTCTATTCTTTTTTGGTTCTAATATTTTTATTATTTTTATGAATCCTGAACCAAAGTTAAAGTATGTAAGACTATCATGTACTTGCCCTCCAATTTGTTCATGTGGAGGAAAAGTAACAAGGGATTGGGTTCACGTTAAATGTATGAAGGATTCATACATTACATCAAAAGGAGATATCTTTTGTAACAATTATGGATGTAGTAGTTATTTCATAAAGGATGCAATATTTAAATGTGGATTTCAAAACGATTAAACATGGTACTAATTTAAAAATGCTTCATAATTTATTATGGCTTTGGCTATGGCAATTTAATCAGCATCATTTAGCCTTAAAGATAATGATTTAGTCTTATTTATTACAGATATCAATGCACAAGTAGCAAAGAGATGGGTTTTATGTTAGAATTATGATATTAATATTAAAACTTAATCTGCTCATAAAATGAGTTCCAATTCTTTCCTAATTTTAAATGTTATCAAGAAGATAGCTAAAAATCATAATTATTGTTAAGTTCCTGGCATCAATAATTCGATAGGTTAGATATTTCTAGATTAAATTGGTTAAATATTTCGATTGTAAATTTCTTTTAAACAAACGATAGAGTTATTGATTAGATGTAGTAATATTGAATTCTGACTATAACTGAACAAAATGAAAGTTATTTAGTAGAATAATTTATAATATTTCCTTAATGATATAAGATGAAAAGAACAATTAACTAATTGTATGTTCATTATTCTAGAAAAATTTAATCAAATTTCATTATTTGAATTAACACAATTTCATCTATGGCTGCAAATTTTGTATAACTAATGGAAAATTTTTTAAAAATTAAGTATTCAGGAATTAGATTTTAACAAATTAAAATGAAGTAGTATGATTGTTTAATNTAATTATATAATAGAATATTATTTGATTTTAAAATGTCCACTCTATTCTTTTTTGGTTCTAATATTTTTATTATTTTTATGAATCCTGAACCAAAGTTAAAGTATGTAAGACTATCATGTACTTGCCCTCCAATTTGTTCATGTGGAGGAAAAGTAACAAGGGATTGGGTTCACGTTAAATGTATGAAGGATTCATACATTACATCAAAAGGAGATATCTTTTGTAACAATTATGGATGTAGTAGTTATTTCATAAAGGATGCAATATTTAAATGTGGATTTCAAAACGATTAAACATGGTACTAATTTAAAAATGCTTCATAATTTATTATGGCTTTGGCTATGGCAATTTAATCAGCATCATTTAGCCTTAAAGATAATGATTTAGTCTTATTTATTACAGATATCAATGCACAAGTAGCAAAGAGATGGGTTTTATGTTAGAATTATGATATTAATATTAAAACTTAATCTGCTCATAAAATGAGTTCCAATTCTTTCCTAATTTTAAATGTTATCAAGAAGATAGCTAAAAATCATAATTATTGTTAAGTTCCTGGCATCAATAATTCGATAGGTTAGATATTTCTAGATTAAATTGGTTAAATATTTCGATTGTAAATTTCTTTTAAACAAACGATAGAGTTATTGATTAGATGTAGTAATATTGAATTCTGACTATAACTGAACAAAATGAAAGTTATTTAGTAGAATAATTTATAATATTTCCTTAATGATATAAGATGAAAAGAACAATTAACTAATTGTATGTTCATTATTCTAGAAAAATTTAATCAAATTTCATTATTTGAATTAACACAATTTCATCTATGGCTGCAAATTTTGTATAACTAATGGAAAATTTTTTAAAAATTAAGTATTCAGGAATTAGATTTTAACAAATTAAAATGAAGTAGTATGATTGTTTAATAAAATAGAAAAAAGTAAACAAATTGATATTAATTTTTTAGATAAAAAAGAAACAAAATTAAATACAAAATTATTGATTAAATACATGTAAGAATAGATTATTGATATGATTATTACATTCTTTCACAATTTAACATAAAAATAAAATAATAATTTGTTTAGATTTTTTTAAGTGTTAGTAAGAAATTGAGTTTAAAAATAAAATTGAGTAGAAATTTAAATCAAACATTTATTATGCTTTTTAAAATTGCTAATTTTCTCAGATTTTTAGCTCCTCTAAAGAATTCTGCAATGTCTTATAAATCTAAATTAGACTTTGATATTTTAACTAATTGGACTTCTAATTTATTTAGCAGGGGAATTGAGTATTTGTGTTTGGGTTATCTTCTATTGATATTTTTTATCTTTTAAATTTCTGAGATAAATTTCTAAGGATCCTCTTTATGATAATTATTACACAAAAATTGGTACAACTAAATTATATTTTACGTTTAAAATTTCTTCTTTATGATCGAATATTTAGACTTCAGATTCTTACATCTCTCTTCTTTTATATATCATCTTTTGAATATTTTAATTAATTTATTTCTAATATTACAATTGTGTAATTCAAATAAAAGATTATCTTCTCTGAAATTCCATCAATAAATGAGTCTTATGCCGAGATAAATTACTTATATATATATATTTAATATAATAATTATATAATCTTTATTAATAAAATAATGAATGAAAGAAGAGACGAAACGCCAATACCTATTCCAATGGAATATGATAAAAAGAAGGAAGATATTGAGAAAAAATTGAATTCGTACATTTGATAAACTAATAAAGATTATTTGAAGCTGATAAAGCAGCTGAAGAGTAATTGTATTAAGTATAATAAATCCTTGCTATATAAGGAGCAGTGTTAGAAACTGCTTCAGAATCATCTTTGAAGGTTCTTGCAATTTAATATTTTGTTACAAGTCTTTTGACAATGTTCATTTTGCAATTAAATCGTTTTGGATGGATTTTAACATGGCTTCCGTTTTTGGAATAATTTGTTGGAACTCTATATTTAATAACACTAATTCTTTCAGAGTTTTGTCCAAATGCAGTTTCATAAGTAAATAAATTAATATTTCTAGTTACCATATAACTTTTTAGTTTTTATTTTTCACTCATGTTCTAAAGTTTTACTCCTTGTTTTTGTGTCACTTTGGTATTCAGAATATAAATGTGAATTGATCACTTTAGCTTTAGGAATTTCTATACTATATTTAATGTATTTAATAAAAGGTTCTGTTGGTATATATAATCATTTAATATAAGCTGAGAAATAATTTTAAGGTATGAAAGTAAAAAAGTAATTTTGTAATGTGATTCTTATGGTGGCATTTATATCTGGAATTTTATGTTTACTTACTCGGTCAGATATATTAATTATAGCAATTTTATCATGTTTTGGAGTCATATATATCTGCTTTTTATAATTAGCACTTTAAAGGTTTGAATAAATAGAATATATTTTTGAAAATTCTAATGATGTATATTTGGGACCAGCATTGTTGGATGCAGATCTATTATTCTTTTGCAAATTATGTTTTTTTCATTGTTTTAGTAAAAAAAATAATTCAAATCGTAAAAAAGAAGAAGAATCTGAATAAAATGAGAATTGAATAATGAAATTTATATAAAAATTCAAAAATATATGTACATATTAGTTTAATAAGATTGATATTGTTCAATTTCAAAATTAACCAAATACTTAATTCTCTTAAATTTAATTTTGTGGTTTTTTTTATTTAGTCTTATTAATAATTAGTTATGTTACAATAAACAAGAAATCAATATTTCTAAAACTTATTGAATTTCATTGAAGTAGATTTTCTTATGAAAATTATTAATTCTTAAAATTATCAAGCTTTTTTCTTAGAACTTAAAATATCTGTTTCTAATTTTAGTATTGACAATTATTGATACCCTATGTTTATTTGGATTAAAAATAGTGTAATTATAAGTTAATAATATTTGACTAAAAACATGAACTAATAATTTATTTTGAAAATATTAATAATTTTCTTAAACAATGTACGATATTAAACAAATGGAAAGTTTAAGAATTAATGACTCTGAAAATTAGGAAAATAAATATTAAAATTTACTTCCATCTGGTTATCAGACCCCAAAATTAAATATAAGTTTTAGACATTGGTTGTATATGAGTTAATATGAGAGACAAATAATAAGATCTTTATTAAGCTCAAATATTTAAAGAATACCTTAAGAAAATAGTTACATATATTTAGTTAACTATGATTCAGAATTACAAATATTTAAATATTAAGGTGAATAAGTAGTAAGATCAACTTTGAAAAATGGGTTTTGTTCTTTTGTAACAATAAATAAATCATCAAAAAACCCAAAAATAATAAATAGTTTCATGGTAGACAGAAACAATATCATCCATTAATATGAGATGGATTTTAGTAGAACTAAAATTGAAGAAAGAAAAGAAGAACTTGAAATAAATAAATAGTTAAACTTAGAAAATGCCACTCTTTTAGCAGTATAATTTAATTAATGTTAGTGTGTAATGAATCCTAATGGTTCTTTATTTGTGACAGTTTCAGAAACTACAATATATATTTTAGATTAAATCAACGAATTAATTCTGTAATTATAAAATCCTCTTAAAATCAAGTACTTTCCCTATTAATTTAATTTTGAATAAAAAGTATTTTTAGAATTGAGTCCATGTAACAAATGTCTGATATTGGCTCATTAATCATTGATATTTATTTATTGGAACAATAAGTTAATTAAAAAATTTGAATTAAAAAAGGAATAAATTATTTTGAATGTATTTTTGTAAATAAATTTAGATAAAATTATTTAAAGAATAGCTTATAATAATAACAAATATGGCTATAATAAAGATAGAAAATATATTTAATATAGAAATTTAATTGTAATAATAAGATTATTTTTATCCTTTAAAGAAGGAAGATGTAAAGATTAGTAAGGATTTTGATAATTATATATAATATGGTACATTTGAGATTGAAAACTAAGAATTAAAATCCATAATAATTTAGGATAGACTTTGCAAATTATATTTAATAGAAATGCAAAGTATTTAATAAGGATCATGGATAATGAAAGAAATAAAAGTATAATTTAAAGTAGATGAGAAAATACAATTTATAGAAGTAGAAAGGAAAACATTATAATCAATTGTATTGAGAATCTTGTAATTCAATAAAGATCATGAATTAATTTTTTTTGAGCGCTAAGGAAATATTTGATTCTAATTTGAATGTATATATTTATATTTATCATTACTTTCCGTATTCCTTTTGAGTCATTAGATTATAGAAATCATCAAAGGTTACAAAGCCATCATCATCTAAATCAGCTTTTTTAAACATATGTTAGATTTCTTCATCAGTCATTTCTTCTCCTAAATCTTATGCTACTCTTTTTAATTCATCCCATGTGATTCGACCTTTAAATAATGTAATAATTTACCTTCCTTATTCCAATCATAAAGATTGAAGACTTTTTAGATTTACTCTCTAGTATCTTTATCACTAACTTTGGCAGTTGCTAGATGTAAAAATTCTGAAAAGTCAATTCCTCCACTATTGTCAGTATCTAATTCACCCAAGACTTAATAAATAAATTTATTATGGTAAGTTTTAATTCCTGAAGCTTCAAAAGCTTCTCTTAATTCTTATGGATCGATAGATCCAGATCCATCATTATCAAAAATGTCAAAGGCTTATTTAACTTCTAATACTTCTTCCTTTGTAAGATGTGGAGGTCTTGCATAATCTTCAGCATTAAATGGTTTTGGTCCTTTTTAAGGAGGTGGTGGAGGAGGAGCTTTTATGTCATTCTTTTATGCTGAGGATGGAGCTTATCTTGACATTTTAATTTTTAATATTAATATATTTATATTTAGATACTACTAGTGAATAATATTTAATATCAAATGTTGAACCATTAATTATCAATTAAAGTAATAGCTGTTGGTCTATTCTCAGCCTTAAGATCCAACATTAATATAATCATATTAGCTAATTCTTTTGAAATAAACTTTTTAAGGATTAATCGATTCGTTCTTTAATTATCTTCTGGTAATTGACAAGTGCATATTTAAAATAGTACCACTCCTAAACAATAAATATCAAAAGATGGTTAAATTATATAATTAGAATCTCCTAATTCGGGAGGTATATGAGGAAGTGTTTTTATTAAATATTTCCGAAGATCAGGATTTAATTTAGTTTTGATTTCTGATAAAGTCTCAAATCGACTTATTTTTAACTAGAATTAAACAATTATTTACTTATCTATACTCTTCTTTATGGCATTCTATATTCTATAGAGTAATACACATATGAACACAATTGTTTTCATGAATATATTTAAGTCCTTCTAAAACATTGTAAAGATATGATCTTAACTTAATTTCATTTTATAATATTCTAGATTCATTTTAAATTCTTTCCTATAAGTAATTACACTAATTTGCATAAGAAGAATAGATTTGTATAGAAGTTTAATTTTCAATCATGTATTAATGAACCTAAATATTCAATATCTATGTACTTATTATAAATTATCATCTTTGAATTATTAGGCTCTTTTTAAGGAACTTATCATCAATTCTATGTTATATGGATTTGTTATAGTGTATCTAATTCTCTAATCATTATTTAAATATTTACTTTAACAAATTTTGAACTGATAACAATCTGAATGTCTTATTAAATTTCAGAAACAATTAGAAAAGTCTCCTCAGGTTCTTCATACTCTCTTATGGATAATAAGAATAAACTATCATTTATTATTAGTAGATGTTGAGGACATTTGTATGGAGATGTTACAGCTTTTTAAAATTCAATTGAATCATCATCTTAAGTGAGATTTGTATTCATTGTTATTAATTATTATAAATTCAATCTAATGATATAATCATAGTAATAAATAATAATGCGTATTATCTATATATATAACTTAACTTTTAAGTTAAATTCAATATTTTCATAAATGGAGAAACTATAGAGTATGCCCAATTACGAGATTATAAGGATTATTGGTTCTGGAGCATTTGGTAATCTTTTTAGATATTTACAAGGATATGTATTTGAAGCCTTTGATTAATAAAGACGCTAAAAAGTAGCCTTAAAAAGAATGCAAAAAGTAGGTAAATTTCAAAGTAGAGAATGTGAAATCCTATAGTAATTAAAATAATGCAGTTATGTGGTTAAAATACTTGTATAAGAACATATTATGTAGGATGTATTCTATAGTAAAAGTGAAGATAATAAAATGATCTAAAATATCATACTAGAATTTATGGATCAAAATTTAGAAGATATAATTCAAGAACATAGAAAGAAGGAAATCTATTTAGATTGCAAAGTCTTAAAGAACTATCTCTATTAGACATTTAAAGGTCTTGATTAGATCCATAGAAAGCATATTGCTCATAGAGATTTAAAACCGTAAATTTAGAATATTATTAAAAAGCGAAAATATTTTAGTGAAAGATGGGAAAATCAAACTCTGTGATTTTGGCAGTGCTAAATAACTTCATCCAGTTACTATCAATACACCTTATATTGTATCTAGGTTTTATAGAGCTCCTGAATTACTTTTGGGAATAACAGAATATGATGTTTCAATTGATATTTGGGCTATGGGTTGTATTATGGCTGAATTAGCTCTACTTGAACCTTTTTTTATTGGGAAATCAGATGGAGATTAATTTTTTAAAATTCTAAGAATTTTAGGATCATTTTCTAAATAGGATCTTAAATATTATTAAAAAGTAGTTCCTTTCAATGGAAAATTATTTAAAGAGTTCCCCAATTATGAACGTATCAATTTAAATAAAAAATTCGAACATATAGATGATAAAGATTTATTTATTGATTTGCTTAGGTAATTTTATTGATTTGAGTAATCATATAGTAAATTATTGAAGTATATACCAGAGGAAAGAATAACAGCAAGTTAAGCATTAAAACACTAATATTTTAAAGAATTGTTAGACTAGTGATTTATTCAAAATTGTCTTAACTAAAATATCATTAAGATATTCTCTTCTATAATTTTTAGGATAATATTTCTTTCCAATTTTCCATTTCGACAATTTTCAAATGCTGTATTGCAATATCATTTGATTTGTGCTGAATATCATTATGATAATAGGGTTATCTCCAGTCAGATATTAAAATTGTATTCATTTATGAGATTGTTCTAGTTTGAATAGTAATTATACCGATATTCAGTGATAGAAATTTAATCAGACTGAATATATTGTTAATATTGTTAGTTTATTAAATCGATCCATTGATTTCTTTTAGTTAATTGCAAAGTAGAACGATAACTAGTTTTAGGTGAAGATGCTAAATTAGTTATTTTTAATTTTGACTCTTAGTTTCTTTTGCTTGCTGTTGTATGCAAAGATGTACTTGGAGTTTTCTTTTATTATTTTGATAATTCATTAAGAATGCTTTTTAGTGAATATAAATTTTAGACCTTTAATTTATTTTCTATTTTTTAGGCTTCTCTAATAATTAGTTACATTATTACTTACTTATAGATATTCATAAGTTTATTTTTCTTTTAGTCTAAATCCATTTATTAATTAATTATAATATAAAAAATATAATATTTAGTATCATAAGACACTCCATGCATTTAATCCTTCTTTATTCAAAATATGAGTGTTTCCTCCAGCCTATATTAACATATCTGCAATTTAGTAATGACCATATGCTAAAGCTAAATGAACTGCTGTATTACCATCATTCTATCCTTCCTTAGTAAAATAATACATTTTAAATATTGATATCAGCTCCTCTTTTTATTAATTCATAAACAATCTCTTTACATCCACATTAAGCTGCTAAAATCAAATAAGTATTTCCATTTTATAAAGGAACATCTATTTACATTTCAGGAATTAATTAAATATTATCTATAAACTAAGACAAATTATTGGAATTTAATACCTCTGTAAAATTATAATCATAAATAGCTAATTAAATTAATTATTTTGTATCTAATTTTTATCTACGTTAAGATTCTTTAATATGAGTTCTCATTTTTAAAGCATACATATACATACTTAATGCATTCTAAATCATCTTATTACAAATACCTTGCTCTCTTGTAATAAATGAAATTTATCTTTTTATTCTTAAACACTTTTAAAACTTTCTTCATTTTAATTTTGCATTTTCAATACTTATTATTAAGGTGGTTAAGCATATTAAGTTTAAGAAGAATGTTGATTTTAAATTTATTCTATTTTACTAGAACGTCTAGATTCATCATTTTAAGAAGAGTGAAAAGACGAACTAATATCTTACTATGAACTATTAAGATCGATATGTTTAGAACTTGGTACTTTAAACACAGATTATTGAGATGCTAAAGTAGGTTTAGTAATCATAACTGTTGAAGCTTATGTAAATAAATTAGTATTTTATTAATTTGTGATTGTAAGTGGATTCGTTAACTCTCCTGATAATATAGTTCTTTTATTCCATTATTATGGTTAAGTAACTTAAAGTGAATCTTATTTAGTTAATCCCTATTATCTTTTTGCATTAATTGTTTTTCTTTTAGTGATTGAATCTTTCAATTCTTTTGATGTTATTCTTGCAGAACTTTTTATCAATGTCTATTATTAAGGTAAAGTATCAGACTTATCCTATTTATTTTCCTGTTTTTCTAGTATCATTGTTTAAGAAATAGGATCTTAATGTTCAACATCTATCATTCTTGTTTAACAATTGTATCTTCCAATTAATATACTTGGATAACGAAATTCAATAGCCTAACAGATAACTTTATTTAAAGTTGAGTTTCTTTAATAAATAATCAATTTTTCATAAACATTTTAATGTTTATCAGTCAAAACTCCCATTTTATAATTGTCACACATTATTACATTATAAGTTAAAAGATGATTTTTAGTTTTCTATTCTAATATACTTATTATTGGTTAGAGAAAGAGAGGTATTTAAAATGCCATTCTTTTTTTAATCAAAATCAAAGCTCCAGTTGATAATTCTATTTATAAGAAAACTATTTACATTTTTCATCTATGGGATCATCTTTAATGAATTAAGTTTATAACTATTATTTATGTTAGTCTTAATAATATAGAGTTTTTTGGCTCTTTAAAGAATTAATCTACTTTGATTTTGGTTCTAAACTTTTTTTTATATGATAATTTACTGTTATTATAAATAGGACTCTCTAAAAAATTGTCTAATGAAATATCTTGATCAGAATCCTAACTTGTTAAGGTTTCAGATTTATTTGAATATTCATCATCATAATGATAAATTATTTTTTCTTTTTCAATATTATATTTTGATAATTGAATCCCTAAAAATTAGAACTTATCATTGAGATTTTCATTTGTAATCTTTCTTTATCTGATACCTTATTCTGATGTAGACATAACTGTATAAACATTTGTCATAATGGTACTATTACTGAGGGCTATTTTAGGTTTAAAGTTTTCTTCTATTTCTTTTAAATTCGATTTTGTATAATTAGTTTTTTACATCAATTTATATAATTTATTTTAATAGTAAACTCTAACATATAGATTAGGCTTTTTTAATTATAAATATAATTACTTTACTAAAATCATATTTGAGATCAAGATTATATCCTGCTTCTTCTGAAAATACACTAGGTATTGATATTTTAGATATTTTATTAGCAACTAAATTTCTTGAAGATTAATTTTAATTAAGTTATCTGCTTGATGAAAGATTCTTTAAAGAAATCAAAGATTATGGTATTATTTATCTAGGTGATTAAGGTGATAGTAGAGGTACTATTTCATCAGTAATAACTTTTTATTAATTTAAATGTTGAGGTTTATTAAATTGGAAAGATAATTTTTCAACATTTTCATATGTAATAATGATATGAAATTTAGTTTTTTCAACTTCAATTGTTTAATCTAAATTCTACTTTTTTTCTTTAGAATTTCGTGATTTTTAATTTTAATTAATTTTATCTAATTTCTTATTGGAATTAATAAAAAATGCATTATTTTATATTTATGAGCTAATACTATGAATAGATTTTCTTGAGGATTTGGGTAATAATGAAAATTATTCTTAATGCATAAGACTTCTTGAAGATGTAGAATGAATTAGATTTATTTTTCTTTAAAATGCTTTAGTAGAGACATTAAATTATTCTAAATTAATAAGTCCAAATTGCTTTTTTAGATGAATATCTTTTATATATTTTAAATTTTTTGAAACATTTTTTTCAATTTTCATAGTAAACTTTTAAGCCAGAATTTAATTGCCTGGTTCAAATTTTTTTAAAAGTTAAGGTTTCTCTTCTTCATGTAGTACATTAAATTCATGGGATATAATTACATTAAATAAGGACTAAATATATAATATAATACTTTCCTTGGTGGAGAATGAAAGGAATTTTACACAGCTTTTTTAAATCTAGATCTTATTGATAATTTACTATTTGATAATTGATCATCTTAATTCTGTGATAATTAAGAGACTTATAATAAATTATTATTTAAGAGTAATTGTAATTGTTTTTTTTATTTGACGTTGCTTTCTTATTCTTCTGCTTATTCTTCAATTATAATAGTTGGTTCAGTCATTATATTAATATTTGGAATTTTAGGACTTTCAATTTTAGATTCAGGTGATAATTTTGGTAAAACAGGAAAGTGAATTGAATTCTGTTTTTTTTGAATGTATAAATATGGAGTAGATGTATGTTCAGAAACATATTTAATTCTTTCAATAGGTTTTTTTGTAAGTTTTTGATTTTGATGTTATGATAAGAATTAAGATTTAGGAGATAATTATTGTGTCTTAAGGAATTAAGGTTGTGGAATAAAATTCATTTTAGGAGATACAGATTTATTTGATTTAATGGATTGATTATTAGATTGGAAACTAGTCAATCTGCTACGTTAGTCTTTTGGACTTAAAAAACTAGTATAAGATGTTAATGAAAATGGGTTTGCATAATTCATTTATAATATATATATATGTAACTATAAAAATCTAAAATCAAGCCCCCATTTTTACTTGATGGTATTGCTGCTGCAAAAAAAGGTAAAGTGCTTAATTATAAGCCTGAAAAGGATGTTCATCTTGAATAATACTTTTTGAATTTACATATGCAATAAATGATGAGCAAATTAAAACAAGATAGATTGAGTTAGCGTAATTTGCCTCATTCATTATCGAAGTCTTTTGATTAAACCTCTGTAATTATTTGATTTGCATTTTGAATAGAATCAATCCAAAGTTAATCTTAAATCTGGTATCTAAAAATCATCGTCACCTTTACATTAATCTTTTGTTAAAGCACCTAATAATACATAAATATCTGAAATATCTAGATCACTTTCTAAAGAACATTTTGTAACATTTCTTGATTCTTTAATTACAACAGTTTAGAATGTTTAACAGTTAGTAATTACATATTTACCTAAAGAATAAATTGATGGTGCTATTATTAAATAACAAAAAGAATTAAAAAAAATTAATCAAGCTACACAACTTTTAACAAGATAATTAAGAGCTAATTCTATGACTCATAAAAAAGAAGTAGAAAATATTAAAACCTAAAAAAACTTTTCTAAATTACCATAAATTAAAAAAGTTGAAATCTCTGTTAATTCAAATAATGAAAGAGGAAGGGAATAATCTTCAAAATATCGTAAAACACCAGGAAATAATGTAGGAATCATTACATAAAGAACTTTAGAAAAAAATAGTTAAAAAAATTAAGATGAATATGAAAATAATGGTTTCGAACCTTATGAATCTAATAGAGATCTAACAGATAAATTATAATTATAAAATCCTAATGAAAATAATTTCTAAAATAATAATAATAATTAATCAAATAAATCTTAATAACAATAAAATAAATTAGTTTAAATAGCATAATTGCCATCATTATAAAAAAAATACCAAAAAGAAATTCAATTAGTTCTTACTAAACCTAAATAAAATAGAAATGAAAATACATCATCAAATACTTCTCAATCTCCAATTCAATTATAATCAAGAAGTGTTGGTGCTAGAGATACTCTACCACCAAAAATTTAATAAAAGAGTTTAAAATTTGATTTTAAAAAATTATCTTCTTAAAAAATAGAAAAATAGAAATCAAAAGTATAATTTAATTAAAAAAATAATGGAAGATAAGAAAATATTCCTTTTTAAATCAAAATTATTGATGCTAATACATAAAATGAAAAAAAAGAAGAAACTGAATCTAATATTGCTAAAACCAATACTAAAGTACCTGTAGAAATTGTTGAAGATGTTGTCTAAGACTTTTCTAATGAATCTGGAATATTTTAAAATTAAGTAGAGACTGAATAAAATAAAAATGAATAAGAAAAAATTTCACTTTAAGGAACTGCTTTTTTTAAAATTCCAGAAGAAGATGAACACAAAGAAACTTTTGAAAAGCTTGATGAAAGCAATCAGTTCAAATAAGAAAGTATAAAAAATTCATAAGATAAGTAAGATGATAACAATTTTATTAAGATGATACAAGAATAAGTTAAATCTAATGATGAAAGGTTATTAAAATAATAATAAACTGAGTAATCTATCAACTTGTTAGAAAGTGTAAATCAAAATAATTTGATAAAAGTTATAGAAACAATTGAAGCTAAAACTGTGAATGATAATATTGTAAATCCATTAGAAGAAACAGATGATTAAAAGAAAGATTAATAAGCTAACTCTTTATTTATAACTTTAGAATAATCTTAATAAAAAGACTCTTAAGAACCTTATTAAAATGAAGGATTTGAGTAAGATTCATGATTTATTAGTTCTGTTAATTAATTATTTATCATATTCACTAAAAAACTAACTAATTTTTGAGTATATTGAAATTATATTTATAATATGTTTAATAATTATAATGAGATTTATTGTTTCATAAAGCATAAATAAAAAGCATTCATCATATTAATTTTAATGAAATCAAACTAATATACTCTAATTTCAATTGAAGGTAATATAGGTTCTGGTAAAAGCACACTTTTAAAATTGATATAATAAAAATATCCTGATGTAATTCTGGTTATATATTTAGTTACGATTTATTCCTGAACCTGTTAATGAATGGAGAAATATTAATGGAGATGAAACTTTAAATTTATTAGGTTCTTTTTATGAAAACCCTACTAGATGGGCTTACACAATGCAGGTTTATGCCTTTTTTAGTAGATTAAAACATTGGAAAGAAGTTCTCTCTGATCCGAATATTCCAAAAAATAAACATCTAATCCTTAGTGAAAGAAGTATAGAAGCAGACAAAGAAATATTTGCAGTGAATGGTCATAAAAATGGAATAATAAACAATTTAGAATTTGCTTTATATGAGAAATTCTATGATTGGTTATGTTAAGAAGTATTTGGAAAGAAAGTTTAAAAGCAAATGATTATTTATTTGCAAGTAGATCCAGAGGTCTGTCATTTAAGAATACAAAAGCGAGCAAGGGAAGAAGAAAAAGTAATACTTCTATTTTTATTATTTTAAGAATACAATTTCTTAGGAATATCTGATATAAATTCATAATAGACATGAAGAATGGTTATTGAGAGAAAATCATAAAAATACTTCAATATTAGTATTAAATGGAGACAAAGAATTTGAATCTGATATTAAATAATAAGAAAAGATGTTTAAAAACATTGATAACTTTTTAAAATCTATTTTATGAACTTTTATATTATATATCAGTTTTGCTAATATTATTAAAATTTTATTATTAATTATTTCTCTTAAATATTTACCATTTCAAAATAATATAGTTTTTATGTGAAATACTAAGGATACCTCATGTTTTTGTTAACGTTTAAAACCATAACATAAATTTGCTATTTTATAATAATTTTCTCAAAACATCATTCATTAATTAAATAAGAGAAATAGTAGGACACTTGGAAACACAATTGAGAATTTTGGGTCAATGAAAAACAATTTATTACTATAATTGATAGAATTTATAAACTTTTCTGAATATGGATAAAATATGAACTGATTGGACTTTAATAGAAAATTTGTAGCTTATTCAATAAATCTTTGTTTAAATATAACAAAGAAGCTATTAATTGAACAAGATTCAAGAATGAATAAGATGGTTGAAAATATTTTACTAAATCATCTTTTAAAAGTGTAATTAGAAAGAATTTAGATAAAAAATATAGATGGTGTTTTGAATTACATAAATAAGAAACCTAAAAGTATCAATAATAAGTTATTCTCTTTAACATAAATTAACAAGACCATAAATAACAACAAAAATTATAAATTATTGATTAATAAAATAAAAAAATTGAATTAATTATTAAATATTAAACAAAATTGAATTAAATATAGAATCATTATTAGCTAATGAACTACTCGGTTAAACTTTAGGCTAGATTTAATCCAGTAACGATTGTAATTGGTAAAAAATTATTTAAATCTGGTTGCTAATGCAATTTTGGTGGTTCCGATTTGGTTTTCTTTAACAATAATGAATTCTTTTTAGAATTACTAGCTGATTTTTATTTGATTAATTATTTTAAAGTTTCAACATCAATAAGTTCATCGTAAGAGATAAGATGATCATCATATGCTTCAGATTAGGTTCTATATAATATCATTGCATCTCTGATTTAAACACTCTCAGTTGAAACTACATCTAAGTCAGCTAATTTTGAGATTTCTTCATAAAGGTCTGAATGATAATCTTTTATATAAGTTGATAGTTTGTCATAAGTGTTTTTTTAATAGTTAATTGTTAATCTAATTATCTATTATTGCAAAGGCTCGCAATTAATAATTGATTTTATTTTGTAAAAAACTTTATTAATATTGAGTAATTAAAAAGAATAATCCGTTTGCTATGTCATAAGTAAATTTTCATCATTATATTTTTATATTCTTCTTTAAAATTCAGAACTTTACTTAAGTTGTTCAATTTGAGATTAAATTGTTGAATATTTTTATTCTAAAAGTGATGGAATTAATTTATTTTCTAGGATATGTTTTTAAAATATATATCCTAGAACGGAGATGTCTTTGAAAAAATTAATTTTATTTTCTGAATAAAGATTGGAAGTTTATTCTATAACAATAATGAATAAATTTTCTAAGTCTTTAATATATTTAAATTTTGAATGACCAGCCATTCTAACATTTGATTAGGTTGTTGATAAATCTATTAATGATTTGACATAATCTTTTAAAAGATATTATTCATATTTAAGTGATGTATCCATTCTAACAGCATATAATTATTATAAGAAAATTGATCTCAAATTATGTTTGGATTTTGAATAAATATATTGATTCCACATTTTCATCATAATCCATTGAATTGTGAAAGGTGGGAAATGATAAGAAGTAATTTATTCTTTAAGTGTAATATCAAAAAGATGTAAATAAGGAGTAACATGTTAATCTATTTGTTGCATCCATATTAAATACATCTGAAAGTTATAGAGATAGAAATCTAATTATCCAATAGAATCATTAGTAGCTGTTGCACATTCAAGTGTTAAAGCAATAATTTACAAAAGGGATTTAATAGTTGAACATATTAAAATAATAATATTGAATAACTATGGTAATCTAAAAATAAAACATAGTATTACTTTAAATCTATTTGAAATTCTCTTAGAGTTCTGATTTCTAATAACTTAGTAATCATTAATTATTTAGAGTTTTATGGCTTTTTGAAAAAAGTTCTAGTTTAATTTAAAATTTGTATTTCAGTAATAGATTGGTATTCTTAAGAACTCTATAACTTTTGCATGATTTGTTTCTAGAAATCAGAGTTTAAACCTTCTTTAGTGACTTCATCCATTAATAAAGGTGGATAAATAATATGTTATTGATAAGCTTGTTAAAGTGATTCTTTGAGATTGGATTGGAGATTCTTCATTTGCTTTCTATTAAAGATCATAAACACATATTAATACTTATTTTGCATAAAAACTTCTAAGACCTAAGGCCAAGATCCATGCTTAGTTTCAATAGCATTTTTAACAATCCCTCTTCGATCCTCATACAACTTGTACAATAGAGTCCCACATTTAATAGAGTATGGAAGTGAAGTGTAAAATCTTTCATAAACAAATTTGCTAGTGCAATAGAGATTGGTAAGATCATTAATTGTGAGAAACTTGCAAATTCCATCGACTACTGGATTTGGTAATCGATTGAAATATGTTTCTATTCCCCCAAAAATTGAAGAACTCATACTTCCATCAGTAGTAAATCTAAGCATCCCTGATTCATTTGTTGGTGCAGTGGAAACAGACCTACCATAACTTACCATACTCAAATTGCTATCTCTTTACTTGGCTTATTATTATTTATTTCCCATTATTCTATATTTATTAATTTAAACTAAATATTTTCATATTTACAACTTGTTTAGTCCGATAATTCTCTTCTAAAATTGTTATTTTTTATTATTATTAACATCCAATTATTTATATCTGATTAACTTCTCTTTTCTAAAACAAACTTCATTATTTATCAGTCAAACTACTATTAAAACTTTGTAAGATTGGACTTCAAATAAGACAAGCCACTTAATCTTGTTACTTATTCAGACACTCGAATCACTAGAATTACTGGATTTCTTATTTAAATGTTAAACAATAAGAAATTGATTAATAAGTCATTATCTATTCCAAACTATTTGAAACAGTATTATTTAGTGATCATAATATTTCACTATAAGATTTTATATTAACTAAATAGCTATATATCTATATATATATTACAAATTTTAGGAAATTATCACAATTAAATTAAAAGAAGAAAATTAACTTTTACAAACTAATAAACGAATATAATAAACAGTAATATAAAATAAAAGTGAATCCATCTGAATTTTAAGGTAGGTCTATAGATTAACTATTTTTAATACTTATTACATTATACATCAATAATTATAAATCTAATTAAAGAAATGAAGATATTCAAGTTTTAAATAAACAATCTTTTCAAATTCATTGACAAAATGTTAAAAAGACTGTTGTTATAAGACCTAATGTTTGTCCTTTACTGATTATAGGTTATTTTCCTTCTAAAGTTTCTTATGCTCTTGATGCAGCTCCAATGCAAGTAAGTGCTGTTAGATAATTTACAACTGGAAGATTTGTTAGGCCATCAGCGCTTTCCTTTACTTCATCCACTGTTGGAGTACCTTTAACTTTTATAATTTCTTTTGTCTCCCATTCTCTATCCTGAAAATCATCTGTCACAGTAACAGTTGAAATTAGACCAGGATGATGGATTAGATATCTATTACCTTATTATGTTCTAACTATCACCCCTTCATGTTTAAAATAACCTCCAGAACTAATATCAATTCCTGATGAATGATGCAGCTTTGTTGAAACTCTTCTAGCTTCGTATACAGTTTCTTATTTCTAAAATTCAGAATTACCCATATTTTAATATTGTTGTAAGTTATTTAACTTAGTTTAATATGTTCTAATATCATTTATAATAGAAATACATCTAAAAATTATTTAATCTAATGACTTTGCAAATAATTTGAAATAATTCTATCAAACCTATTTTTAATCATTTTTTTATAAAATAATTAAAAATAAAGAAAATAGAAGTATTAGAATATAATAATCATCATGGTAACTATCAGGTCAGTCAATAAATGTTCAAATCATTTAAATCCTTTAATCACAGAATAAAAATATAATTAATAATAAATTATCTAGAGTAAGGAAAATTATAAAGAAATAAAAAAATGCTATAACAAAAATTCAACTGTATTTAAAAAAATTTCTAATAAATAACTATTACAAAGAAAAAGAAGTAGTAATTAAATTTAATTTAATATATTTAATAAAGAACTAAAAAGACTTATTGAAATGCTTAAAATGGATCTAATTATTAAATTAGTTTGTGATTCAAAAGGTATTAGACCTTCTTATTTAAAGTGAAAATTTGAACATATTGATTGTTTCTTAATAGTTCTATCAGAAATAAATAAAATATAAGTTTTAGTATAAAGAGGAAGAAAGCATAAAAAAAAATAAATATAGAAATATCTTACTATTAAAAAAATGTTTAACAATAATGATAGAGAATTTAATAAAGTTTTACAGAAAGCATTAAGAATTGCTTGCAGTTAGGCAGAGAAATAGAATAGATTATTTAAAATGATATATTTAGATATTATTATTAATTGTTTATTAGAGTTTTATTATTTAAATTGTAATCAAAATAATCCTTCTGGTTCACTATGATGTAATTTTTCTTAAATTTTCTTAAGTCTCTTTTACATGGCATCTGTATCATTCAAAACAAATTGAGTAATTTATAACGAAGAACTTTATTAAGTTTATTATTATTGTTATTCATCATGTTATTTCTTATCTGATTGATAATTTTCATGTTCTTCATCTAATTCCATTATAACACCACCTAATTTAGGAGGCTCAGGTGCTTTTTTATTGATATTAACAACAACTAATTAATTAGTTAACGGTGGACTGTGGTTAGTTTTATCATTCTTTTTTTATTTATCATTCACATGATTTAATAATCTACTATATGACATTTTTTGAGATTATTTTTAATTATGAAAAACTGCATAAACTTCTTAAGTATCTCCTATTTTTTCTGAATTCTCATTTTTAGGACTTTCAGATCTTCTAATTTTTTATAATTTAATCCTAGGTAAACTTTTTTTGTTTTTGATAGAGGATGATTATGGTAAAGACTGAGAATCTTAATTCTATTCTTCATCTGAAGTATCTTCTACTTAGGGTTTTCCTTTCATTTTTTCAAATTATTCAGCTTGCCAATTTAATAATCTCTTTTTAAATTCTTCATCTTAAGGATCTTTTACTTTTTTGACAGCTTTCAATTATTTATTTGGAAATTAACTATGAATTTAGTATGGTTATTAAGATAATTGAAATATTGGATCCTCTATAAAGTTATATAATTTATACCTTTGTTAGAAATCTACTTCATTGATTTCTTCTTTGGCAAAGCAAATCTTTTCGAGATAACTGCTAATTCTCCATCTTTAATTCCTACTACTTTAACAGTATAAGTTTTCTTTAACTTTTACTCACATTCTTACATGATCAATTGAACAGGTTTGTCTTAAAATTCTTAAACATTCAATCCAACCTATTATAATGAAGATAATAGAGTTTATTTTGAATGAGCTACTTTCGCTTAATGGAAATATGTTTAATATGGAGGATAAAGCAATTTAGCAAGATGTTCCGCTTATCCATCTTCAACTTGAGTAACTATTTTACTTTTTATTGACATTCTTATTATAATATATTTATATTATATATTATTATTATTATTCTCATGAATTCACAATATTTAATTTAAATATGATCTTCCATTTTATTAAACCAGTATGATTATCATAAGCATCAACTGTTAATGATATCTAATTATCTTAAAAATTATTTGGAACCAAAATTCTAATTCTTAATAAATCAAGTCCTAAACATAGATTATTATAAAAACCTTTTGGTGAAATCTTTAAAATCTTTTCATTAGCAGTACAATATTAAGATTCTTCACATTCAAACTTGATTTCAACTTCTTCATCATCATAATATGGAATTTTACTTTTTTCTTAGTTAATACACCTTTCTTAACATCAAAGATTGGGTATTCCTAAGTCTAAAAATTGATATATACTTTCACTTAAATTGAACCTAACATTGAAGACACTTCCTAAACTGGATAAAAATATTTTATAAATATAAAAAAGTTTGGAGTGCAGGGCTTCGATCCCTCCCTCTTAATTGGAAAATCAAGCACTCTACCAAATGAGCTAACACTCCTACTAAGAGTATTCTTAAATATTCTTTAAAATCTTTATCTAAATAATTATTTTAAAAAGTTAGAGAGTATTTAAAAATTGACCTTTAGGAAACTTCATCATTTATTAATAAATAAATTCTAATTTTAATAAATTATGATGAATTATCACAATATTTACAAAATACTCAACTATGAGAATGTACATATAATTCTATTAAAAGTATGATTGATTAACTGGTCTAATCCTTTATAATTAAATTGGGCTTACCTATTCTAATCCTTCAGAGAAAATTTATTTGGAATAATCAAAAATTTAGTGTGTTTGAATTTAGAAAAGATACTATGATCTTCCATACTTATTTTATTTCCATAAACAAAAGTGATTTATTTTATTAGGATCTAATTTAATTAATATATAAATAATCCCTTGAAAATTTTTAGCAAAGGAGGTATTATTATTTTTTTATATTGAAAACATGAAAAAACGATGATATTATATTACAATATTATTCATTTAATATGAAGGTTTTCATTAATAATAATGTAATCAACCTGATAAATTAAAAGATTAATCTATTAATATTAAAAACTAACAAAAAGAATATAAATGATGCTTTTTAATTATCAACTATTTTTTTAGTAATTTTTTAATTACAATTCCATTATGAACTAATCATTTTTTGAAAGTTGGGTTATGGATCAACTCAATTAAAATGAAGAAACATAAAAAACTAAAATCAAAAAAGAAAAGAAAAAACCTAGATCTAAAGAATTTCTATAAAACTTAAAAGAAATGACTGAATTAGAAGTACAATTTAATGAAATGACTCTATCTGATAAATCTTAAAGGTAATCATCTATTTAAAAAATCGATTTTGGGAAATTTGTTAACATTTCTAGTGTTCAAGATGAGGAATTTCTTAAATGGATTTTATCATAACTTAGACTTTATTTCTAATCTAAAAAAATTAGTTTAGTATCAAACAAAATAGATTTTCTATTTAATTTACTCTTTGATGAAAAAGAGATAGATTTTTTAGAAAAAGGAATTTGCTCTAGATTAGGAATAGAGAATAATTCTCTTAATGTCCAAGAATAAAAGATTTTTTTAAAGAATATTTTTTGTAACATCTTTGAATTTTGAATTATTGGGTTGTATTTAATCTAATTATAGTAACCATCTTGATAAATTATAATAATTGTCTTAAATAGCCTTATAAAGAATATCTCAAGATGGTGATAATACATAATCTTTATTTTGAATAATCTCTTTTTATCCAATTCTTAAATCTCTTTTTGATAATTTATAGCCATGATAACTCAACATTAAAGCAGTTGTTAAAAAAATACCATTTCTAAATCTAAAAATAAAATTATCGTTCTAAAATTACCTCATTTATTTTTATCTGCTTGACATTGGGATATACATCATAAGTTAACCTCCAAGTGCACCTGAAATATTTGCTACAGCTACCCAATATATAAACTTCTTCAAACATTATTATTCCAGTTCCTTATGTTTTTATGTACCTTAAGGAGATAATTTTACATATAAATTAGAATCCATTAATATTAATTATAAAAACAAAATAATAATTACAATTTTGATTGCTTTTTCAAACTAGATGCTTTAAGGATTCTGCTGTTCCTAAGACAATTGCTAGCATTGAAACAATCAAGATGATTGCATATTGAATAACAGGTCTATTTGACTTAGAATTTTTGAAATAAATAATGTGAACAAGAACAGGAAAACAAAACTAATTAATATTTATTAAATACATACTTGTAATAGGGATCCAAAAATGCTTCCAATTAAATTCAAAAAATGCGATAAATGTGGTATTTAATAGGCTATAAAATAAATAGTAATCATCAACAGACTTCTTATAATGATTTATAAAAGTCTATCTTCGAAAACTTAATCATCTTTATCAACTTCAATATCATCAATCTTATCATTTGTAGATGCAATATTTTTCGAGATAGGAGATTCTTAATTAGAATTTTCTTCTATATCATTGAAATTGATAAATTCTATCATATTCTTTTAAAACATTTATTCAATTATTTAAACAGCTGGGAAAAGTTAAAGTGGAAAGGTTAATAATAAACTAATAGAGTATAAAATCAATGAAATCACTTCTAAAATAGGATTCTATTTTTTAATTGATAAAATACTTCTATACTAAATAAAACAATTGATTGTGTATTTCCTTAATAAGTAGAAGAACTAATCAATGATAAAAAAATTGAAATTCCAAAGGCAGTCAATAAACTCTATGAGGCAACAGATTTAAATTCAAATTTATTCTTCATGCTGTCTCTAATTGGTAAAACTGTGAAAACCCCCTCACAACATAGAATAGCTACTCCTACATAATTGAATGTATCTATATAATATATTTTTTGTAATTACTTTTGAAGTGGATTAAATTTGAAAAATGAAAATTTCCTACTGAAACTCTATCTTGACAATCATATAAAATAATGCAGAATGAAGCCAAAGCACAATAAAAGCCATATTTACTGGTGGAATGGAAAAAATGAATTTTTCTTACAAATGTTAAGGGAATCACTATTACTAATGTAATCAACAGACATTATAATTTAGTCATTTCAATGTTTATTTGATGCAAAGACTAAGCTAAAGATTCTGTAAGAAATATCAAATATGCAATGCAAAGTCCTATTAATTGTAATATTATGGCGATATCTAGAATTTGAGCCCAAATATATCCCAAAGTCTATTTTATTATATTAGCATAGAGAATATTTTCTATATTCATATCATCTGCTATTTCAATGAGAAAATGACTGGATCTATCGTACTTTTAGCAAATAAATTTACTTTAAACAACTGAAGGCTATAGGAATGAATAGAACAACAGACCATAGCAAGCCTACTTAATAAGTGACAAAAGGAAGTACAATGACACCTTAGGAAATAATAAAAAATATATATACCTATTCCTAAATTTGATTTAATAAAATTGAAATAAGCCTGATTTGCTGTAGATTTATGTTATTTTATTGCATTATTTAGTTTATTAGAATCCTCGATTTCTCTATTTTCCATTATTCGTTTTTTTATGTCAGGCAATATTCTATAAAAATTAAGATTTAATTGGAAATAACTCACAGTATAAATGAATCTCTGAATTAACAGAAATTATATTAATTCTTTGTAATTTAATTTTTAATTATAAAGTATTTAGATCATCTCAATTGAATCAATGATTATATGTATAAAAATTATTATTTTATAAAAAATAATGCAAAATTAAACCCTTGATGAAGTGTTAAAATAAAATTAAGAATTGAAAGAATTATTGTTGAAACTAAATTAAGATAAGCAGATGTTTGAAAAGAAAGTATAAAGAAAAACTTCAGAATTGTAAAAATTAAAATAATCTTATGAATTGTTAAGTGATAAGATTTTGAGTTAAAAACATATACTAGGAAATGTTGAATTTGAATAAGATTAATTATTGCAATTGATTGTAGAGTAATTGATTTAAATGGTTAGTCAAAAATAGGATGGAACATCAAATAATCCTTGTTCAAATGACATTTGTAAAGTAATGTAAGTTTAGTTGTAACAAAATCAAGAATAATAAAAATCAGATTTCTTATACTATTCTAAAAAGATAAGATAAAATGAAGAGGTTTTGTAGGAAATAAAATAAAAATATGAAAATTAAATAAAAGAATTGAATGAGCAGAATTAAATTGTAAAACAAAAACTAGACTTTTTGATAGGCAAAACTGTTTATTATCATGAGGCAATATTAGATTTAAATCAATAAGTGAGTGAAGTGCATTATTTAAGAATTTCTTTATAAGAAAATTAAAAGAAAGTAGAGGAAGATTTGATGGCTAAAAGTTAATAGAAAATAGCTTAATTGGAAGTTCGAAATAATTTTCTGATTGATTAAGTAAGGAGTATGGAATAAGAATTAGTAATGGTAGAAAAATTAGTAACAAACATTGAACAGTAAACAATGTAGACAAAGAAAAGAGGGAAATGAAGTTGTATTTTTGAAATTTTCATCACAATTATTGTAATCATATAATCTTATGCGATCTTGTAAAGAAATAATAAGGGAAGTATATTGAATTATTAATTATAAATATAACTAACCTAAAATTCATATGGAGGATTAGTGGTTTCTGAATGGAAAAAAAGTGATAAAGCAATAAATGTTATCTAAATCATCACATTAAATAATAAATGGTGTATCAATAACATTAGAAGCATCATTTGGATGTTTGTAGAACCCAATAAGAAAGAATTGTATGTTTGTGAATGATGACACTCTTATGTTTATAAGTGGTAAACATATAGTGCTTTATGATATTATACGAAAGCGATAAACATATATAATGAAGAGTGCAGAAGACGAAGTTGTGTAGGCATTGAATTTTCATGTTTCACATGGATAGAAATTGTTTATTTCAATAGCATTCAAATCTACAAGCAAGATTCTTCCAACTGTAAAGGTTTACAATCGAAAAAAGAAACGATTCTATTAATGTGTGCATTCTCATTTATTGCCAAATAGTAACATTCATGAGATTCTCTTCATTAATGATGGAAAGGTACCATTATATTTAATAAATAGCATCTAATATCTTTATCAACCTAAGAAGATGGTTATGGAATGAGTTTGTTTGCAGTTAGTAAAGAAGTTTCACTTTCTTATACACTCATCAAATAAAAAATAAATATGTTAGAATAGATAAATGATTTAGAGTTTTTTCTTATTGGACCATAATTTCTAACATCCTACAAATATTAAGCTGACATAAGTGGATTAGAAATATAGAATAATTTCATAAACATCTTAGAATTATAATAAGATGAAAATATAGTTGGGGTTTGCTTTAATTCTGAAAAAAAGTATGCAATCGTTGCAACTAGTAAAAACAATCTTATTATGATTAAAGGAGATAAGAGAGTAGGCAAATTTGAACTATAAACTTAACAAAAAGAATCAAATCATTTATTATGTATTCAATAAATTATTAAGCTAGAATAAATTAATAAGGATAAAAATAAGCCAACTGAATAAGAAAAATTAGTAAATGTTAGAATATCAACAATTGCGAAAACTAATAAAGGATTTATAATTGGATTAATAGGTAAACCTGCTTTGTAGGTGTATGAGATAGAATAAGATGAGACAGAATAAGAAAATTATATTTTAAATTTGGTGGGTACATATTTTATAAAAGATGAACATATATATGGTATTCATTAAATTCATTTGGCTACTGATGAGATGTATGCAGCATTAACAGTAATTTATTTTAATCGTTCTGCATATTAAGTTGCTTTAGGTTAATAATAAGTATTAAATAATATTGTTTCATGTGAATAAATATTGGAGAATTATTAAGGAAAGTTAGAATTATTTACATTTAATTTGGCAATTGTAGAAGCTTTGAAATCAGTTTAAAAGGATCCATTTGAACCATTATTTGAGAAGGGTGTTCATAAAGGTACAATATTTAATATTGCTACTACTCCTATGAGATCAATAATAGCATCAGTATGTGATGATAAAAATATTAAATTTTGGGATTATTCAAATGATTTTAAAGAGATGTTCTCACATTAATTTCATGAAACTCCATTATCAGTAGCTATTCATCCATTAAGTTATTAATGTGCAATTGGATTTAAGGATGGGTAATTAAATTAATATAATAATTTTGTAGTCTTCGATTCTATTTTATATTGGATGATGATCTTAAATTAGTTCATAATGAGACTACTAAAGTTTGTAATGCTCTTACTTATAGTGAAGGAGGACACATCTTGGCTGCAGCAAATGGAAATCAAATTTAATTATATAATCCATTAACTTATAAAATGATAAGTGTATTACCTAATCATTAAACAAATCTTAAGGATCTATTATTTATAGATAGAGTAATCAAATTGTTTAATATTATAGGATAATCTATTGATTTCTTAATGTCAATTTGGTATTTTATATGTTTGGAATCTACTCTCTGGAGAAAGAATCTTGGAACATGCTTAAAAATAGAATAAATATCAAAGTTTGTGTTATGATTTTGAATATGATCTTGTTATTGGAGTTTCTGATTAAAAATTAAAGGTTTATCATGAAAAAGGATAGAATTTGGTTTTAGAAGTGGATACTTCTCCTACATAATTTAGTGCCATATGTATTAGTCATAGATACAATGCTATATTCTTTGGGACCACCTAAGGATCAATTAGAGTATATTCATATCCTTTTTATCATTTCAATCCTAAAATGATGGAATCCATAGAAATTCCTGTACATTAATTAGCTGTTACTGCTATTAAAGTATCTCCCGATAATAGCTATTTAATAAGTTCATCAATTGATGGAAGTATTTTCTTTAGTAAAATCAAACAATTCATTAATGGTGAAGAAGTAATCATATATATATTTATTTACCTTAGATTACATAATTAGATCTTATTACCAGAGGTGATATTGAAAATAAGATTACTAATACATTTGCACTTAATAGTTTATGTTTATGTTCTACTACTGCTTAAGAAATAAGATAAGAGTAGTTAAAAGAATTAGAATATAGATTGTAGAATTTCAAGAGTGATATTGATGATGCCAAAGAAGTTTAATTAAATAATAATGATTATAAACTTAAGAAAATACGTGAAGAACATTCTAAAGATATTCAAAAAGTTTAAGATTCATTATCACAAACAATTTAATAATCAGATGCTAAAAATAATAAGATTAAAGAAGATAAAAAGAATTTGATTGCCACTTCCAAAAAAATGATTGAAGAAATGAATGAATAAAATTCTAAGAAATTATTATCAATTTATGATATAAGGGATAAATTAAATGAAAAATTATAAAACATAATTAAATAATAGGATGATGAAAGAAGATTAGTTAATTCTGAATACTAATAATCAATTTCTTAAGTAGATGATGAATATTGTTAGAAATATTAAGACTTATTCACTAGATTTAGTTAAGCTATGTCTAATATGAAATTGGATCAGAGAAAATTCAAAGAAGTTTTGCAATAAAGTGAGAAGGATTATGAAACATTTTATAAAGAATCACAATAATCTTTAAAGGCAAAATTAGAAGAATATAATACTCAAACAGAAATCTTAAGATCTAGTATATCTCGGTTTAAAAAAGAAATTGTTAGATATCAAAATAGAAAAGAAATTCTATATAATTTAAAAAAAGGTAGAATATTCATTTAAATTAAATAGAGACTGATGAATCTTTGTAAAGTTTACGATAAGAATTGAAAGGATATGAAGAAAAGCATAAGATGATGTTGGCAGATTTAAGAGAGAAGGAAAAGCTTATAAATTAAAGAGAATAACAAATCAAAGATTTTAGAATGAAGAATGTTCATTTACAAAATTTTTAAAAGGTTTATGATTACAGAGTTAATACATTAAAAGATGAAAGAGAGCCTTTAATGGATCATCTAAAAAATATGGAAGTAAAAAGAAATTAAATTAATTATTTTAGAAACATGTAAAAAACCTCTATAATGAATTGATAGAAGAATCAGGATTAAAGTAATCTCGAATTGAAGAAGAAAGAAAATTAATAACAGATTTAAACATTTTTAAAAATTAACTCAAATCTGCCTTAACTGTTTTATCTTTATCAAAAAGAAATATGGAGAATTTTAAATCTTCTATATAAACATTAATCAATAGTGATACAGAGGATTGGCCAGAAAAGTTGGAAGAATTATATCACATGGTCTAAAAAGAGAATACTAAGGCAATAACGATAAAAAATCCTGTCTTTTAAGAAACTTTAAAGGATATGTAAAAGGATCCTCTATAATAATAAATTGATCAAAGCTAATAAAATGCTATTTATAAAGCACTGTCAAGTCAAAAATAATATTTGTAATAGAGTCTCTCTGAAGTTGAAGCTTCTGTAAAATATCAGCTTGGTTAAAGAGAAGTTGCTTATGACACTATTTAAGACTAAAATAAACACTTAATAAAATAATGTAAAGAATTAAGAGAGAAGAAATAAGAATTAAAAACATAATTAGATAGTATGAATAAGGAATATAGAGAAAAAAAAAGGGAATTAAATAGTTAGGGTATTGAAATTCCAGAAGAAAATGAAGATGATAATTAATTTGCAAGAACATATGCTACAACTTTTACTTCCCTCACAAGAACTCCAGGAACTAAGTCGTAGTAAAATTTTAGAACTAAAGTTATAAGAAATTTAGGATGATATTATTCAATCTTAATTATTTATTTTATCTAAAATATACTCTATTACATCTCTATGGATTCTGATGATTACAGAGCAGTATACAAGACTCTTGAAATGAATTACAATAAAAATTCACTTATTATATTTCATAAAATAGAAGAAAAATACAAAAATGAATACTCAGAGCCATATTATTTATTGAGAAAAATAAAATCTAAATTCTTTCATAATGAATAGCATTTCCAATCAATATTTAGTTTGAAATTATTTAACATACTCTAACCACATGATAAAATAATCTAAAATGAAGATATTCTAATTATAATAAAAGATTGGTCACAATATCGCTTGAATGAACAAATTTTGAATCAATTAAATCCAAAAGTTATACAAAGTATATTACTATAAATTGCTATAAGTAATTGATTTATTATAACTTATAACTTAGCTTTAAATGATTTAAGTTTAAAGAATATAACATGGAATCTTTATTCTATTAAGTAATTGTATTTGATTGAAGAATGTATATTTTTATAAGCAGTTGATCTAGATGATAATCATTTTTCTATGAATATTACAAATCTTGAAATATTTAAAAATTTCGCATCTAGATATTTTTAACAATACAAATAATTTATAGAATAAGATAGTTTTGAAAAAATAATTAAATCTTTATTATCCTTAAATTAAGCTTTTGTAATAAATTAATAGAATCATTTTGGATTACTTAATTTCTTTAAAATTCAATAAGTTGCATCCTCTAAGGGATTTGAGGATGTATATACAATTGAATTTGTAACACCAAAAGTTTTTGAAATTGTTTTTAAAATTAAAGCAAAGACTATCTTATACAAAAGTTTTGATCAATCTAGATTTAATAAATAATAATTATTAGAATATTAAAAAAGAAAGATTTAAATATCAGAAAAATTGTCTGATTGTAAAAATATAGTTATAAATTTTTCTTATTTAACATTGTTTGATTAAACTTTTTTTTTTGAAGTAAAATTCGTTATGAACCTTTTAAGTGCTTAAAGTAAAATAAATAGCTAATAAATCAATAATAAATAATATTAAAAGCTAGCTGTTAAAATTTTAAAACAAATAATTAGTGGTAAACTATTATTTCTATAATCTAGGAATTTAGGCATTCCACTCATTAGGTTTTATGCACAGAAACATTTCTCCATCATCTATATATTTAGATGATGAAAATTTGTTGAGTGCTAATTTTTATCTTGGAGATTTTGAAAAAGCTAAAGAATAAGATTTGAATCAAGGCACTCAATAAGGTGATTAATATTTATATCTCCCTCCAGAAAGTATGGAGAAATTTACAATAAAATCTGATATTTACGTTTATGGATTAGTTTCTTTATTAATATTAAATAGAGGATAAGCTTTATTTTAGTTTGGCTTTTTAGATTAGACTGAAAGATAAGAAAATTTTAGTGTCAAAACTATTGAGAAAAAACTTTTAGAGAATGGATTTGACTACAATAATAAACTAATATCATTAATCTCATAGTGTTTGTAAAATGATTAAGAGTAAAGACCTGAAACTGAAGAGTTGTTCAAATAAATATAATAAATATATCGAAATGATAGGATCAAAATTATGTATATATATTTTTATATTTCAGTCAAAAATAAGAAATTCTCTAGAAGTGAATGTCAATTTATATTATCATAATCATTTAACTAATCAATTAAAGCTTATTATACAAATTGCAATGACGCGTGTTTCTTTTGATTAAGATATTTAATCAAAATAAAAAAATCTTATTTTCATATATATTTATTAATAAGCTATAAAATAAATAAATGGGTTGTGCTGCATCTAAATAGTTTACAAAGAAAGCATCTTTTGATGATTATACACATAAACTTGATTCAGATGATCAAACAAATTTAGGAATGATCGCTTTCAAAAGCCTTGAGAAGAAACATATGTAAGTTAACTTAGAGATGATATCAAGTATTATTTATTTATATTCAAATAGAGACATGTTCCCCTGAAAATAAATGCAGATTAGGTGAAATGGTAGAAGAAATTTGAAATGACTAAATTTTACTCAATTGATTATTATTATTTGTCTTCACTTCATCTAGAAATTTTGTTATTTGCATTTAATTATTAAAAAAAGATATTCTTTGGACTTATAATTATTTGTCAGTTATCTAGAAATATAATTTGTAAATAACCACAATCAAATGTATTTAATGTCGAAATTCATTAAAACAAGAATTTATTTTTCTTAATTAAATAAATAAATAAAGATTCGTTAAAACACCAAAATTGTGTTTCTGATTAGATAAAAATAAGAATTTTGATAAAATTTAATATGAAATAAATTACAATCAAAAGATTATGATAAAATTACGAAAATCAAAATTGTAATAATAGGATAATATGTTACTAAAATATTATAATTTATTTATTTAATCTTATAATTATTAAGTGTAAGAAAGGATAATTTGACTTTGATTCATTTTTGAAACTAATATAAAGAAAAAAAATAAATATCGAGTTATTAAAATAATAAATTAAATTTTGAATATATGAATATTTTATTATAAATTTTAATTATGAGTTTTAATTAAGGATAATAGATAAAATTACATATAAATATTAAATATGGAGGGAGAAAAAAGTTGAAATCACCATCCCAAATAGTTTTATTAAGACTAATCATCATGAAAAAAAGGTGGAGGATGTAATCAAATAATAAGATAAATAAAAATAAGATTTGCGAATTTTTTTGAGATTCTGATATATAATATAAATAAGTAACAAAGAGTTGTCTAATATTTATAGCCCCGATGATGATAATTAATTAAGTTTAAACTAAAATTTGTGAATCAACGATTTATTCTTCCTTCTTGTTTTTCTATTGAGCCTATATTCTAATAGAATTCGTCTTATTTATGGTACTGAATGTTATAGTGTAAAACAACAATTGAAGAGATTAAAAAGATGAATTCGATAACATAACTGATAATAAAAATTATCTATTTAATTTCAGGCTTATTTTAAGTTCTCCAAAAGTTTTATCAACTAATTAGTTTTCCAAATAAGCCATTTTTATAATAAAAGAATTTCTTCAATTCAAAACAGAATGAACTGAATACTTATTTATAATCCAATTTTTGATGGTTTTGTATTTTATAGTTAATGCCATGCACTTGAAGCAAAAGTTTGCTTTTTGTTTATTTTTAAAATTTTGTTTGAATCCATGTCATAATGTTTCCATAGCCATTAAAATAAAATAATAGTCTTGAAAAATTTTACATTTCTTAATCATTAAATTTTATGGATTTGAAATTAGGGAAAAAGTGAAATTTCTCAATGTCAATATAGATACTTTTATAGTCTATTTCTTATTCATTTATATAAAATAATATTTTCAATCATTCTATTATGATGTTTAATTAGCATATTTTAGATCATACTTGAATAGAATCTTTAATCCAGAAAATGCTTATTTTAACTCTTCAAATCCCTCTATCCATTATTTTAATTAGGTTGACCAAAATTCCTTTATTTTTCCCTTATTCTCAAAGCTCTTTTACTATTATTTTGATAATCGATCCTCTAAAAGATTAAATAAAACTACAAGAGGACTGTCATATATGAATGATTATAAATTCTTTAGTTCTGATTCCAATTGTTTTACTTTTATTTGTTCTTTTCCTTAATTATTTACTTAAATTATATTCAATAAATTACTTTATTGATGTTTCAGATTCTCTATTAACTTTACCAATTGATTGTTTTCATTTTACAACATAACTATTTGATCATTTTTCAATTGAATATCTTTTTAATATTTCTCCTCTCCATTATGGAAGATACTCTTATGCAAATTTATCTTTTAATNTAATATAAATAAGTAACAAAGAGTTGTCTAATATTTATAGCCCCGATGATGATAATTAATTAAGTTTAAACTAAAATTTGTGAATCAACGATTTATTCTTCCTTCTTGTTTTTCTATTGAGCCTATATTCTAATAGAATTCGTCTTATTTATGGTACTGAATGTTATAGTGTAAAACAACAATTGAAGAGATTAAAAAGATGAATTCGATAACATAACTGATAATAAAAATTATCTATTTAATTTCAGGCTTATTTTAAGTTCTCCAAAAGTTTTATCAACTAATTAGTTTTCCAAATAAGCCATTTTTATAATAAAAGAATTTCTTCAATTCAAAACAGAATGAACTGAATACTTATTTATAATCCAATTTTTGATGGTTTTGTATTTTATAGTTAATGCCATGCACTTGAAGCAAAAGTTTGCTTTTTGTTTATTTTTAAAATTTTGTTTGAATCCATGTCATAATGTTTCCATAGCCATTAAAATAAAATAATAGTCTTGAAAAATTTTACATTTCTTAATCATTAAATTTTATGGATTTGAAATTAGGGAAAAAGTGAAATTTCTCAATGTCAATATAGATACTTTTATAGTCTATTTCTTATTCATTTATATAAAATAATATTTTCAATCATTCTATTATGATGTTTAATTAGCATATTTTAGATCATACTTGAATAGAATCTTTAATCCAGAAAATGCTTATTTTAACTCTTCAAATCCCTCTATCCATTATTTTAATTAGGTTGACCAAAATTCCTTTATTTTTCCCTTATTCTCAAAGCTCTTTTACTATTATTTTGATAATCGATCCTCTAAAAGATTAAATAAAACTACAAGAGGACTGTCATATATGAATGATTATAAATTCTTTAGTTCTGATTCCAATTGTTTTACTTTTATTTGTTCTTTTCCTTAATTATTTACTTAAATTATATTCAATAAATTACTTTATTGATGTTTCAGATTCTCTATTAACTTTACCAATTGATTGTTTTCATTTTACAACATAACTATTTGATCATTTTTCAATTGAATATCTTTTTAATATTTCTCCTCTCCATTATGGAAGATACTCTTATGCAAATTTATCTTTTAATCTTAATTTTTTAAAAGTGATAATTATTTCATTAATTAACTGATTTTTGCATCTTTTTCTTGTAAAACATTTTAGCTCTCCTATTAATGATTTAATAATTCCAATTTTTATTCATTTATTTTATTATATAATCTTTCAACTTCAACTGATAAATTTGATTAAATCTATCTCAAATTAGTGATTTCTTTTATTTATTAAGATTCTTTTTCTTTGTAGATATTCAATTGAAACCCTAATCCTTTGAATTTATTTTTTAATTCTTCATTTTCTGCTGTAATTTTAGTCAGTTCTGATTTATAATCTTGGCCATAAACTGAATCTTAAATTTTTTAATTTTTGTATTCTATTAATTCATTTATAATATCATTATTCTATTATTATTATTATTTTAGTTAATTCTTTAATTCTTAAATAATTTATTCTTTGTTTTACAATTCAAATTTCTATTAAATATCTTTCAAATGAGTTTCATTAGTAATTTTTCTCAAATTTTCTTCTTACTATTTTAAATTCTTGTTTAATTAATCAATAGTTGCTTTTAATCTTAATTCTCTTTATAATACTTAAGTCGTTTCCTCTTTACAAATTGATGCAGTTTCTACATAATTAATTAATAATCTTTACATTACATTTGCTCTAAATTTAACTTTAGAGCAAAAACTTCAGAATTTATTTAATCATTTCTTTGGGTTGTTTAATCCAAAATTTCATGCATAGATATTAATTCATTTTATAAAAATTGTTTTTCTTTCATTGACTATAATAATTTATGTTCTCTGTCATCCACTTATTCTTTAAATTTATTTGCTAGATACATATAAATATTATACTTACTTTCTATTTGCAATTATTAATTCTATTTGTTTTTTAATTCAAGTAGCTCATTTTAACGATTAAGTTAAGCAATCAATTCCTTGTTTTACTCAGTTAATTATTTAATTTCTTCCTAATGAATATTAATAAAAAAATATATACATTTGCTTTCGAAATTTTATTTCTTGATTCTTTTAGTTATATAGTGTTTGAATCATAAATAAATTCAGTTTCTTCATCTGAGCCATTTTAAATGATTATCGCTTACATTTAAAATAATAATAAATATTAATAAAAAAAGGGTACAAAATATTATCGTTACTACAACAACTGATTTATTTTTATCATTTCTAATTTTCCCACTCTTTAAGATTTTCTTCTAGATTTTTTAATGGTACTTCTAAACCTGTTTATAAAACTTATGCTGTTAAATCAAAAGCAGGTTTAACAATGAACTAAAAAAAAATATAGTTACAAATTTATACTTTAATGAATGAAATTTCTTATTTAGCTAATAATTAATTGAAATTAGGTGTTCCTAATGGTAAAAAATGTTAGGTAATAGGTAATGATAATTATTTTTCTTCAAAAACTTAATCTGAAAATTCAGTTGCTATACGATTTGACCATTTCTATGCCAATTTGAAAGTTTTAGATTACATAGTTAAATCACAAGTATGTATAATAGCGCTTGATAAAAATTTCTTATCTTCTTCTTTTTATATAAATGGTTCATCTGGGAGTTTAGATAATTTAAGTTCTAGTTATTTAACAATTTCAAAATGTTTTTTCATGTCAGTTCCTAAAATATTTGCAATAGCATATTTTCTAAATATAAGGAATTAATCTTAGCTAAGAGAACTCAAAATATTATATTTTTCCTTCTTTAGAATTTTGAACATAACAGATGCATGATGATTTTCTAAAACAGATTCATCATTATATCTAAGTGCTAATTTAGATAATTTTTGACTTTCAAAATGATTATTACGTCCAGTATGATCAATATCATGACATAAGGCAGAAAGTAGAGCAGTAAATTAAATGAATTTATCAAAATATTGATTCATGCTTTTACTTTTGATTATATAATAACAAGCATGAGCAACAGTAAATCCATGATCAAAGTTATGAAATGGATTTTACCTATAAGTATATTTTTCTTGTACAATAACAGTGAATTAATAGAATACTTCTTTATTGATTTAGTAAAGATCAATGAAATTACACAAATGAAATAGAGCCCATGTATATCTCAATTACTCATTTTTATCTTGAACAACAGTAATATCAAATGAATAGTCACTAAGATTAGAAATATCATTTGCATCTAAAGTATAGAGATCAAATTCTAAAAAATTAGATATGGACATTACTTTTGATATTTGTGAGTTCTGATTCAATAATGTATTGTTAACTACCCTAAACAGAATCTCTCATAACTTTAGATGATTCAGCTTTATAATATTCCATCACATAAGATGATCTAATATCATCAGTAATAGATTAATGATTATAAACTTCTTTAATAATATCTTTCTCTTTTAGTAGATCAATGATTTCCTCATCAGTAAGATTAACCTTCAGATATTCTCTCATCACATTACAGGCTTTTGATAACTTCTCCATTTTAATATTAATCAAAGCAGCTTTACTCAATTCTTGCAATTTAGTTTCACTACATAACTATGCAGATATCCTATGATCATCCTCATATTTCCTTAGATAGAGAAGATGGGATACTTTTTAGGTGCATTAAAAACAGTATAATAATCAGTAATTTCATCTTCCTCATTTCTTTTAGCAAATAAATCAACATCCACTGCTTTATCACCAAAACATATTTAACAAACACTAACAGCACCTTTTGCTGAAGATTTTAATTCTTGCATTTTTTAAATCAAGCTTTGTTTATTTATTTATTCTAATTGTAAATCTTCAAGAGTGCCCCCCTTAATTAACATAAAATACCAAGAATCAGGTATACAACAGCTCTAATATCTTATATTACCTTCTCCATCTAATTACAAATATAATTTATTTGGAGAATTAACTTCTAACATTTACTTTAAAAATTCTTCATTCTTCAAATCTTTTAACTGATATGTCAATCTCTACCATAATTATTAAATCTATAATATTTTTTAATTTAATTTTACATAATCACTAAATGTAATCATATCTATGTTTGGAGATTCAATCTTTATATAATATTTGATTCTCTTATCTAATTTTACTGGCAATACCACATAACCATTTTAATCTATTATTAAATCATTCATGTATTGTATTTAGTCTGGCATTTCTATCCAACTATTTATTAATTTAATTATTATACCATTAACTAGATAATACTTCAGTAACTTGCTATCGAATGATTTCTTAACAAATTCTCGTTGAATTCTTTATAAACCTTGACTTTATTCCTCTTATTATGCTCACTAAATTCTCTTTGCTAAATGTTTATAGATATAAATCTCACTCATATATTTCTTTCTAAAAATCATAAGCAAGGGATATAAACTAATCCAATATCAATCTATAATCTGGAAATGCCTTAAATGGCACATCTTTCACATCATAAATCAAGTATGAATATTTGTTTTTGTAAACATATAATTAATTTGGGCCAAATAAGTTATCAAGTTCACTCCCTTCTACATTTGTACTCTCCTTAAATTTCAATAACTTCTGATAAGCATTCTCTATATCCTTTACATGAGTTGACATTCCATTCACTTTCTTATTAATCTCATAAATAACTGTAAATGCAGGACTTCCCAATATTAAATCCGCTATTTGCTATAAAAACTCCAAACAATTTTCAGAAATAAGTTACATATTCATAGTATAAAACAATATTGAGTCCAATTTCTTAAAAAAGTTCTAAAACATTTTTACAATTTATACCATGAAATCATCTATTTTCTTATCTATTTAATAACATAATTATTATTGAAGATTTAGATTTGATTTTGTTCTTGTTAACATCATCTTTCTAAAATAAAATTTAGATTTACCTCACTCTACTCTAATCACTGTAAACAATATTCAGAAATTAAAACTCTTCTAACATTTTTTGAAGATGATGTAATTTACTTAGCTGTCTCAAAGATAAACTTATTGTCTGTTTATCTTAAATAATTTGAGTCAGCAGATCATCTGTTAGACTAAAAGAGTCCACAAATCTCGTAGTTAAATTCATTAAATTAAATTATTTAAGGGGAAGCACTAAATTTTTTTAAATTAATAAGGAAACTTAAAAAATATATAAAATATATGAAATCATCTGAAAATGTGCTTGTTGATGATTTTCTCTAAAACTTTCAAGATTTCTATGCTCAGACTAAGGATATTATAAATGTTAGATTTAATTATATGAGAGAATTATATAATCTTGGTATAGATACTTTTCCTGAGAATTAAGAAGTCTATGACATTCAACAAAATAACAAATTGAATTTACAATGTTAGTAAAATAAACTTAAAAAGAATTGGACAGATGATGACAAAAAAGTACTCATATGGCTAGTTGGTAAATGGAGTGTTTTAAATAAAAGAGACTTTTAATCTATAGTATATCTATTAAACTCTATTTTAAGAGTGATGCTGATTGGAATTCAATTTCTAACATGATGCCAAGAAGGAATGCCTTTAAGTGTAAATAAAAGTGGCTTTAAATGCTTAAACTACCCTTACAACAAGCTCCTTGGACACTTCCAGAAGATGAATAATTAAGGTCAATAATATATGATTACTAAAATTAAAATAAAGGAAATAAATGGAGTTAAATTGCTACAACTTTAAATTAAATTAGTGCTTCTAATATTCATAGAAATGGTAAATAATGTAGAGAACGTTGGAATAATCATCTTAATCCTTTCATTAATAGGTAATATTATTTTATTAATTTAATATAAGAAATCCTTGGTTATTGACTGAAGATTTAGATTTGTTATAATAATTAATCTCAAATGGAAAAAAATGGGCCTTAATTTCAAAAAAACTTAAAATTCCTCGAAGTGAAAATAGTGTTAAAAATAGATATAATTGTCTATTAAGAAAAGAAAGAAGTCAAAAAGTAGGGTAAGCTAAATTAATTATAAAAGGAAAAAAGATGAAGGAGAAAGTGAATCTGAAGAATCTAAGAATTCTAATTTCTAATCTGCAGAAGAATTGAATCATGATGAAATCAAAATTATTCATACTATTATTAAAAAAATAGAATGGAGAATCTAACAAAGCGAAAACCTTAGAGAAAATATTTAAAATGATGATATTAAAGAAGAACATTTAGATATTATTAAAAAAGTTAAAGTTGAATTGAATTAACCTTTAAAAATGGAATTAATACCATCATAATTGAAAATTTAAGATAAAATTAATTTGCAAGTTAAAGATAGTTAACTAACAGAAATTGAAATGAGTAAATTTTAGCCATGTTTAGTAAATAAAGAAAAAGATTAAATATTTTTTGTATCACCTGAATAATTACATCTATATCTAAATAAAACAGAATTTAATTAGAAAAATAAATAATAAGAGAATAACCTTTCAAATCAAAATAGTATGGGATCCTATTATTATGATCCTAAATTGCTTAGATCCTATGTTATGATGCAATCAAATGAATATTCTCAAATACAGAGTGGAGTATACCAATAGAGATCTATAATAAATTAAAACATGTTGGGTAATTTTCAGAGTTTAAACAACTATCCTTATTCTTTAGCCATGTCATCATACCCATCATAAGCAAATTTAATAAATCAATTATAAAGATGATCATTTATATATATATCATTATCATTTGATTTACATTTTGTATAGTTCGTAATGTCCTAATAATTAGTAAGCAGGTTGCAATGGATTAGTCTATCTCTTAGTTTACATCCCTCTTTAGATAGTATCAGCTTAGGCTCTATAAATATCTTGAGTATTATTTGTTATCTTTTAAGATTCTTTTGGGATTTTCTTAACAGTATCTGATTAAGCTCCAGTTATGTCTTTAGTGTATAATGATAGACTCTTTAATTTATTTTTCTCTTTGCAATGCTTATAAGGTTATGATCCATCTACAGGCCCTATTATCTCTTCTCCCCATTTATAAACAGGCTAAAGTGGATCATTTTAACGAATTGAAGTTTTCTTCATATCTTATTCTTCATATCTTATTCTTCAGAAGGACGAATTACATGTCTTATTTGTTTAGGTTTTGAACCCTCAATAAAAGTGTAAGGATCTATATTTCTTGGATTATTTATTTTAATCTTTGGAACTGTTCCTTCTATATCTGATATATTTAATGTGTCTCTTATAAATTTATTAGGCTAAAAAGTATCAGCTTCTTAGTATGATGGGATTTTGTATATTGGCTCAATAGGATTTGTTTCTCTATTTGTTTTAAACTTAGTTATCTATGGTTTTGCTCCCTAAATTTGAATTAATTTATATACAGCTATATCATTAATATATAGACTTTCCCTTGCTGTCTCAAATTTATTATACTTAATTGGAATATCATTGACTTTATTAATAAAGGTTTCTTTGTTATAATATGTCTATTTTGGTAAGTTTGTTGTAAATTTATAATCTTAAGTAATCGCTCGTAATTTATTTTAATTTCCTTAATATTTTAGTTTAGAATATACTGATTGTTGATAAGTACATGAGATCATTTCTTGTAGGACCAGGCCAATCAAAATGATTTTCGTCTTTCATTAAATATATTTTAATTTTACTATTAAAAAAATTAGAGTTGATGATGTAAACAAGAAAGATATTTGAATTAATTTATTTTTATATTTTTGGTTGTTTTTTATTAGATTGTCAAATATTGACCTCTAATTATTTATCTACAATAATTTGATTCTAAATACCAACTTATTATGACTGATTTTAATATTATTAAACTCCAGAGCTGTTATCTACTATCTTAAAATTTAATAATAAATATTAATTACCATTCCCAGCCTCACTAATCTGTTGTTACTATTCCTCTCTAAACAGGGACTTTCTATCACTTATTTTGTATAACCTAGTTCTTATTGAAAATCAAAAAAATTTTAATAAGATCCAGGAGATAAAAACTCAGAACTTTGAAATGGTTATGTTGATGTTTTAATGTTTACGTTATTATTTGAAGCCTTTTTTATATATTCTTGTTTTTATTACAAATGCAATTATTTTAACATTTGCAATTCTTTCTCCTATCTTTATTCAAGATCTTATAAAGTTTCATCATTTCTACAACACTACAATATAATAATAATTTACAATATAATCTTTATAACATTTTGAAAAAACTTGTTCAGTTTCATCTTCTGTTTAAATAATTAGATTTTTCTTTCTTAAATCTAATAATTAATTTTATTTTTGAATACTAATTTCTGAATTAGTATCAAATTTACTACTACCTGCTGTTAGCATAATTTTATTAGACAAATTACATTTTAAAATAGATGAATCTATAATAATATTAAGTTCAATTACTTTTACTGTCATCCCTTAATTACTAGAGGAATTGGTCATTGATTGGAACAGGAAGGTTGTCATTATCGGTCATTTGAAGATTAAAATGAGTCTATAATAATTAAGTCGCAGAAGGACGTTCTTCTGGTGGTTTTAGGCATCTGGTTTGCAAAAAAAATCAATTTACTCTAAGATAATTGCTTTGATTTTATCATTCAGAATAGCATCAATTGATTAAGGCTTCTGCTATTCCATCACTTTCTTAATCACTTAACCCGTGCCTCCTTTGCACTCACAAAATGGTTTTACTCCAGTAACCATTTCTAATAGGCACATCCCAAAAGCATAGATATCAACTTTTGTATCATAATGTTCCTAGTAAATTTCTGGTGCCATGAACTCGGGAGTACCAAGAACAGAAGTTGTAAATGATGATTACAATCTTTATTTAATTATTATGTATTACTAAATTGAAAGACCCAAATCACCAATCTTTAATTCATTATTATTTGTGTCAATCAAAAGGTTTTCACATTTCATATCTCTATGAATGATATTTTATTTATGAAGATATTCCAAACCTAAGAGTATCTATCTACACCAATTCTTTATAACCTTTAACTTTGGCCTAGTTATTCTACGTAAATAACTACACATATAAATTTTTTTACTTTTTCAACGAGCCTCCATTTATGATCTCAGTAATGAATACAATTTCTTTTTTTGCTTTATTATGCCATGAATGTATGAAGTTTATAATATTATCATGTTTAAGACTGCTTAGAATTGATATCTCTTATCTGACTCTTCTTCTTTCGTCTATTTATTAAATATTTGATTTTATTTACTTTCTGGAACACTATTCAATTAAAATACATTCCAAGCCACTTCGCATCCACTTTGATTATCATATCCTCTAAATACACTTTTGTAAGCTCCTTTACCAATTTCTTCATTATACTAAAAATAAATTCGATAAATTACCTTACAAAATCGACCTGTGGAATCTTGTTCAATTATTTACGATATTTAATCATCTTCATCACTAAATAAATAATCTTAATCGTCTTGGCTCATGAAGATAATTTGATTATTTTCCATAAACCAAAACTTATAATTAATTTAATCTTTGAAAAAGTCAAAAATGCCATAAACTTAACAAATAGTATAGATGGTGTTAGTTTTTTTAAGGGATTAAAAATTATATAAAAGCCTTTTGAATTTAGAACTTGAAACACAAGTAAGTTAAGATTAATAAACTTTGAATAGATTTCGATAGATACTTATACAAGAGAATTATAATTTCTTCGTTAATAAATTTTGGATGGTAATTTTATGGGTGCAGAGCAATATCTCTAACCATTGAAAACAAGATTGAATGATTAATTTTCTTATGTTTTGTTGGAATTGAAGAAACAATAATATTTTGAATTGATAAATGCAAAACCAGATGTAGAAATACTAATAACATTATTGCGATAAATTGAATAATTGGCATCATCTGAAGTATATAAAAATCTTTGTTATTTTTTGACATTATCTTGTATACGTGATCATCCAGATTTTGGTGATTGGAGTGTAGAAAAGGTAAAATCTATGTGTTTTTAAAATTATAGGGAAGATTGGATTGTTTTGAAGGGATAGCATAAGTATTAAAGAATTTAGGTAAGACTTTCAGAATAGAAAAATATAATGGAAGCACACTTCAATAATTATATGAGAAAGTAGAAGAAGATGAAGATAATAATAAGCATTCGAAATGTAAAGATATAATTAAAGAATATATTAGTTTATTCTAAGAAGAAATCTTAATTCTAAGTATAATAATAGTCTAGTTCTTCATAACTTCCAACAGATTATGATAAAAATATCATAATTGAGAAATTACATATTTCAGATATTAATGAAAATGATTAATCAATGATTAAAAAGGAAAGCTTTTTGAATGTTACTCCACCACATAGTAACAGTAGTATACAATCATAATTGTTTAATTATAAATTTGATGAGATGGATTAAGTAGCAACATTATCAGATACTCATCCTATTAGAGCAGCTGCATTTTCATCTGATGGAGAAATGTTTGCTATTGGAACTAATTCTAAAAGTCTAAGAATCTTTTCAATGAAATCAGTTTTATAAGAAAGTCAAGTAGTAATGTAAATGGAAAGATAAAATCATCATTAAGGATCTATTTATTGTATTGATTGGAGTAGATCAGGAAGATTAATTGGAACTGGAAGTAATGATAAAACTGTCAAATTATATAATATAGAAGATGAAACAGATTATGTTTTAATTGGTCATAGAGGTTTAGTAAGATCTGTTTGTTTCAGTGATGAAAATCGATTAATGTCAGCTGGATAAGATGCTGTTATTAAAATTTGGGATGTGGAAACATAAAAATGTATAAGAAATCTTGAAGGCCATACATAAACAATATATTGGTAACCAAATTACATATAAAGTGAAATAGTTTATAGACTGCAGGAGATGGTTCATATTAGGTATCTTGTGGTATGGATAGAACTTTAAGAATATGGGATTAAAGAACCAGTAGAGCCTAAGGAGTTATGACAATGTAGACAGAAATTAACTATGTTTCCCTCTCAGAATCTACTACTAATTATAATCTATAAAATTTAGTTAAAGGTTCTAAGAAAGCTCCTTAGTTTTCATCTTAAGGATTAGCAGTTCTTGCACATTCTGATGGAGTTGTATCAGTCTGGAATATTTAACATTAAAAATGTATTAAGACTTTGAAACATCATACTATGGATTGTAGATGTGTCGAATTTGATCCTACTGGTAGATATATATGTAGTGTATCTTTTGATTCAACTATTGCACTTTATGATTGGGAATAATAGAAATTGATTACTTAAATTACTGATCATGAAGATAGAGTCGTTTTATGCAAATGGCATCCATTTTATCCTTTTATTCTCAGTACATCTGCAGATTGCACTGGTAGAATTTTTGCTCCTCATGGCTTTTTAGTATAATTAATGAAATCTTTATGAAATTATAAAATATTTTATATATAATTAGCTTTCAATAATATTTCTATTACTCTCCTTTCCTTTTTCTTTCGATAAATATAATGATTTATTAACTTATTATCACCAAGACTTATTGATCAATTTTATGCAAACATATCAAATTAATAATTTAAATGAAAAAATAGTTCAAATAGTATATAATTTATCATTTTGAATAATTTTATTATCTTCATAAATCATTTCATATTTTCATTAATAATGAAAGATTTTAAATACAACGATTAGTTTAACTTTCTCAAGTTACTTTAAAAATCATTTATTTAAATTAAATGTTTTTTTTCAAAAGATATAATTAAAATTATTCAATATATAGAAAAATCATTTAAATACTTTAAAATAAATATTAGATAAATTGTTATTTTATAATGAATGGACTGGAGATTTATAAAAAATTAAAATTAGCTTAATAATATACCTTAATTACATATTTTATATTAATAAACAATCAGGCATAATAAGGATGTGGATTAACAATTTCTTATAATTTTCTAACATTTTCTTCACTAATTTCATCCTTAAATACTCTCTACCAATCTTGTCTGTTTTTCCAATATTCAGATACAAATTCTTAGAGAATTCTTTTAATAAAATAAATTGAATACCTTTTATTTTTTAATTCTTAAAATATTTCAGAAAGTGCTTAATCTGTCCAGTTAAAATTTCTATCTTGACGTGATAGAAGCATACTCATCAATATGTAGACTCTATTTTCTGAAGTAGTTTTGAATAAATCTTCTAATTCTTATTTGGTATATAATTTTAAATAATCAGCAAGTGAAGATACAGCTTAGAATTATAATTAAAGATTGCTGTCTTAGAACATATTAAGCAATTATTTAGGTATTTGGTTTAAAGAGGTACCTTCTAATTTAGCTTTGAAATACCAATCTCTTAGAAAGAAGTTAGCACGCTTTCTTATATTCCATGTTTCATTTTTGGTCATTTATTCTGCAATATCAAGTAATTCAGTAATTTCATCATAATCACATTCGATATATTTTCTTAGGATTTCTTAAGCATCAATTTCAGTTTGATTATTTTGGAAAATGATTTTCATAGCTTCAACTATGAACTTCCATGAATAATTATCAAATTTGCTAATTGCTATAAATTCTAAAATTCTTGCTGATAGTTCTTAATAAAATTTGATTTTATCAGTTTATGAATGATTAGAAAGAAATTAATTAAAGTTATTGAAAAAGATTTAAAGATCATTGTTATACCAAATTTAAAAGTTTGTAGTAGTTGCAATAAGATGTTCATCTGAATAAGGAGCATCAATAGGAATAGGAATTAAGATAGTTTATAATAATGCAGTAGCTAAAGTACATGTATATTCTTCAACATAAACACTAGATGGATATGTGATTATAATGGAAGCAAATTATTGTAAAATTTAATCTTATAATGTAATAATTCTTGGTCCTTATGATTGAATTAAAATTTTTAATAATTGTATATATCTTAAACCTTTGAATCCTCCTTAAGGAATAAGATCTTAACAACATTATAACATCTTCTGATAAACTGGTGAAATCCATTGCCAATCTTAATCTCTACACATATAAAAGAAGGCTAAATGATAATCATAAAAGATTTCTTAGGTAATATTTGGAAGAATCCTAATAAATGAATCTTGAATATAGGACCCTACGCTTAATAAAGATCGATGAAGTGCTGTTAAATAACAACTTACTAATCTTTACTTTTCTCTTTGATCAAACTATTCTATATATTCATCAATTATTTCTTTTGTAGAATGGAATGCAGCTATACCACAAACTTAAAACATTTTTTTAAATAATCTAAAATAGAAATCTGACATGAAAAAGGATTAGGTAGCTGAAAATGGAGATTATCTATTTCTATTCTTTCCATAAATATATGTGAAAAAGATCTAGACATATCTTGTAATGCCTTAAGCTGACATAAATTAAACTTCTTAAGAGGGAGCATCTGTGATATCAAATTCTGATGTTGGAGCAACATCTTTATCTATTAATATCTTTTCCATAAATAATCTCATATACTATCTATCTGTGAAGAGTTATCTAAGATCTTTTATAAAAGGAGTAATATTATCATTGATTATAGTTACTTTAGTGATATCATTTTAGGTAAACATATATTTTTCATGCATTTTAGATCTATAAATTGGTTGTTATGCTTTAAGAATATCATCCAATTCTAAAATTGATTAGTATGATTTATCAATAATTGTTAATTATTCTTCAGTCAAATATCGATATTAAACAAATTTATTAAAAGGTAGGTACTTTTCAAATTTAGAATTGTTAACTTATTATTTTTAGTAAATCATTTGTTTAGCCAATCTCAGAAAGTAAAATAATCCTGCTCTTCCTAATTGATTAAGTGTAACATGATCACTAATACATAAATCTCTATAAGCATTGATACAATTATCTGGTACTTATTTTATGATGTTAATATTATTAAGTAGAGACAAACTATGGATTATCTTACATTTCCAGAAATATTGACTTTGTAAAGCTTTGATACTATTTTTAATCATTTCAATTCTATCATTATAATCATTATGTAAAACAACAGTGCTTTCATCATATTGAATTGCTAAATGATGAACACATGATTCCATAATTAAATACTTGCATTTTTAATTGTCAACATATTCCATCACACTAATAAATTAATTTAGTTATTTTTAAATTGACATATTCATTTCAATATCAGAAGAGATGTGTTAAACTGCAGAATTAAATCCTTACAATAAATCAATAAGTTATTTATATTCTTTACTTCTTTCATTTAATTGATTTATTTTACTTAATTTGCTGTCTTTATCATTGTAATCTAAAATACCAAGTAAATATTCGAAAAAGTTATTTCTGACTCCTGTAGTTAATGTATAAGTTGTCTATTCTGAATAAGGTAACAAATATTATGGACTGCTAAACTCAGAATGGCCTAATAAGTAAAGAACAATAATGTAATTATAGATTTAATTGTATTCAATAGGGATGCCTTATAAATGCAATAAAAAAACATGTCTTTGATATAAATAGGTATTAATATCAATTACACATTAAATTCTACTTTCAAAGTATAATTTACATTAAGAGGCTTGCATTAATTATCTACAACCCTCCATAAATTCTCTACCTAATTATAATTCTTAATTAAGAGTTTATGAACTAATGCATTCTGAAGCTATTGTAACTAAAAGATCATTAATATCTTTATCGTGTGCTACTCCTGTATTTATAGCATAACAAATAGAATTAATAGCAAAAGTTCCTAATCTTTATCTTAAATCCCAATATTCAGGTGGACAAACCTTTTTTAAATAGTCTTATTGAATCTTTTATAATTTTATATGTCCTTTGCTACCTTCTATTTTATCTTATGGTTAAAATGGAGTAAATAGAGATGAACCTGTAAAACATCCAAAAACAAGAAACCATATTCGATAACAAATTTGTTTAAGATTTGGATCCATTGGAGGATTTCTAAAAATCATTAAATCAATTAATTTAGGGAAATCTCTTGGCATCTCATAAAATTCATATTCTTTCATATAAGTTTTCTCGAATTCTTCAATCACACCAAACATAAACATTCTATTCCAATCAAAAATATATTCCCAATCCTATCGAGTTGGTAAAATCCATTCAACAACTAAATCTTGTGGTTAATATAAAGTTTTTTTATCGAAATCTTTTTTAAAAAATTAAGAACTTTTATTTTACCATGATAAATTATTAGTTTTAATAATTTGATTTGTTATTATAACTGAATGGATTATATCACTAACTTTTGTAAATACTTCATCTTCTTCATCCATTAAATAATTAATTACAATAGCTTATATTTTTTTATCATGTTATTATGTAGCTTTACCTGCATATGTAAGTGATTTCTCAAGTAGTGTCAACCATAATAGTTTTGATAATTTATTACCAGCTGTAGGTTCAAATTATAAAATATAATCTTAATGCTTTGATAAATGAACTATAAAACTCAAATAGTGTTTCTTAAGTGGAGATTATCTCTATTTAAGAAGCTTTTCCATACAAATTTCAATTATATATTCCAATAATCTTGGATCTCTGTATAAAATACAATCAATCAAATCTCCCATTGCACTTAAATCTTATGTCTCAAGATTTTCTAAATGCTATTTAATTTTATCCACTATACAATCTAACATTTTTGGAGATGAATTTGCTATGTATGGCCAAAATATATTTATAAGATTTGGCAATACAAATCCATAATCTACATCTTTGTACTTTACCAAGTTAAAGTTTTTAATAACCAAATTAAATACTTCTGATACAAAATCACTTAAATATCTACACAATTCATTTTCTTCACCATACAATTCTAGATATTCTTCAGGAGTATAGATGGGAACATTCATAAATATTTTACAGTAAAACTCTAATGAATCTATATTCTCGCTTACTCCTTAGACTTCAAACAATTTGTATGTCAAATCCATAAATTCCTAAAGATGATGAACTGAATAAGGACTAAAATTTACAGTTACTATAATAAATACCATTTTCCTTATAAAATTGGAATAGCCATAAATATTAGAATACTCTTTATTGTAACAAATTACAAGGCTGTTACATCATTAATAGCTTATTTCATTTTATTTAAAAAGAAATCAATTAATTTTGGTTCAAAACAAGATAAATATAATATCGTTTTTGCTGTTGAATATCCTTAATCTTCCATGTAAATCACTTTATCTAATACATCCATTACTATCTCTATAAAGTCTTATTTCGCTTATTCATCCAATAAAAATGGTAGTAATTAATCAATATTTATTTTTGTAGCATGAATTTTTGATATATTTCTTTAATTTGGATAATTTATTTAAAAGCTTGAATATCCTTAATCTGGATTTATAAAGAGTAATTCAAGAATGTATTTATCACTTTCAATAAAATCTTGAATATGGACATCATTAAATTAATCAATTAATTCCTACATCAATGATTCTGAAACAGTTTCATCATAATATTTATTTTGTTACATCTCATAAATCCTTAACAAAAGTTAATCTCTTCTATATTTTTAGATGAAATTGCCCACCATCAATTTTAATAGTTTAAATATTTAATCATCCATCGTTTATTAAGAATAAACTGAAGTAATTGAATCAACCAAAGAAAACAATCTCCTCATTGTTAACATATAATCTTAATATCCCTCTCTCTTTGAATTACCAATTAATTCAACTAATAATTATGGCATTATTTTAAATAAACTTGGTACTCCCAATGTATCATCTGGTAATAACATAGCAACCAATTTTTCATCTTAAAATATTTTATATACTATTACTTTTATCATCTTAACCTAAATCATTACGCCAATAACCATTAAAAAATCTCATCATTTATGGCATTAGATTCATTTATTATGGATAAACTCTTAAATAATTTAAAATAAATTTTAATCTACAATTGTCTTTTTCCACAAAAATTAATAAAGGATCCATTAAATATTTTATAAGATCTTTATAAGAATCTTATGGAATGTCATTTCTAAAAGGCACAAACAACATCAAATAAGCCCATGCTACTTATTTATCTTGGTAGCCTAAATATTCGCGAAATTTTAAAAATGCAAATTAAACAACATCAGCATCAAAATAATATTTTACAGTTTTAAGAAATTAACAAAATTACATAAATAATTGAGTGCTGAATGTTTAACTTGTTATAGTCTTATCTTTATTTGTCATAAACTTATCTTATAAATATTAATGCCAATATCTCCAATCAACTTTTAAAGACAAATATTTTTGCTTATTTTAAATAATGGTGCAAACTAAGCTAAATCCATTCTGAAGTCCTACGCAAGATTTCAATCCTCCCAACTTTGATAGAATCAATTCTGCAAGCTCCTGTCTTTCTTCATTCAAAAAGGAGTAAATTTATTTGAATCTTTAAAGCAAATTCATAATAGGAAACCAATGCTTTGAAGAACTAATATTACGAATTCATTTTACCTCATTTCAAAATCTTTTAATAAGCGAATGATCTCATTATAAATAAGGCCTCTTTCAGCATCAAAAGTATTCAGCTTTACTTCTTTTGGCAAATGTTCATAATTAAATCGATAAGCGCTTATCATTAATAAAAATATTTATATATATATTTCATATAAATTGGGAATACAAAGACAAAAATTACATTATATCATCATTATCACTTCTCCTCATCTGAAAGCATCTCTTTATCATCTATTTCAATCTCTAATTCTTTTTTTTCCTTGATATCTTCACCATCGTTTTATTAATGAATCAATAAGTAACTAAAATCTTTTCTTATTAAATTTCTTAAATCTTAAATAATATTTGGGATTTCTTCATAATCTAGTGACCCATCTCCTAGAATATCTTTTAATTATTCTTCATAATATGACCTAAGTTATATTTAAGATAACTATACTTAGATTAACATTGAATAACATCTGGAAGGTTTATCTATATGATTGGAATATTCAATTTTTCTAAGAGATCATTTTAAAATTATATCATTTTCTTTTGAATCATTTCACCTACTGCAGAAATTTTGTAATTATTTTACTATTATAATATTAAAATATGCATACCCCATTCAATAGAATCATTGCTTTATTTCCTGTTTTCCTATTAGTATATACATAATCTATGAGCAAATCTTCATAAAATACATCCTTTTCTAAATCCTTTTCATATTTCTTAGAAAAATACTATTTTTCCTTAATAAACAATTTAGAATGCAACATTTAAGGATGAGCATAAGAGTCTTATTTTCTGATTATATTGGAGTTTTATAAAATCTATTTGATATCTATCTTATTTGGAAAGTTAGATTATCCTATAAGAGAAATATATTAGTTAATTTAGGAAATCAACTTTTGTATAACTCTATCAATCTTAATTATTGTTTACAATCTAGTCAATTCATTCACCTTTAATATTAAATAATTAATGTCTTCAAAACATTTACTATCTGACAAGATGCTAGTCCAAATTAACTTAATCATGCATTCTAATTAAACCGAATAATATGGATAGAATCCTATAATTTAATTCTATTCTGTTTATTTATTCTTTTCAAAGTTACCTTTTTTTGAGTGTGATTACAAATGATATACTTTATTTTTTAGAATTTAAGTAATATCAATTGTTGCTTCTCCAAGTTAGGAAGCTTAGTAACATAAATCAATTTTATTATCAATTTAATTATTTTAATTTATTTCTTACTTTTAAAATAAAAAAAATATTATTGAATTTATCTTAGATAGATGTGCAAAGTTCTTATTTGAAATCATTAGCAATTAACTTAATTGGACAAAATCAAAAATACTTACATCTTCAATTATGCAATTAAATATTTCAGAAAAAAGCATTACATCTTTGACAATAATTGGTTTTGGATAATTTCTACTTGCTTTTACAAACAAGATGTTTTATTTGAAATGCAATAAAATGAAAATAATCCCATTTATTATTTATTTATCAGATTTTATTCTGTTTTATAATCTTATGATATTCCACAAAAGATAACAATAGGTTTAATTGTCACCAATCTCTATTGCTAACATTGCTTGACAAATTTTTACATTTTCTAGCAAAGTCAAAGTGCTAACTCTTGCCTTTACATTATTAACCAATTCTTTTAAGAATGTAGGTAGGATTGGTAATTTTTATTATTAGTAGTAAATAAAAAGATAATCTGTAAAATCTTGGTTATTCAAATCCAGAAAATTAATTTTATTTAATTTCTCAATTAAAAACTATTCCAATATTTTTTACAAGGATGAACCTTGCTCAAACTTACCGTCAAATAATTCTAAAAATGATGGCTCTTAATCCTTCTCAAACTTTCCTTAAGCTAAAATAAAATCTGAAAAATACAAATATCTTTGATCATTTATAAAAGATATTAAATAGTTTGTAATGGATATGCATTCTCTTCCCATAATCTCTAAATCGCATAATAGTCTAATAGATAAAATTAAGTTTAGAAGGCTTTCTTAATTTATTTTCTTACAATAAGCCACTCTTTAACATCACAATTGGATACAAAATCTTGTATAACTTAGTTAAAGATTGGTTTCTCTAAAATCTAATTTGAATTTAAAATAATTTGATTAGGCATCTCCTGATATTGTTGGACTTTGTATTTATCAGAAAATTTTTAATGATAGTTCAATTTATTTTATTAAATTTATTCCTGAAATTTTAAACAATAAGACAATTAATTAAACCATTCTAAATATTATTTTTTAGATTTTAAAGGTTTAGATTCATAGAAATCCAATAGTTCCTAAGCTGTTTAAAATTTCTTAAAATTAACTTCCTAATTCACTTACTCAATAACATCTTCTAATTTATTCTCTTCTTCTTTCTGACGATTTTATTGTAAATTATTCTTTTGATTAAAATATAATTATTCCTTAATTTATGAAGCATCTTTTTTTTAATTAATATTAGGATCATCAATAATGGAAAAACGATTCTTTTTCATCTGATTTAGAAGATTTTGAGGTTTTTAAAAAGCTCTTGAGAAATTGAATATTAGTTTTAACATAAGTAATTATACACAAATTAAATTAATTAAAGTAAATGCAAGACTTATTTTTTTTTGAAAAGAGATTTCATTTATAGAGTAAAATAAAATATGTAAAAATGGACAATTGATAAATAAGTGTAGTGATTTTATATGTTTTTTGTTAAATATTTGTTTTCATTTGTAAAATATTTTGAATATTTCTAAATGATGGCGGTATATAATTTTATAAGTTAATAACGATTAATATAGAGGAATAATAGATAAATAATGATTGAATTTATGCAAATAAAGAATAAAATTTGAATAATTAAATTTATAATGAGTTTAGAGATTCTCGATTATCTCAAGCAAGAAAATTAGCAATTGCAAGAGTAGGTTCATGAACTCCAAGGATTGCTTTAATTGAATAAATAAGCTTTGAAGGTTTTGATGCCTCAAACAAATGATGAATAACATAAGGGACTATTAACAGTATTGAAGAACTTATAAGAGGAGAATGAAACATTACAAATAAAAATAGAGAAATTAGTTAAAGAGCGTAATGAGGCTTAATGTGATTAGTTGATAAATTAGTAAATAACAGAAGAAGTTTAAAGATAAGAGAAAGAATTAATTGCATCATTACAATAAAAAATGCAAGGGTTATAAGAAAATTTATAGTCTGCAGAGAGTAAATTAGCAAAAATGGAGGAGTTGAAACCAGAATATGATGAAGTCGCTGGAGTAGTGATAAAATTTAAGGAAGTATGTGATCCTGATCTTATAGGATTAAAAATGCATAATGAAATTTAAATGTTAAATGAATAATTATTAATTGAATAGAAACAGAAATAAAAATTGATGAAAGAGAAATCAAATATACAAGGATTAAATTTAGTAATTTAAGAATTTTATTTTATTAGCGATTAATGAATGAATTATTGTAATAAAAAAGTGTAGCTCATGCTGGTAATAAACTGATCTTCATGAATTAGGATCCTGAACAATTAGTTGATTTTTAATCAAGAGCACTTAAATTAATCAATAATTCTTCTTCATCTGAATCTCCATCTTCTAAATCGTCAGAAGCTCCTTTAGATTCAAATTATTCACCAAAAATATAATAATTTTAATTGAATTCAACTAAGGGAACAGTTATACCTAAACTTGATTTAACAAGAGCAAAATAAATACAAGAAATAAATGCAAAGAGATAGATGTAATAAACTTAAAAACCATTGAATGATATTTAAAGCATGGAAAGGATTTAAAAATTAGAGAAAGCACTAGATGAACTCAGGAAGAATCATTAAAGAGAAATGATTTTGAACAAAACTCTTTAAGCTCATAATGATGAGTTATAGAGATATTGCAATGATATGGAAGTAATTTATATTAATATTTAAAGCATAGAATAAAATTACTAACAAATTCAAATCTTCGATATTAGGAAAGAGCAAAAAAGATGAATGCAAATTATTAGTTTTTGCATCAATTTTATTTAAATCATAAAGATTTACTGCCTACAACATCTATGAATAGCAGTCATTAAAGATAGACATCTACAAATTAAATGGAAGATGAATAATTATAGTCTAAATAATTTGATATTGAGGAAATGGAAAGTCCACTTTAGAAATAGAATAATAATGAACCTTTAATTTAATAACAATAATTGGTTTCAAGTGTCTATTACTATATTCCTAATAATAAGGATGAATCAGTGAAATATCTAATGCAAACAGCTTAATAGATATATTCAACAATTTATGAGAAAGTCAATCGAGTGATATAAGATGAACCATAATGTAAACATAGATTTCGATCATTCAGCGAGATCATAATAAATTGATCATTACTGAGTAAAATTATTTATTATTATGTATTTATTTCATTATCTTTTAATTCCACTTCCATGTAAGGCACTAATGCATTCAGCTACAGTATCTAAATTACTATGATATTCAGAAATTAAAATGTTATGACTATTTGTAGCTAAGCCCTTTTCTTAAATGGATTATTTCAAGCTTTCTCTTGCTGCATCAAGATTGGCTTAAGATTCATTTGCTAATTGTCTTCTTGAATCAATTTCACCTTGGAAATAGAGATATTCTTACTGTCTTTTCCTTGGATATCTTATTGTAATTATGGAATAACATCTTTTACTAATGAATCAATTTTAGCATTTAATAATTCAAAGAGATCTTAAGCCTATTATTAAGCTGCTGTAAAGCCTGCTTATAAAGTCTAAATGTTTTAATTAAATTAATCTCTGATATTTTATAATAAGTTAATGACTCTAAAAGATAATGAATATGAATACTTTTATAAATTTTATGCACTCTTGTAATCTTCAGTATTTAATTAAAGTAATAAAGAATGTAATTCTGGTGTTCCAGAGACTAGAGAAGATAATTGCTAAGCATCTTCTTCAACAAATGATGAGTCTACGTTGATATAATAATATACATTTTGCTTTATCTAAAACTTTTAAGGCTTCATCAATCACAACAATAGCAGCACTTAATTAACTGGTTCTTGTTTTGAAATCTGCTGAATCTTATCTTTATTAATTTTCGATATTAGCTTTTTGTTGTTTAGTAGCACCTAATTCATTTCTTGTTCTTTCAAGGTCTTCCTCTAGACTAATTCTTGACTTTAAGATTTCTCTGATTTGAATATTGTATTCAGCTAATTCACTTTCATATTAAGCTATAAGTGCTTTATAATTAGTTTCTTCTGTTTCTGCTTATTACACAAATGCTCCATAAGATGAATTTTCATCAGCTATACTTTGCTTAAATTAAAATCTATTTATTACTTCAATAAGTGAAGCCCACGCTTCTAATGCATCAAATAAAGGATTGAAATTGGGTTCACCTAATTCAACCATTGTTAAAACTGCTCTACCCATACTTGTAGCTTTTAATTTATTGGTTAGAGCATTTTATAATATTGTTGCTTATTCATTCACTTGTACTCCAAATGCTAATCCTAAGAGAACAATTAAGACAAATGTTTTCATTATTATTAATAATATAATCCGTTTTTATATCAATAAAATATATTATATTTTTTATCATCTCTTTCTATAAACTTTAATCTCTTGCTGTTTAAAATATTTTCTATCATCCTCATCTAACAATATCAAATTTAAAATATATTTCACACTAAATTTCCCACCCACATTATTAAAACTAGGTGACATATTAATACCACTCAAAAAAAGACGGATTGGTACTACTTCCCCTTTCTATGGGCATCCATCCATCAATTCATATTTTATTAATGTCTCATTATCAATTTATTAACTACTACCTATACCTATCTATTCTTTACGAATCAATACTAACTCCATATTCTTTATTTTTATATTAACTAAATAAAAGTTCACCTTTCCTTATACAACATCCCTTAAATGATATCTTGATTTAAAATATTCAAATTCAATATGTAAACAATCTTCAATTCCTACTTCTAATTTTAATGTACTCTATCCTTAATCTACCTATTCTTACTCTCCTATTTATACAGCAAATTCTACTTCCTTTTTCACTTATCCATAATTCCTTTATAAAATAACACGTAAATAATATCTAGATACCATTCATATATTATTTACCTTAATTTTACTTCCTTTCCATAATAACTTTCATATTGTTTTTCAAATTTATTAAATTAGAATTTATATGTTTTATCCTCCATTATAATTCCTTATGTTTCCAGTTCTTTCCCTAAAGATATAAAATCTGAAGACTATTTCTAATCATTAATTATTTCTTATTTATTTCTTCTTAATTACCAATTCTCCCTAATAATTCAATTCTCAACCCTAAGTGATCAATCTTCTTATTTTTATTCATCTTCAAATCTACCAGACCTGTAATATCATCATTGCCCTCATCTTTTAATTTTATTTTATACTGAATATACAGGCAATCCAATCAAACCTTATTACTTGTCATTGAATCTTGCTATTTTTCTTGTTTCTAATCCATCCAAATAAATATCAATAGTAGGAGCACCTTGAACCAAATTTAGTAATGCAGCCTCTATAATCGTATACTTATACCATAAATTCGATAATTGATTTAGCTTATATTTCTATTATTAATTAATAGTATTTTCAGTATTCATATATACGATAAAATTTTCAAAATTTCTAAATGTCTAAATTTTAATGATAACTATCTCGAAGTTTGTCGCCATATATCTTTTAATGATTCATTTGCTTAATGTTTTAATAATAACTCAATAATTTCTTAGAAGTTTCTTTACATGCTAAATGTAATGGTGTTTCTAGAACCTAAATTTTTACAAGTTTTAATACTCTATTTCTTATATTTATTAAGTTTTTGTTGTCCATAAGTAATTTTTTAAATGTAAAACTGTCATTTTTAAGCATTGCATCAAACATTTAATTTTCTTAATCATTTGGTCTTTTAATTAACTTTGAAAATTTATTTTTTAATTATTTACTTTGATATTTAGTTTTTCCAATTATGAACTAATAAATTAAATTCTATCAGTATTAGTCTAATATTAGTCTAATTCTTATTCTGAATTAAATCTTGGTTTAGGAGTTGGTTTATTTTTCAAGAGAACTTTATATTTGTTTTAGTTTTCAATTGTTGAATGATTGTGTAGAGGGAGATTAAGATCTTCTTGTCTTCCACATAAATAATAATTTGAATTTACATTCCATAAGAGTTCATTATCTCCTCTGAATAATATTTCCTATACAAATTGCATCTTTCCTCAAATTCTCTAACTCCTTTATTACTTATCTTCTAAGAATCTTCTAGATCTTTCTTCAAGAAATTTTTAGACTTAATCATTAATTCTTATCTTCTTTTCGATTGCTCTTCTTAAACTTCTTTTTGATATCTCTCCAATTTTAGTTAAAAATAGCTCTTTTTTTTCTTTTTTATTTATTACTTGTTATCAACACTGTTTGACTTTTGTATTTCTTCCTTTATTATTTGTGTGACCATTTTTTAAGATCTTTAAGTCAATGNAATAACTTTCATATTGTTTTTCAAATTTATTAAATTAGAATTTATATGTTTTATCCTCCATTATAATTCCTTATGTTTCCAGTTCTTTCCCTAAAGATATAAAATCTGAAGACTATTTCTAATCATTAATTATTTCTTATTTATTTCTTCTTAATTACCAATTCTCCCTAATAATTCAATTCTCAACCCTAAGTGATCAATCTTCTTATTTTTATTCATCTTCAAATCTACCAGACCTGTAATATCATCATTGCCCTCATCTTTTAATTTTATTTTATACTGAATATACAGGCAATCCAATCAAACCTTATTACTTGTCATTGAATCTTGCTATTTTTCTTGTTTCTAATCCATCCAAATAAATATCAATAGTAGGAGCACCTTGAACCAAATTTAGTAATGCAGCCTCTATAATCGTATACTTATACCATAAATTCGATAATTGATTTAGCTTATATTTCTATTATTAATTAATAGTATTTTCAGTATTCATATATACGATAAAATTTTCAAAATTTCTAAATGTCTAAATTTTAATGATAACTATCTCGAAGTTTGTCGCCATATATCTTTTAATGATTCATTTGCTTAATGTTTTAATAATAACTCAATAATTTCTTAGAAGTTTCTTTACATGCTAAATGTAATGGTGTTTCTAGAACCTAAATTTTTACAAGTTTTAATACTCTATTTCTTATATTTATTAAGTTTTTGTTGTCCATAAGTAATTTTTTAAATGTAAAACTGTCATTTTTAAGCATTGCATCAAACATTTAATTTTCTTAATCATTTGGTCTTTTAATTAACTTTGAAAATTTATTTTTTAATTATTTACTTTGATATTTAGTTTTTCCAATTATGAACTAATAAATTAAATTCTATCAGTATTAGTCTAATATTAGTCTAATTCTTATTCTGAATTAAATCTTGGTTTAGGAGTTGGTTTATTTTTCAAGAGAACTTTATATTTGTTTTAGTTTTCAATTGTTGAATGATTGTGTAGAGGGAGATTAAGATCTTCTTGTCTTCCACATAAATAATAATTTGAATTTACATTCCATAAGAGTTCATTATCTCCTCTGAATAATATTTCCTATACAAATTGCATCTTTCCTCAAATTCTCTAACTCCTTTATTACTTATCTTCTAAGAATCTTCTAGATCTTTCTTCAAGAAATTTTTAGACTTAATCATTAATTCTTATCTTCTTTTCGATTGCTCTTCTTAAACTTCTTTTTGATATCTCTCCAATTTTAGTTAAAAATAGCTCTTTTTTTTCTTTTTTATTTATTACTTGTTATCAACACTGTTTGACTTTTGTATTTCTTCCTTTATTATTTGTGTGACCATTTTTTAAGATCTTTAAGTCAATGAGACTTAGCGAAGTGATTTTACATGAAATGAAGCTGGAGGATTATTTCTTTCATTCTTGAGGTATGAAAAAATTTCATAATCGTCAATTAGTTCTATCATTTTACAAAGGAGATATACTTTTTTATTCTTGAGATATGCGTTTTGAAATAGCTTTCTTCCTTTTTAAAACAGGATCTCTGTTAACTACAAAATGCATAATTATATAATTATAAAGATCAACGTATTGAAGCATATTAAGTAATTTCAGGTGTTTTAAAATCAGGAAAACTCAAACCTTGATTCTATTTCCTAAAACAATCAATTTATATTCATTACTCTCTTGGTCCAAATATTTTTACTTATCTAATATGTGTGTCTTTTCCACTATGTTAATTTTATAATACTACTATTTAGATATTCATAGTCGAAACATAAGGCCTAATAAATCCATGCTAATACTTTTCTTAAGAATTTAATTATTTAGTCTTTAGTGCAAATACATACCATCCATAAGGTTCTTTCAATTCAATAAATTAAACTTCCTAATTCTAATTATCAAATATACTTTCATATCCTAAATATTAGTTCCTGTTCTTATAGAAAGTTTGTTTGGAGTATAACTTTCATCTTATTTGAAATCTAAATATAAAGCCACTTCCTGAACTCTCATTTTCTTTACAAATTAAATTGTTAGATAATGAGGCTATGTTCCATCTGATTACCAAAAAGTATTCAAATTATCATCTCTTAATTGATCTACTCCATTTCCTGTTTTTGCAGATGACAATGTCCAAATTGCTTAATCTCCGATTTCTTTTCTTTACATATTGGCAATAGGGGTTAGATTAGTTTGAATGTAGGGAGTTTAAACTGAAGAGTAAAAGGGATTTTCAATATGCATTTTTAATTTAAAATATTTATATAATCTAAAATTAATGTAATTTTCAATGTCAAGAAAACATACTTTTTTCTTTTCTTTATTTTATCATTCAAAATTACATGTAGCTTAAATTCTTTGCTTATTTATAAATTTAATAGTATTTTATATATTAAACTTATTTTTATAAAATGTTTGAATTAAAAAAATCAATAATACAGTCTTATATAAAATAAAAAAAAAACTAACTAATATCTTAAAAAAGATAAGAATATATCCATATAAATATAGTTTAATCAAAGTGGTGATCAAAATTTTGTTTAAGGTATGTTGTAATTAATTAATAACCTATTTTGTATCTCTATTCTAGTTTTTAGTTTTAAGATTTCTTGATTTAGTTCCTTTTCTCTCTTAATAAATTATTTTTCTCTTTATTTAAAATGTTAAATCAATGTTTTAGTTTTCAATAATAACACATCAAACTTTTTTTTCATATCATTAGATAAAGGAATTGATTGAGTTAAACTTTGCTTATGTTTTTGCTTTTTTGGAGACTTATTACTTACATTTTTTTAGGATTTTAAATTCATAGTTGAACTTAAATTTATTGTTTTTGGGCTAGTACTCTAAGATTTTGTATTTGATAAACATAAAGTAGATGATTGCATTGACAGTCTTTTTGTGCTGCTTGAATAATTCTCGAATAAACGAGAATCAGTTTTACATCTGCTATCAGTAATGGTTATCCTTTAATTATGCCGCGAACCTTTTTCATAAATTCTTTGACTTCTAAAATAATCATTAAAGCTATTTAAATTATTATATTAAGTTATTTATGGCTAACTCAAATTTACTTTATGTTTTGCATTCTTTAATTTAGGTGAAATAACTTAAATACTAATCATATTTTTATATTATACAATTATATTAAAATTCCTCAAAATTAAGACACCACCCAATATGAAAAAAAATAGAATAAATAAATTTTTTTATTTATATCAAATTCCTTCTAATAGATGTTAAATTCAAAGAATCATTTATTTTTATCTTCTTTCTCAAAATCTCTAATTATTTACTTTTTTTATTAGTTTTCGATAAATTGTTATTAATTAAATGATTAGATTTAGTTATTAAATTATAAATTGTTAAGTTAAAAATATTGTTCTTTTTATAAAAAGTTTGTTTGTAAATTATTGAATTGTTATCTTTCTGAGAAACTATAATGATCTTATTAGAAAAAACGCTAGGTTTATTTCATTTATTAAATTTGATCTTGAGTTTCATTTCTCAATTGAAATTATGAATGTTGATTTGTTTATTAATTATTAAAACTGAAATTTTACACAATTGAAAGTTTTTAATCTTAATGACATTAAAATTATGATAAATCAGAATGTTAATTAGGATTAAAGTTTGAACTATGATTCATTAATATTTATTGCTTAAAATTTTGATGATTTAATTCTTATGTTTATGGGTAGGTCTTAATATTTTTAAAGTTTGGGTTTTTAAGATTATTAATAATATAATACTGATTGCAAAGTAAATTTATAAATTTATTTGTATTTGAATCCTATTAGGTTATTCTGTATTATTCCTTTATTTATTAATTTTAATTATCTAAAGCTTTTACTTAATTATTATTAACCAAATTCTAAGGAGCCTCTAAATCATGTTATTTCTTGTTAATATTTGATAATAACATACTTAAGATTAATTATTAGGAAGATTTTAAGAAGGATTAAAATTTTATAATGGATTTACCATTTAATTTGTCTTTGAATACTGCTATGTTACTCTGTATTATTCCTTTACTTATTAATTTTAATTATCTAAAGCTTTTACTTAATTATTATTAACCAAATTCTAAGGAGGCTCTAAATCAAGTTATTTCTTGTTAATATTTGATAATAACATACTTAAGATTAATTATTAGGAATATTTTAAGTAGGATTAAAATTTTATAATGGATTTCCAATTTAATTTGTATTTGAATACTGCTATGTTACTCTGTATTATTCCTTTACTTATTAATTTTAATTATCCAAAGCTTTTGCTTAATTATTATTAAACAAATTTTAAGGAGGCTCTAAATCAAGTTATTTCTTGTTAATATTTGATAATAACATACTTAAGATTAATTATTAGGAATATTTTAAGTAGGATTAAAATTTTATAATGGATTTACAATTTAATTTGTATTTAAATACTGCTATGTTACTCTGTATTATTCCTTTACTTATTAATTTTAATTATCTAAAGCTTTTACTTAATTATTATTAACCAAATTCTAAGGAGCCTCTAAATCATGTTATTTCTTGTTAATATTTGATAATAACATACTTAAGATTAATTATTAGGAATATTTTAAGTAGGATTAAAATTTTATAATGGATTTACCATTTAATTTGTCTTTGAATACTGCTATGTTACTCTGTATTATTCTTTTACTTATTAATTTTAATTATCTAAAGCTTTTACTTAATTATTATTAACCAAATTCTAAGGAGGTTCAAAATAACGTTATTTCTTTTTAATAGTTGATAATAACATACTTAAAATTAATTATTAGGAATATTTAAAGTAGGATTAAAATTTTATAATGGATTTACAATTTAATTTGTATTTGAATACTGCTATGTTACTCTGTATTATTCCTTTACTTATTAATTTTAATTATCTAAAGCTTTTACTTAATTATTATTAACCAAATTCTAAGGAGCCTCTAAATCATGTTATTTCTTGTTAATATTTGATAATAACATACTTAAGATTAATTATTAGAAATATTTTAAGTAGGGTTAAAATATTATAAGGGATAATCAATTTAATTTGTCTTTGAATACTGCTATGTTACTCTGTATTATTCTTTTACTTATTAATTTTAATTATCTAAAGCTTTTACTTAATTATTATTAACCAAATTCTAAGGAGGTTCAAAATAACGTTATTTCTTTTTAATAGTTGATAATAACATACTTAAAATTAATTATTAGGAATATTTAAAGTAGGATTAAAATTTTATAATGGATTTACAATTTAATTTGTATTTGAATACTGCTATGTTACTCTGTATTATTCCTTTACTTATTAATTTTAATTATCTAAAGCTTTTACTTAATTATTATTAACCAAATTCTAAGGAGCCTCTAAATCATGTTATTTCTTGTTAATATTTGATAATAACATACTTAAGATTAATTATTAGGAAGATTTTAAGTAGGATTAAAATTTTATAAAGCATTTCCAATTTAATTTGTATTTGAATACTGCTATGTTACTCTGTATTATTCCTTTACTTATTAATTTTAATTATCTAAAACTTTTACTTAATTATTATTAACCAAATTCTAAGGAGCCTCTAAATCATGTTATTTCTTGTTAATATTTGATAATAACATACTTAAGATTAATTATTAGAAATATTTTAAGTAGGGTTAAAATATTATAAGGGATAATCAATTTAATTTTTATTTGAATACTGCTATGTTGCTCTGTATTATTCCTTTACTTATTAATTTTAATTATCTAAAGCTTTTACTTAATTATTATTACCCAAATTCTAGGGAGGTTCAAAATAACGTTATTTCTTTTTAATAGTTTATAATAACATACTTAAGATTAATTATTAGGAATATTTTAAGTAGGATTAAAATTTTATAATGGATTTACAATTTAATTTGTCTTTGAATACTGCTATGTTACTCTGTATTATTCCTTTACGTATTAATTTTAATTATCTTAAGCGTTAACTTATTAAACCATCATTTGATTTTATTCTTTGTTCTCTAAATCCTACTTTTCTTTATTAATAATTTCATTCAATTAATCCCAACTTATTCTTTATATTGGATTTTTTTAAATCATCTAATTTAATATATTTAGTATCTTTTAATCTATATTTAATATTTAAATATTAAAGGGCTCTTATTTCATTATTTAAAGTACACAACATTCTTTTTTTTACTTTTCTTCCATTAATTATTTAAAAAGTTCTATATTTATTACCAGTTCTAATATGATTATTCCTAACTAAGTTTATAATATTTAAATTTACAGAATAAATATCACATTTATAATCGTATTCTTATATACCATCAATTTCAGGTGCTTGGTACATGCGGGTTCCAGTTTTAGAACTAGCAGAAAAGTTTTAATTTTTCAATTCAAAACTATATTAAAAATCAATAATCTAAATAATATACAAATTTTACTTTGTAACAATACTTAGAATTATTTCTTTAATACAATATATTTTAAGGCTTAAGATCACGATGAACAATTTAATTTTCAATTAGAAATTAATATCCATTGTTGATTTATTCTAGTAAATTAAGAACATCTTAATAATTAAACAATCCAATTTTTGCTCTCAATTAATTTAGATCTCCTTCACACTCTTCCATTATTATATAGGAATAATCATAATCTTTTTCATTTAAAACTTCAATAATTTTAATTATGTTATCATTTTGTTTTTGATTATTTTTAATTTTTAAATTAATTTTGATCTCATTTAATTCATTTTAGTAAGCATTATGTTATCTTTTACAAATTGGCTTGATACAAATATTTTTACCATTAATATCTTAAATTTTTTGCAAATTTTCATTTTATGAATTATATTAAGGATAAAAATATTTAAGTTTAAGTTGCGTCCATGATAATCTAGCTTTTTGTTCTAAGGCCAACATTTAATTAATTAAATAAATTATATCTTTAGGTGAATTATTAGTTAACTAAATTACCGAATCTTAGAGCTATAATTTTTCTACTTCTGTAAATTTTCTGCCTATTATCATTTCAGCTAAAATAAGCCCAAACTGGAAATTATATATTAATTTACAGAATAAATATCTAATTTATATGTATATTCATCTTCTTTTAACTCGGGAGCTTAATAATAATTTAAATGCTCTACAGAGGTCATACCATAATCTTGATTTAAATCTATAATTTTTGAAAAACCATCATCACAAATCTTAAATATTTATAAATCATACTTTGAATACATATTAGTTTTCGTCTACGATGTTGTATAAGATATTTTATGGTTTAAGATCTCTATGAATTATATTATCTTCCATTAATCTACAATAACCATTTACGATTTAAATTATGAAATTCTCTATAAATTTAGTTAAAGATTCTTAATTTTCTAAATTGATTTTTAATTTTTATATCATTTCATCAACATCTTAATCACATTTTTCCATAAATATATAAAAAGAGCCTTCTTCATCAAAAAATTCATAAATTTAAACTAAATTCTGATGCTTTATTTATTGCAATTTTTTTAAAGTTTATTAAGTTTATATATGCTTTTCACTGCCTGAAATACAATGAATTATTTTCATATAACATATTTATTAAGTATTTCTATTCTAATAGATTTCCATGTTACCAATTTTACCAATTCCAAATACTGGAGATAACATTTTATACTTTTACTCCCAAATCATCTCTAGTTATTTATTAATAGAAATATTAAAAATAAAATAATAATAATTATATTCATATCTTAAAATATTTCTATTTATTCCAATTTTTGGTATAAAATTGTAAATAATAAATATTTCATTATTATTAGATTGATATATGTAGTTTTAACTGCGTATTTAAGTATTTATTTATACATTTATTCAATTCGATAATAAAAAAATTAAATGCAAGAAACTAACGATTAATTGTTAATTATCAAAGTTGCAAATTCTAAGCCAATCTAAATCAAATAATTTGACACTCCATTATAAATAGCTCATAGATTTTGTAGTGATAACAACATAGAGTTAAGAAATTGCAAGACAATTAGTACTTAAATAATAAGAATATGTAAGAGTAAATGGTTATAACAGTTAGAGGTTATATTGATGAATTTTAGCAATTGAAATAATTTTAGAAATACTTTAATAATTAAGAACCATTGAAAAAAAAGGTTTAATATTCATTAGAGGAAATAATGAATTAAGAGGAAAAAGAAAACTCATTTTATTCATTTTAGCAGGAAATCTAAATGGAAGAGAAACAATGGAAATCGATACCATCGGTCGAAATATATAAAAGTCCAAAGGAGGGGATTGGCTACTTAAATGCTAGTACTTAGATAGACTCAAAAAAGTTAGAAGATATGAGTAGAAAACTATATTAAAATATATTATCTCCAACACCAGATTATGGTTAGATGATTAATTCTAGTTAAACAACTAAAAACATATCAGCATTATAGAGATAGTTATAACTTAATAAATTATAAGTGTCATAGTCTAAATAAAAGAGCCAAGAGAGATTAAAAAGTAAATCACCTAATAATTCAACTTAAAAGAGTCCATTTTAAAATAAGTGTGGATTTTTTGAGAATGGAAATAAGACTTAAAGTAGTTTAGTGTTGTAATAGATTAAACAATAGGCATAAAGTACTAAGAATTAATAAATGGGTCCATTAAGATAGTCTTGTAATTAAAGAGTAGGAAGTATAGGAAGAACAAGATGTAAAACAGAAATATTAAATGAAGACAAGCTACAAAGAATTAGTAACAAATTGTTCAATTTATTGGATAAAGATAAGGATGGTTATATATCACCATCTTAGATTGATATAAGTAAAATATCAGATGACATATTAAAGTAAAAATTGTTAAAATTGTTAGTTATTTAATAGGGATTCTATTGGAAATAGATCACAATAAGTTGAGATTGAATAGTGGATAGTTTTATAAATTATTTGAGTAGCATTATGAAAAATTGGATTCATTACAGAAATAAAGATTTTTGAGTATGGGCTGATTATTACGTATATTTAATAAATAATATGTCAGACAATTCAGATAATGTGTTGACTCAATCTACAGGTTGTCCAGTAGATGACAACTAAAACTCTTTGACAGCAGGAGAATATGGGCCAATATTAATGTAGGATACACATCTCATTGATAAACTAGCCCATTTTGATAGAGAGAGAATTCCAGAAAGAGTTGTCCATGCAAAAGGAGCAGGTAAATCTTATATTACATATTAATAGGTGCTTATGGATACTTTGAAGTTACAGCAGATGTAACAAAGTATACAAAAGCTAAGTTTTTGGATACAGTTGGAAAAAGAACACCAATATTCACAAGATTATCTACTGTTGGAGGTGAAAAGGGTTCAGCAGATTCTGAAAGAGATCCAAGAGGGTTTGCTGTTAAGTTTTACACTGAGGAAGGAAACTATGATATGACAGGAAATAATACTCCTGTATTCTTCATTAGAGATCCAAATAAATTCCCAGATTTTATTCATACATAAAAAAGAAATCCATAAACTAACTTGAAGGATGCTAATATGTTTTGGGATTTCTTGAGTTTAGTACCTGAAAGTGCTCACTAAGTTACAGTACTCTTCTCAAATAGAGGAACACCAGATGGATTTAGACATATGAATGGATACACATCACATACATTCAGATGGGTCAATAAAGAAGGAGAAGCATTCTGGATTAAATTACACTTCAAAACTGATGCTGGTAACAAATCTTTGACAGGTGCTGAAGCTGATGAGCTAAGAAAAACTAATCCAGATTATGCTACTCAAGATTTATTTGAACATCTTTCATCTGGTAAAACAGCCACTTGGACTGTTTAAGTTTAAATCATGCCAGAATAAGATGGATTTAAATACAAATGGAATATTTTTGATGTCACAAAGGTATGGCCCCACAGTGATTATCCATGTCTTAATTTTGGAAAAATGGTTTTAAACAGAAATCCTGAAAATTACTTCTAAGAAGTTGAATAATCAGCTTTCAGTCCAGGACATTTGGTACCAGGAATTGAACCATCTCTAGATAAGATGTTATAAGGAAGATTATTTTCATATCCAGACACTCACAGACACAGATTAGGAACAAATTACACACAACTTCCTGTAAATTGTCCATACAGAGCAAGAGTCATCAATCAATAAAGAGATGGACCTTAATCTTATAATAATTAAGGAAATAGACCAAATTATGAACCCAATTCATTTTAACCATTAAAAATGATCCCAGAAACTAAAACTAGTTAATACAGAGTAACAGGTTTGATTGGAAGATATAAGCCATCTCATCCTAATGATGATTTTGCTCAACCAGGAGTTCTATACAGAAAAGTTATGAATGATTTTGAAAGATAATGGTTAATAACTAATATTGTAGGACATTTGAAGGTATATTTTTGAATTATAATTTTAGAATGCAAACAGAGTGATATAAGAGAGACAAGTTAAAGTGTTTACAAAATGTGATCCAGAATATGGAGAGAGAATTGCTTAAGGATTAGGATTCCCAAGCAACAAAGCCAGATTGTGATCATCATAATCAATTATATAATATCTATCACATAATTTTTTTATCTTAATTCTTATGATTAAGTTTGCTTCTAAGCCAAGTAGGGATATAAGGTATTGGATATTTTTGTTAGTTGTAACCAGTTCCAAATATATAATCACATAATCCCCAGATACTGAAATTGCAAGAATAATAATAATGATGTAAAGTGTGTCCAGCTGGATCCCATCTTCCATCATGTGCAAATTAAGCATATATTGATGTAAGCAATCCAAAAATATGATGACATACAGGATGAAATGGATAAATAAATGTAGGCAAGAAATGTCCAATTGGACCTTAAATTAATGCCTCTACTGGATGTACTGCATCTTAAGCATATGCTCCAGGTTCAACAAATTCATGATGTTCTCCATGAAAATGTTTCCAAAAAAAGGGTGTATGTCCAATTATGTGAGAAGTATAAAACCACACATCAAAAGTCACCATATATCTTAATGCATAATAATATTATATTACATGATTAAAGAAATAAAAAATTCTTTCAACCCAAATTCATGAGTCTCATAATAACCATAATAAGGATTTAAAGGTTGTACTTTCCATATTATACCTGTTGTCAACAAAATTACATAAAAAAGAGCTTTTATTCCTCTCCTCATCTCTTCCTTTGTTTAAGCTACTCTCTCTGATGTCTTTGGAGCTGGATGACTCCAAACTAAAATTTCACTAATGCAAAAGTACATAGAATAGTAGAATAATCTATATCATGTTATCAATTTACCCTATATATAAACATGCTATCAAATATTCAAAAAATGAATTTATCTCTAAAACATTATAACTCAATGAATCTGGAAATCTAAGGAATGGTATTGTAATATAGTCATTTGGATTAAAGCAATAACTACCAATAACTGATGTTATCAATAATAAGAAAATTTTCATTTCCTAATTTATTAGATATTAATATATTAGATTTTTCATTTAATTTTACAGTTTTAATAGATAATTACAGTAATTTTTAGTAAGCATTGACAAATCAGATTATCACAAAAAAATGATAAATTTTTCCTTAAGAAACTCTGTCTTGTTATTATTATTTAGATTAATAAATTTTTTATCATTATCAGGTATTCATTTTAGTTTTATTATCACTTATTTTATAAGAAATTATGATTCGATAAAATTAGAATGATGATCATTATAGATGCATCAATTGTGTTGAAAATGACATCATAAGAGCGTCTTTAAAATTTCACGCTTTTATATAGTTTTTATATAATTTTTATTTTATAAATCTATATTTTTTTGCATTTATGATATCACCACTTAGTAAAACAGTAAAGAAATGTTAAAATAAATTGACTCCAGCAGAAAAAGCTAACTTTCGATTAGATTACCTAGAATCATTAATTCTGAACCATATTAGTACTCTTGAAAAAATTCAATAGGATATTTAACAAGAAAACCATAATGACTCTCAATATATTGAATAAAAATACAGGCAAAAATTAATAAAAATGTTAGAAGAATATCAAAAATTATCTAAAAATGTCGAATAAATAAAATGTAGATCAATTTAAGCAAATGATTCCTCTTGAATTTGATTAGAATACAAAAGTGAAAAATATATATTTCTATAAATTATTACAACATATTATAACATAACTTTTGGATTCTGATAGTTTATTAATTTTTATTTTGAAATTTATTATTGCAGATTTTGGTCTTTGAGCTTAGGCTATCTGTAGAAAGAATAATTAAATGTAAACTTATTAATATAGTCTTTTACAGAATAAATTATCAATATTTAATACATAATTTTTAGAATTAGCATTCTTCAGAATTCTCATATTTACAATAAAGAGATTGTAAAATGCAAAATAAAAGATTAGTTATTGAAAATGAATTGATATAATAAATAGCACAAATGTTACTTTTAATTTGAAATCTTATTATGTTAGAATAAATTCTAGATAGATAACTAGTGATTTATTAATATCATTCTATATTTTAAAGTTAAATTTTTAATATTAATTTAACTTTAAAAACACTGATGAATTACATAAATAAGATAAATATTGTTTAAATTTCAAAGTATTTATTAAGAAAACTATAAATTTTCAAAACTTTGAGACAACTTAACAAAAACTGAATAAATTTACAAAAAATACAACAATGCCTATCGGAAGATAGTATTAAATTAAACTTATCAGATATATTTGAGACTTCAATATTAGAAGTAAATTATAAGAATAAATGTGATCAAAATAATTTAGATAATAAGATCAAAAAGTTATTTTGCAATTCAAATCATAATTTTGATCCCATATTCTATCCAAGATATATATAGAGATTTGAAGTTTTCTAATAAAATACATTATTATTATCATTATGATATTACTAAATTAAATGAATAGTTCATAACTTTTTAGTTAGAAAAGATTAATAGTTTTAACTAGTTTTGGATGTAATAAAATATTTTATTTAATTTTAATTATAATATTATAGTTTAAAAGAATATGAAATTTTGAATTAATTCTGGATAATAAAATGATAACAGTTGTGGTGATAAAGAATTTTAAGCAATATTGGTATGATTGGATATTAAAGAATAGGGTTTTTAAGAAATATTTATTGAATTTTAAAGAAGGTAAATTATAATAATAATAAAACAAAATAAAATAAAAGAGTATTTAATTATAATTATAATCGAAATAATTTAATAGATGTTATAAAATGAGAATTCAGGTGCAAATATAAGAGAATCAAAATCAATGTCATATGAGAGTGTGAAGTTTGATTCATCACAATCGAATATACTATATATTACTGAGATTACAAAATTGTATTATGAATATGTATTTACATTAGTTAGAATCCCGTTTTTAAGATTGCCCCTTTGGATAATTTTCAAAGTTTTAGTGAGAATAAATATTCTCATATATTTAGTTCTATTATTCAATCTCCTAGACAAGAGGAATAATAAAACTTAAATTAGTAAGGAATTTAGTAAATATCCAAAAAGAGAGCATTTTCGTTAACAGAAGTTGAAACAGGAAAAAAGGATCATAGATAGAATACGTCAGGGGAAATAAGGGTAAAGAAGAAATTTACATTTATGACAACAAGAGAATTAGAATGTATAAGGAAAGAGTAAGAGAATTAATTGAATGCTGAAACGCCAAAACTGGGAACAAATTAGTTATATGATTCATAATTGAGTGTAAAATAGAAAGTGGATAAATAAATATAATATTCTCCAAGACATCTAGATGATAAGTTGAATGAGAATTAAAATTTTGATGCAAAGTAAACGTAAACAACAAATTGGGGTTCAATTACAAGTAAGAGTGAATTAGATTAAATATTGAAAGAATGTTTATAAAATTTTGAGAAGAATAAGGCATAAAGAACAGATGAATATGTAGCTTGCATTATATTTTGATACATTGATATCATGATATATTTATTTAACACGTAATCATTTATTGTCAAATTAATGTTCAGTGGAATCTTCACCTGAAGATATCAGTGTACTTTGATTAACAATAGTCATGACATGATCAATTAATTCAGCTCCAGACCATCTAAAAATATATAATTAAATTGATTTACTTTTGATGTCTTAATTAATCAACATTATGTTTTTCTTCTTTTCTTTAAATATCTTCAACATATGCTAACATATATCTTTCTGATAAATCTTTTGAGAATCTTTCACTCTAAAGTGCATTTAAATGAAATCCTGCTAATGTGATAAACTATTGATTCTATTAAAATACATACTTGCCAAGTGTATCCTAATTTTCCTAATTCTGAATTGAAATTTTTTAGTTCATTATCAGAGAATCCAAATTTACTCCAATTAAAACTTGGAGAACAATTATAACAAAGGACTTTATTATTTTGTAATTCGTATTATAATTCATCAGAGAGTTCTTTAGCAATTTTTAAATCAGGAGTAGAAGTTTCCATCCATAAAGCATCTGCATATTTTAAGTATTCCTAATTATTAGTTTCTTTAAAGTACTTTAGCTCTTATTGCACAATAATGAACACTACTTTAAAGAGCATAGAATCCATCAGGATTTCTACATTATTCCCAATCAAAATCAAGTTCAAATCCTAATCTTTTTGCTAATTCTTTAGCTTTTTTGATTCCACCATTTTCGCATTATTTCAACCATTAATTAGTAGCTTATATTCTCTTTTCTTTATCAATAATTTATTCAATAATAAAAACTCCTGCTTCAGGATAAGTACAAGGTTTATCATGAAATTTAGTGATTCCAAGAATATATGGTTAATCTATTAAATCTACATTTGTTTCTATAAATCTTGCACCTAATGCATCAGTTCTAGCAATAATAAATAATTCATTTCCCATCATATCAGCTTAAAGTCTAGAAGCTATAAGTTTTTAGACATGAGTATTAGTAGATGTAACAACTCTTCCTGCCATATGTCCACATTTTTTTAAATCAGGTCTTTAATCTTCTAGATGAATTCCTGCAGCTCCAGATTCAATAAATAATTTAGTCAATTTCATTACACTACTTGTACCTCCAAAACCAGCATCTGCATCACATATTACAGGTACTAAATAATCATAAGGTTTTTTTTATTTTCGTTATTCAGGAGTAATTAAACTTCTTTCATATTATTATCTTCTATCTTGAAATCTTTGCATCTACTATTAATTTAAGTTTTACTTTGACTAACTAATCACATTTCTTAGGTACAGTGTCATATGGATAATCAGCAAAATCAGGTCCTGGATCATTAGTTGTCGAAGCAGAAGATGAACATTACCAACCTGATACATATATAGATGTCATGTATTTAGACATATTGATAACTTAAACAGTATCTAATGCTCCACATGCAAGAGAGAAACTAAAATTAAATAATTAATTACCCTTTGCTTTATTTTAAATCCATCATCAAATTATAGAACTTTCTAGCCATGAAATCAGAAAATTAATTAGGTACTATCTATCCTCTTACTTCAGCAACTTATTTTGCTGTATATGGACGTAAAACATTATTGAAACGTGGACTCTTGAACCAACTAAATGATTAAATTATTATGAATCATTACTTATCCAATTCAGTTATTTGTTATTGTAGTTTTTATTCTTCATCGAATTGTCCACTCAATTAGGATAATCTATTCATAAATTAAAAATTATTTAGATATAAACTATTAACTAAATGCAAAAATTTATAATTATTTTAAGTGAATGCATTTCAATTATTATAATCCATTAATTATTGTATTTCTAACAATAATTATTATCTTATATGCTCTTTTACATTTTAATCTTAAACATAATTCATAGTTCCATCTATAGAAACTATCTAAAATCTATTAGTTTTCTCAATAAGCCAATCTTCATGTCTTTAATGTAATTTCTTCAAATATTCAAGTGGCACACAGGCTTCTTCTTATCTTCCTCTTTTTATTAATCTCTCTAAACAAGTCTCTGGAGGAGTGTTCACATAAATTACGCAATCTATCAAATACTATTTATAATGTTTCATTAGCCATTCATAAAATTCCTCATATATTTCAAATTCTATTTAACTTATTTTTCCATCATTATAACATAACTTAAAAAATAGTTCTCTTGCACTTTCAATACTTCTCTCTGTAAATACCAAAACAGGACCTTTATTTTATTAAGTATTTTTTAACACCTATTATAATTATCTATCCCATGTCATTAATCTAGATTAATAGGCATAAATTTAAAAGGTGAAGCCCCATCTCTCTACATTTGAATAATACTTCTCTAAAATATTGAGTTCAGAATTCCCATTAATATTTTGCCATCTCTCCAATGGTTCCATTAAAAAAATTGCTTATGGGTATTCTTATTTCAATATTTCAAACAAAGTTGATTTACCAGCACCTATGTTACCTTCCAGCGAAATAATGATAAACTTCTTTTCCATAAATTTTATTGTTAAATTTCATTAATAAATTTTTATAAGAGTAATTTATACCATAATTATTTATTTATGTAAATATCTACAAATAATTAATATTTTCATTCAATTTATTTGTAATAATATTATTTAATTAACTGAATATCTTTCAACTTTCTCAAAGTACTCTTAAATTTAGAGAATCTTCTATCTATTTTTTTATTGAAACTCTAAGAATAGCTAAATGATAGAAATTAATTTATCCATCTAAACACCAGTCATTGGGTTAACAACTTGATTTTTATGAATTTATCTGGCTACAAAATACAAGTTTTCATTAAACATTGATCTTTAAATATCAAATACTAAATTGAATCATAAAATATTAAAGATCCATGTTTTCCCTTTGCAAAACAAAACAATTCAAGGACAAATTAGCAAGAATACATTATGACAATTTGGCAAACATTTCTGGATCAAATCTATTAACTTTAGCTAATGTCATTACAATTGAATGATTATGTATATTGATTATGAATAAAAAGAGTTAATTTATTTAAGATTTATATTCATATCAAAATAATTTATGGTATTTAAAATAAGAAAAGAAGATATTTTTCATTTGTTAAATATCATTATTATTGAAGATAATTTTAAAATATTTTAGTGTATGAGGTAAAAATTATTTAAATTATTTCTCATATTAGAAAATGAATATTGCAGAGAGATTATAAAGAGAAGCTGAAAAGAAAAGAATATAGTAAGAAGAAAAAATGAAAGGAGGAAATAAAGCCATAAAAGAAAAATATGAAGCTGAATATTCGGAAAACAAAAATAAATTGAGTTAAGAAATTAAGCAAGACATTAAATTAATCTCTCAATAATATCCTAGTTTCTAAGTAAATTCAATTTACAATTAACAAGAAATTTGCTTTGTACAAAATTTATAAGTAGTTCGATTTCAATAGAGAGATTGCAAATGAATTCATTAGCATTTAAATCTAAAATTAAAATCAATAAGATAATGATGATGATGATTGGATTGAAATTACAAGCAAAAGAAAAACACTTATTTATAAGATGTCTAAATCAAATGACAATAATTAAAAATAAAAAAGATCATAATCTGTGACTAATAAATATGAATCAGAAAATAATTAATCAAGATAATCGTCAAATTTTAATGAAAATAAATAGAGAACTTAAACAAGAAATGCTTCAGGAGATAAAAAAAGAGAAATTTCTCCGAGAAAGTTCGATTATCAAAATAAAAATTATGAGAAAATTGAAAATTATCGAAATAATTTTAAGTAAGATGGACGTAGAAAATATTAACTAAATTACAAACCAAGAACTCCTAATTAAAATACATTTTAGCCTAAATATATATATGTACCAAAAAATTAATATGATGAATGTCCATATGTGCCTAAATCAATTATAGCTTAAACTTAAAATATAATCAATCAAAATTTGTAAGAATAAAATTTGAATATTAATAATTAAAATAAAGAATTGCTTTTTTAATAATCAAATACAGATCAATCTAAATAAGATCATGTTTCATAAACAATATAAAATAAATTAGTATCTATAAATTAAGATAAAATAAAATAAGATTAAATTAATTAATAAGAATAATAATAATAAGAATAAGTAAGATTATAATAAATAAGATAAGAATAAATTAGATAAGAATAAATTAGATAGGAATAAATTAGATAGGAATAAATTAGATAGGAATAGTAAAGATAAGAAAAGTTGAGACAAGAACAAATTAAATAAGAATAATAAATATAAAATGAATAAGTTAAATAAGAAATGGTTAGATAGGAATAAAAAAGGTTAGATTAAGAATAAAATATTGTAAATTACCCCCTTTAATTTAATTGTTATAATCAATTTCTCTCATAAGATTTATCCAAATAATAGCCAATGAATTAACAATTTAAGGGTTCGATGTTCACTCCTTAATTCTAGATAGCTACTTAAGGATTTATGTAATAAAATTAAGAACATCTAGACATTAACAACCAGGCTTCTGTCTATGATATGCTTATGAGTTACATTAATTACGAATGAGCTTAAATATTGATATATAAAATTATATAGTTAAATGAGTATTAATAAATAAAATCATTTGATAATATATCTAAATTTTCTTAATGCAACCCATAAATAAGTTGCTTATCACAATAGCTAAGATATTGGAGGAGATTTTAAAGGAAACAGATCAGTTGGGTTTGTAGTAAGTATCAGCATTCCATACATCAAGAGTACCATCTATTTCAATTCAAAGCTACATTTAAAGGATTGCAAAATATACTCATTGCAATAGTGTTTGTTTTGTGTTTGCATTAATATATTTAGATAAAGTTTAGGAGATGCACTAAAATTTAATCTTGAATTCACATTGTATTCATAGGTATGAACTTGTAATATTGTGTTGATTTATGATAGTATCTATAATGGTGGCTATAAAGTATTATGATGATGAGTACTTTAAGAATGAATATTATGCAAAGGTAGGAGGATTATCATTAAAAGAGATAAATCAACTAGAGATGGAATTTCTGGATTTGTTGAATTACGAATTATTTATTTAAAAGGAAGTATTTGAAGTTTATGAAGAGAGATTAAAATAATATGAAGTCATAGAAATATGATAAAATTGAGAATCAATGATGATAATACTGTTTATGATTAGTTTTCAATAAAACACAAAGTCTGTTAATTTTATTATTTTATAATTCATTCTTTTTTACCGATATGATTGTTATAGATTACATTTAAGTTTTCTTAGTTGGACATCTAAATCAAATTATCATTCATATTGTTTTCTGAAATATCTACACTAGGATAGGCTTCCATAAATCTATCATAATTTTTATAATATATAATACCTTTATCTAATACCTTCATCTTTGAGATAAACTCCAGGAAGTTGATTACCTAGAGTTATCCAATTAGGTCTACAATTATGAGGTCTACCAAATAATTCTACTTTTTTTCCATTTGGACACATTCTATTAATAATACCATAAACTTCATCTGGTTTTCTAGATGTTTCTCTAACTTCAGAGACAATAACATCACAATCTAATCCTTTGATTAATTAAGGATTTCCTTTAATTCCTATTAAACAATGTTCCTATGAAATATATAATAAATTACCTTGCTATGATTAAGCCAATGTCCTGTTCTTCCTGTTCTAATAATACGATGTAATTAATTAACCTTGATCCAAACTAATTCTTCAACTCTTCTATAACCCCAAAGAATCAAACATTCTCTTCCTAATTCCATTGCTCTACCTGTAACCCATAAAAATATGATTCCATCATTTTATAATAAATCAACTCTTAATGCTTTCATTTCTTTATCTTTTAAAGTTCCATATGGTAAATTCATATGAATATCCCAAGGGGGATCAGCCATTATTACATCAAATTTACCAAGTACTCTAAAATCAAAAATTCTTAGATCACAATTTATCCATTATGGTGCCATACTTTTATGATTGGATAATGCTGTTTATATTCTCTTTTACCAATCTACATCATTTCCATCAAGAATGTAATGAATAAATTTACATTATTCTTATTCAGGACATTAATCTAAATAAGTACAATTACCTAATTTTGTTTATGTATTTGCTTTTAATATCTTTCTAAAATGTGTTTTTTAACATTAAACATTTCTACATTTATCTCTTGTAAAATTTTCACATATTTATAATCCTCTTTCTGTAAATTTTCTTTTTGCTTCTTCCTCATCATAATTTTCAGTTTTCAATAATGCTGCTCTTTTTCTCTCTAAAGCCAATTAAACAACATTATCTTCATATTTTAAACTTATATTTCCTACATTTTCAATTAATCTTTTTTTTTAAGCAGCTATTTTAGGTAATAAACTAATATTAGTCTTTTAATTTCTGGCTTCATCTAATAAATGATCAATTTTTAAGAATGTTTATCCACTTGTAATTGATCTAATTTCTTCTTTAATCCATTCTTCAACTGTAGGCATTTATTTTGGTTTATCCTTTGAATATTAAATATTCATTTATCCTAACTTCTCTTTTGAAATTGATAAAATGAAATCTTATAAATATGTTCCTACTGCAAGTTTAGATAAATTTATTGCTCCAGCTTCAGATAATTAAATTAAGATTGGTTCAATTTATAAATTTCTTAAATATGGAGTACTTGTTTTAGTCTTAAATGAATCAATTTATAAAATACCAAAAATATTGTATTTATATAAGTGTACAATTCACCACCTGATATTGGATAATCAAATTAATCACTTAACATAAATTCTATAACCACAGCTCTAAATTATTCTTAATTAATTGGAGGAAATCTTAGTACATCATTCTTCTCTTTATCTCTTGATCTAGAACGATTTGGATCTCCTTTTACTTTTTTATATTTATCTTTATTCATTAATAATTAATTTATATTTTATTTTCTTAAACTATAACACAACTACAACAAAAACCTCTATAATAATATGTCTTTTATGTATTAAACTCTAATCTCTAAATAGAAAACAATACTATATTTAATAATCAATCAAAATTTAATTTACAATTAATAACATGAAAATAATTAGAATTAAAATCACAAATTTCATTGTAAAAATTTATCAATTTAAACTGATTTAATTTTATATTACAAGCTATCTAACTAGCTATTTTTATATTAAGTTCTTAAATTCAAAAACCTTAGTATATTCAAATCATTATTTCTCTTTCATTTTACTTTGTAGTAATTGCAAAAAATGGAAAAACGAATGCTAAAGTTATATAAAACACTTCAAATATATATTTCAAAGAGTATATTAAGAATATGTATTTAAAATATTTAATAATCAAGACTATTAAAAGAAAGAAAGTAAGTCAGTTGGTTAGGTTTTTGAAAATATAGAAATTATCTTGAAAATAATCATAGTTCAAAAATGATGAGAATAAGATAGTTTTAACAGTTAAATTTGTAAATTGTGATTAATAAAAACATAATATGAAGTAAAATATTGATGACTTAATGAGAATAATTAGAATTGTTGGATATGTATTATAATCAGTCAGAAAAGAGGCTTACATTATTAAGTGGTTCTCCTCTTGCATCATAGATTTCAATCAAGAGAATTAAGGAATTCTTCTAAATCTTATGTGGTATCTATAATTGAGTCTACTTGTGAGAAATTTTTTATCATTGGGTTTTGAGCTTCAACTCTTAATATTTCTATAAAACTAAGATCTTCATCAGTTGAACAATCTGATCTTGCATTTTCATTTTTTTATAAGATAGGCTATTTTATCGTAATTGGTTTTAAGAACCTCTACATCTATAAAATAAAAAATAATTATAATGTTATTTTAATAATAATGATATTTTTTCATCTTATTTTATCGATAATAAATGAATGTCTTAAAATTGTAAATACAGCTAAATGAGCTATTCCACAAATTGTTCCCTTAACCAAGACTTCTCCAACTCCCCAAGCCACTTATTTCAATTAATCTTCAGTGTTTGTTACACTTGTTGATCCACTTTCATAAGAATTCTAAGATGAACTCATATTTTTAATATATTATATTAATGTATAATTTTTGAATATTATTTCTTAATTTTTCAATCATTCTTTGACTCTTTTCTCAATTTCTATCAAAACATCTTCTTCTGGGATTCCATTTAATAAAAATTCGTGTTCTAATACTTATTATAATGATATCCGTTTCCCTGGATCACATTCTAACATAGACATTATTAAATTTTTAAATTCTTATGGAAATTGTTATTATCTAAACTATTCACATTTGCTCCAGAATAAATCGAATTATTTATTCTATATTAAACTCCACCATCCATCCTTTACATTAGGATCATTAGTTTAAAATGGAGGGAATCCCATTACTACAATAAATAATACTACACCCAATGCAAAAATATCACATTTAAATAGATTCACTGTTTGATTAATATACATTTCAGGGGCTGTATATCCAGGAGTTCCCCCTGGAGGTCTCAAAGGTTCTTTACTAATTCTAGCAAAGCCAAAATCACATAGTTTCAAATTGAAATCTGCAGCTATTAAAATATTCTCTGGTTTTATATCACAATGGGCTATAGAAATTGTATGAAGTGTAATTAGCACTCTTGTAAGATATTTTGCTAATGTCTTTGCATATGATAATTAAAATGGACCCTTTTTTAATATTTTTAAAAATGTGTCATTAGGCATGTACTCTAATAATGCACAAGTATAATCTTAAGCATATCCTTTCAATAAAACTACTCCTGCATTATCAATGCGTTTAAGAATTTGTATTTCGTTCGCTAAATAAATTATAATTAAACCTGGAGATTTATTATATGGTCTTATGATAAATTTGTTAGAACTTTAAGAGCAAACATTTCTCCTGTTTTCTTATGCATAGCCAAATAAACTCTAGCATCATGTCCTTGACCTAAAGGTGGGTTTAAATTCACAACAAAATATTTTTAGAAGTCTTGTTGAGTGAAAACAAAAATATTGTTTCCAGATTACATTTATATATTATTTCTTTGTTTATTAAAAAATTTAAATATTGAAAACTATTCATATATTATCTCATTTTAAAGAACAATTTCTATATAAATTCATCTTCATTTATTTATTAATTATTTATCACACCATTCAATTTTTTCATATTTTTGCTTTCATTTTTTTTATAAAATATCTTATTCAAATATTTTATTTCTATTTATCATTTCAAATAAACTTACTCTATCATATACCAATTAATTTAATCAAATATTTTAAGTTTACTTTAAACAAAAAGTTTTACCATTTAATCCTATCCCAAATTAAATGATTTGTAAAAAAAATAAATTAATCAAATGAAATCTATTAAAAATGAATCAATCAAATTTCATGAATTATCTTTTTGAAGGAAATTTACCAGTTGGTCTAATCTAATATGATTACTAGAAAATTTAGAGAAAAAAATTTATAAAAAATTAATTTGAAAATTTTTTGTTAATTACTAGAACGTATGTTAATAGATTCATTATTTTATTTTTAGATAGCAAATAATATTTTATATAAAAAAATTTAATTTAATGTTTCAATAATTTGTTCTAATCCAAAAATATTAAAAAAAAAAGGAATTGATTTAGATGAAAAACATTATTTTATTAAGATAGATAGTAAATGCCAGTAATAAGATTCTTTATATAATTAAATATTAAAAAATTTAAGTTTCCTAAGATAATAATCAAAGAAGTTGAAATAATTGCAATCTGTCATACTAATTTTTAAGCACTAAGTCTTATTGGATCAGTAGAAATTCGTTTATTAAAATTTGCAAGAGGTGAATTCATTGGTGATCCAAGTGGAGATCCTAATGGGGATCCAAGACCAAGATTAAATGGAGACCCAATCGAAGAACCTTACCTATTCCTTAAAGGAGATCCTAAATCGTTCATTTAAGGTGTTCCAAATCCTGTTCTTAATGGAGATCCTAATGGTGAAGCCATTTAAGGAGATTTTTGATTAATTCCTTATATATCCTACAGATTTTTAGAACATGCTATGATATTAATTGACAGATCCTTATGTCTATTAAATCTTCTAATACAAGGACTATAAAGAATCTCTGATGTAGTAGGTCTTCGATTTGGATCATTTTCAAGCATTTATTTCAACAATTATTTACATTCCTCGCTGATTCCAAATTTAAAAAACAATGATCCAACTATAGGAAAACTATTATGAAGTATTTCCTAAAAGATTATATAACAATTATAAATACATATAATACTATCCCTAAACTCCACACATCTAATTTCTCATTTTAAACTTTATTGCTAATGACTTCTGGAGGCATGTATTCAAGGGTTCCACAAATTTAAGGATTAACATATCCTCCTTAAAGAGATGTACTCCAAGTGAAATCAGCTACTTTTATTTAATCGTCAGATGTTAAAAGCAAATTTGACAACTACTCTTTTAATTTATATTTTTACTTTAATGTCTCTATGTAAAACACTTTTTGTATGCAAATATTGAACTGCCTTGACTATTTATACGAAATAATACAAAGCTTTCTCTTCTCTTAAAGGTCCATTTAATTGTGTTTTTTAAAATAGGCATCCTCCATTACAATATTCTAACAACATATATAAATATTCATTGTCTTCAAAAGCTTCAACCATTGATACAATATTTGGATGATTTAACTGGGATTATATATTAATTTCATTTCTTAAATTGCTAATATCACTCAAGGATAGAGACTTTTTACTAATCTTAAAAAATTGTCAAAATATATACAATCTTAGCTGCATGGTAACTACCTAAATTTAAAGATTTTGCCAACAAAACAACCCCATAAGCACCCTTTCCCAAAACTTTATTATAGATTATATACTTGTCTTTAGCTCCTTAAACCTAAAATTATTATATCATAATATAATAAAAAATCTTAATTAAGCATCAGATTTTAACTAGAATACAAAAAGTACGTTTTTAATTTTTTAATGTTTAAATCATATTATGAATCACCTAGAGCTATTTACTTCACTCGATAACTTTCATAACGCCTATCTATTATTTCAAAATAGGTACTCAAAATTAATGTTTGACATATATGGTCTTAAATAAATCATAAAATTTATTTTTAATTTTAGAATATTCTCTCAAAGTTGAGTTATTTAATATGTCTATATTCATAACATGTTATCTTTTTTTTATTAAATATTTTTAGGACATAAATTCTAAAAAATAATTTTTAAAAGTATTCAATATTAAAAATGTGATAGTGAAAATAATAAATAAATAATTAAAAGAATATAATGATAATTATTTAAGAAAAAACGAAATTCATACACCTTATTCATACCGTTATTTTGTATAATTTTATTACATTAAAATCGGTAGTGATTATAATTTATATCCCTTAGGAGGATGTTATAATTTTAAGCTAAAGACTTTGGGTTTGACAAATGATCCGTTTTACATCTATACTTATTATTAATAAGAAATAGAATGCTATTAGATTGAAGGTTAATAATGGGATTATGGTTAAAAGTATAACTAAATTAATTTATTTAATTTACTTATTCTTAATCAATCTATTTAGGTTATTTATTTTTTTTCCTGATAGAAAACTTCTTTTCATTTTTTTAATCTTGTATTGATTTAATTTACATTAAAGGAGACAAGTTTGATAATGAATTTTATTGACTCATTTAAATAATCTAAAAACTAGAATTGTCTTATTTGCTTTCAGCCCTTCTAAATTAAATTAAATCAATAAGTTAAATTTCTGGAATTCTCTTTTCAGCAAAATTATATAAATCTTTAAGTGAATCTGATTACTGATAATCTTCATAGGTAACAAAATTATCAGGTTCTAACTGAGGTTAAGATTAAATAGGTTCTGGTACTTATTATATATTTTATTCTGGTTCTTCTTAAGTGATTTCTTAATCAGCTTTGGTAGTTTTTATAGGATATAGATTAGTATTGACTTTGCTTTAAACATGCTTATACAATTAGTTTTTTTAGTTATTTATTGGTTTCTAAGAACAAGACTATGGTTTAGGTTATTCAGATATAGTATCTCTTTTTAAGTTTCTTCTAATATCTATAAATATAAATGAATAAATTAACTTGCTCCAGTCCAATCTTCATATAATTTTTAGGCATGTAATAAGTATTCATCATAGGATTTATCACAAGGATATATCAGTTCAAAATCCCCTTTGTTTTTAAATTCATATTCATCTCTTTCTTTTTATGCTTACATTTTCAGTACTTTTTTTTCTTCATAAGATAGTTTAGTCTTTTTTCCTGTAAGTACTCGTTTTTACATTTAGTCCTTCTTTTATGAAATTATATCATTCTTTGTTTTAACATTGATATTCATAAGTGTAATAGCATCTCGAATTAAATTCTTTTTGATGTAAGAATCTAAAGGAGTATCAGTTGTGAAACTAGGAGTGTGGTTAACTTCCAATAAGTAAGGTTTTAAGGAACTATCAATTAATATATCAAAACCAAGAATTTCAAAACACATATTATTTGCATAATTTTCTATTTATGTATAATTTTATTAGAGTATGGGTTAAACAGCACAAAAAGTCTTTATAATTAAATCTTTGATATCACTCAACAATAAATCAACATTTTATTTCTAAATAAAATGTTATTAAATATACTTAAAGTCTTAAAAATTCAAAAACACTAGTCATGCTTCTTTTGTGTCCTATATCCATTTTTTTATCATCTTCATTGAATATGAAATTGGGGTTGTCTTTATTGATAGCATAATTAGTTAGATGCATACAAACATCATCAAGATTAGTTGAATGTGGTGATGAATACAATTAAGTAGCAAATCTAGCTAATCCTTCTTTATATAAGTAAATCCTTAATGGATCACAACCACAAATCATTACATACATTCTTAAATCAAATTTCAATCCATCTATTAATAAAGGTTTATGTATATATCTTTAAGCAACATAATGTTCTTAAGGATTAATAGAATCTATTGAGCGAGTCAAAAATATTCCTTTCGTTATTATTAAATTAATAGATTACCTTTTCCTTAACAAGAAGCTTCTGGTTTTACAATAAAAGTCTTAGCTTTCCCTTTCTGAAATTATGCTTTAAAATCACCATATTCACTTGGAAGCATCCAAGTTCTTGGGTAAAAATCGTATTCTTCTGGATATTATTTTTACATTTTATTTAGATTACGACCAAGGTGATTTTTTCTCGCCAAAGAATACATACCTGGAAAATGATTTATTCTTTGGTGAGCTTATCATAAACATTAGAACTATACGTTGCATTTTAGAGAGTGTTTCTGGTAGAACAGCATTATCAGTCCAGCAAAAGTCCCAATTATTGTTTTCAAGATAAGGAACATAAGACAACTTAAATTTGTAAATCATTTTTCCTACAAATTTAACAACAGGATACTAAGTGTCTATTTAATTATTTATTATATACCTGAAACATTCATTATTAACTTCTTGCTAGAATTTACAACTTTCTTTTTTTTCTTTTTTACTTAGATTTGCTCTTCTTCACTCTCCGATTCTTATGAAACTTCATCTTCATCTGCTTCACTATCTTCAAAATCTCCATTAAATGGCATTTCTTTTTCCTACTTCATTTTTTTTATATACAGTTATTAAAATAATATTTATGCATTAAGAACCTTTTGTCTTACTCAAAAATTATCGCTAATAATAGGATGCTTTAAAATTAATACCAAAATAGAAATTCATACCAATTCAAAACAAACTGGTTAAGAAAACTTAAAAACCTAAGAAATATACTATTTAAAAGGAAACTAATCCATAATTGAGTCGAATTTAGACTTAATCATTTCTAGAACCTTTAATTCAATTATAGTAATATACAGACGATTCAATAAATGAAATTTAATATTCGCCTCTTCTGTTCAATGAGTTCAAACTCACTTATCAGGCCTCCTATTGTGATAACATTAATCTTCCAGATGAAGCATTTGGATTTTGACATCGCTACACAAACTGGCTTTTCGAAAAAAAATAGAATGAATTAATATATTAAGATTTATCAATTCCTTCCTTTTTATTTCTCAAAATTAATATATCTTAATTAATATAATTTTTAAAGTAATTTTTAAGAATTTAGTTATTTCAGTCATCTATTCTTGTCTAATTTTACATAGAATTTCAAAGTATTGGAATACTACTATTATGCTATTCAATAAATAAATTAATAGAGATCAATCTTATAGTTCTAAGAAATTTTTGAGAACATAAAGTAATATAATATATTGTAAATAGTAATATCAAAACTTCTTAATGAAAATGTTTGTAAATATTTTCAATACTTTAATAGTAAATAAATTTCTCAATTTAATTATTCTTTGAAAATAGTTTTGTTTTTTTATTTTTTAAACTAATATAAGTTTATGATAAATATAAATTCTATAGGATATTAAATACTTTTAAAGGTTAAGTTCTTTTTTATCAGTTATTCTGATTATTTTTAAGTTATTTATGTATATTGGATTAATTTGAATAAAAAAGAATGTTCAAAAATGAAAAATAATCTTAGTTCAAAAATAAACAATAAATAATTATTCATTAAAAAAGATTGTTGTGATTGGACATAATTAATAATTCAGATTTGAGATTTTGAAAATGTTAATGATTGATTAATAAATTTGATAAGATTAAACTTTATGGAGAGATAGAGTCATTAGGGAATAAAAGTTAATATAAGTCTTTTTTAATATTAGAATATAAATAGAGAATATATGATTTTAATTGGGTTTATAAGTGATGAGTTGTATTAAAAATAAATAGCATAGTTATGAAAATTTGAGTTATAAATTAAATCTTTTTTTTTAAAAAGTATTATGATAATATAGGTTGGTCACCTTAATGGAGAGGTGAAAACATATAATTTGGCAGATTAGAGTACTGCAGGTGAATTAATGAATTTTTTGAACTGTGAATTGGCATGTGAAGTTCAATTGGTTTAAAGTGGTGAATTAGTGAATGCATCATCAATATTGGCTGGAGAGAGAATCTATTATGTTACAGTAGATGCAGAAGGAGGAAAGAAAAAGAAGAAGAAGAAGAAGAATTTTGCAAAGCCCAAGAAGAAGAAGCACAGACACCGAAAAGTAAAATTGGCTACTCTTAAATTGTATAATGTTGATAACAAGGGAGTAGTGTAAAGATCACATAAATAATGTCCATAATGTCCTTAAGGTGTTTATATGGCTAAACATTTTGATAGACATTATTGTGGAACATGTCATTAAACCTTTAGAATGGATGAAGCAACAGTAATTATATTAATTAAATATTTTAGATTAGAGCTAATTTAGAAGCAATCAAAAAATAATAAGCTGCTAAAGCTGCTGCGGCTGCTGCTGCTGCTCCAGCTGGTGGTGCTGCAGATAAAGGAGCTGCTGGAGGTAAAAAAGGAAAGAAGAAATGATAAATATTTAGTATATTAATAAATAATGCAATTCAATTAATCAAATTCAACTATTTATAATAAGGACAATCATCATATTGAATCTAATCCTATTGGATCTAATATATAAATACCAATCAATCCTTCTACTACAGAAATGACTTTATTAAGTTATATATAAACTAATGAACTTCAAAAAACAATTTTTAAATTTATTAATATCTAGATCTTTCAACTATCTTTGATTCCAAAAAACTATTCATGATTTTTGTCATCCTCTCATATTTACTATATATATTCCAAGATTTTATTCCAATAATTTATGATTTTGTTATTTTTGGAATTACCTTACTATTTTCATTTTTATCGTTTTTCTAATCCTGCCTATTTAATTAGAAGAAAAGAACCTCTTTATACTTTAATAACAACAGTTGACCATCAAAATATATGTCCTTTTTATCTTGTTATAAAATTACCTCGCAGTAAACATTGTGATATTTGTAAACGTTGTCTTTTAGTTTATGATCATCATTGCCCTTGGATCAATAATTGTGTAAAATTCTTATATATATATTAGGTTGATGCTCTAAATCATTTGTTTTTTATTTTATTGTATTTGTAATTACTTTGAATACTATATATGCTATAGTCAAAACTATTAAATTATGTTTTATTGGGAACTAAAATAAATTGCAATTTTTTAATGAACCTTTAGTATTTTGGACAATCTTATCCTTGAATTTATTAATAGAGGTTTTTTTGTTTTTTTTATTTCTTACATTCTTATTACACAGATTTATTGTATTTATTGTATTTTTTTAAGGTCAAACAACATATGAACATCATAGATTAACCATTCAAAATTAGGTATCTAATATTATTAATTCTAATAATAATTCCTAAGTTAATAATAATAATTCCCTCGTTCAAAATTAATTGCTTTCTCCAAAAATAGAAAGATAAGTCTGATGTTCATTCGAAAATTTCCTCAATTTTTTAAGTAATGCAACAATTCAAAGAAAAAAAGAAAAAGCACTCCAACCCTGATGAACATTCATTTTTTATTTTTAGGATATTATATTTTTTATTATTAGAAATTTCAGGAATATAATTGTTCTGTATAATTTAATCTTATTTCTTATTTATTTCAAATTTAATATCTTTTCCTATATTCAACAATTATATATTAACTCACTCAATTAATATGATATTTTTCGAAAAAAGCTAGATTAAATTGTCCTAATTTTTATTTATTAAACTTAAAATTCTTTATCTAGAAAGATAATTTATGAGAAAATGAGATATTTAAAAAAAATTATTTTGTCAGCAATTACTATAAATTGATTTAAGCATTTAATGTTATATATGTTTAAGATATTTATTTACTTCTTATAGAAACCTATATTTGATTCAAATTGTGCATATAATATTTTAAAATTTGAATGTAAAAATGGTTATTCTAACAAGTTTAAACAATTAATATGATTAATTTATGATAATTATTTGGAAAAATGTTACATATAAAGATTTAATTCAAAATTCATTTTTGTTGAGGGTCATTTATATAAATAAAAAAAATGAGTAGACAAAGGGTAAACTCTAAGTATATTTTTTTTTTTAATAAAAATAGATCCCCAACTGTAAATAAGCAGATTAAGAAACATAGTAAGGATTCAGATTCAAGTTCTTCTGAAAGGAGATATGGGAAATTTTGGAAAGCTAATGAGGATGCCCTTTTGATTGAATTGCACACTAAATATAATGGGAATTGGCGTTCAATTGCAGAAGAGATACCTGGGAGGAATTTAAGTCAATGTTAACAAAGATGGAAGCGTATAAATCCAAATAAGGTAGAATTTGAAAGGTTATACATATATAGACTAAATTACGAAAGTAGTGGAGTGATGAAGAGGACAAACGGGTGATTCTTTTTGTTGAACAATATGGTCGAAATTGGAAAGTTATAGAAGGATTCATGGAAGGCAGATCAAGTAAATAGATTAGAGAGAGGTTTTTAAATAATTTGGATCCAGAGATCAATCATTAAAAATTTACACCTTATGAAGATAAAATAATTTTAGAATAGTATCGAATATATGGACCAAAATGGAGTGAGATTGCAAAGATGTTAGATAGAAGACCAGTAATATTGTATTTAAAACATAAGGAAAACCAAGTGAAAAATAGATTTTATTCGTTTATAAAGAGAGTACATATGTTAGAAGAGAGATCGGACGATGATGATGATGATGATAGAGAATCTTCATTTTCTGAATAGGCTCCACTTCCTTAACCAATTCCAATTTATTAACCTTTAGAGACAATATAGTCTTTAAAGGAGGAATATGATAATACTAAGAATGATTCAATGAGAAATGATTCATTTATGAATATTCAAAATAGAACACCATCACATAGAATTCAACCGTCAATTAATTTAATTTAGGGTTTAGATTCTTTTGATTCAAAATAATTTGAAGGAATTCATTCACAAGACATTTCTCCTTTTCATTAGAGAAGAATATTAATGGATTATAGTCCAATAAATTTCGAATATGCACATCATCATCCTAATTTTGATAATGTTTAAGAGGACGTGAAAGAATTGAGGAGTTAAATAGAATGTATAAGTTTAGAAAAGATCAATTGATATTTTAATATTTTTATTTATTTATTTATTTATTTATATTCCTTAAAAAAGGGTATTATAATATTATAAGATTAAATTTTGAAATTATTTTGATTAAATAATATGAAAACTCGCAGATAGAAATCAGAACCTAAATATGCATATTAATATAAAAAAGATTAAATATTAGGACAAAGTGAAAATGGTTAACCATTATTGTACAAGGTAGTTGAAGACATGAAAACAAATGATCATAGATCTTAATTGAGAGTAGTTAAATTGGAATAATAAGAAAAATTGAAGGATGGAAAAGTGGTTTATAAAGAAGCTGAAGAACTTTTATTATCTGTTAAAGAACGCACGTAAAATTAAATATATTTTTAGTAAAGTAGTTGATGATGTGGAAGTAAAATCTGCAAAACCAAATCCAAGAAGTAAGTCAGCTGTTACATTTTTTACTTTTCCCCAAGATACTCTTTAAGAAATTGCAAAGAATATGAAATAGGTTCCCGCCAATACAAAATAATAAAAAAAATAAGTAAGTTCAGAGAGTGAGAGTGAGAATGAGGAAGAGGAAGAGGAACCACCAAAAAAATACACAATCAAAAAAGGTTAAAAGCAATAAGTGAAAGGATAGCATGAAATAAAATAAGTTAAAAATAAGTAAAGAAAATAATAAGAAAAAGAGAATAGTGACAATAAAGATAATGAAGAAGAAGATAAAGAAGAAGATGAAGAAGAAGATAAAGAAGAACTTAATGAAGAAGATGAAAAAGAAGTAAAACTATCTAAAAAAAGATCTTTCTAAAAATAAACTAAAAGCTTGGTTGAAAATATTCAAAAAGAAAAAGAAGGAAAGGTATAGAAGAGAGATGGGAAAAAATAAAAAAAAGATGATACAGAAGAAAGTGAATAAGATGAGGAAGAGAATGAGTCAGAGATTTTTTAAAAAGTTTAAAAGTAATAAATTAAGAAATCATCTGATACAAAATAATTATCTTAACTAGTTCAAGATACTTCATAAATATTATAAATATTGAAAGAATCATAATAAAAAGGAAGAGTATAAACATAAAAGTAGAAGGAGGATAATGAAAATGAAGAAAAGTCTTAATAATTTTCTATTGATAGTAAAAAAAAGAAAGGAAGTAAAAATAACTCTGCTCTTAAATCTAAATCTCAGTCTTCTCAACCAGATAAATTTATAAAAGGGAAAGTGAATCCAAATTATTAAGATATAAGAAATATATGTGAATAATTTGAAGGAGCAAGTTCAAAATTTCATGATTACAGTAGCATAATAATGAATAATAAAGAATTGATTAGAGCTGCATAAACAGGCAATAAAAAATTATTATAAGATATATTTACAAACTCTTAAAAGATTAGTAATTTATTCTAAAGATGGGGTCCTGAAAATGAAATAAATGCTTTGGAATTAATATTTTAAAGATAAGATAAGGAAATGCTTTTGTAATTTATCAAATCAATTGGTAAATTAAAATTAGGAGTAACTCCAAAATGTTCATTAAAAGAAATAACAACAGGTTACAATGATAAGTTTGCTTATGGTACTAGAACTAGGAAGGTTGCATTAAGTAGAGGAGGAAGGGAAGGAAATAATGCATTTGTTTATGATTTAAATTAAGATGATAGTCTAGGGCGTTATTAGATTTAAAGGTTAATGAAAATTGAAACTGAACCAGAATTTTTTGGATTAATGATAGCTTAATTAGGGAATGAACATTAATATTATGATGCTATAGCTATGGCAGTTAGATGTGGTAATTGGAGAACAGCAGGATATTTAGTTTAAAAAGCAATGGAGAGAGGACATATGTATGGATATAATTAAGTACATGTTGATGTTCTAAATTATACAAATGCTACTCGTATTGGAAATATCAAGAAACCATCAGCAACAAAAAAAACTATTGGATTGTATTTAATAACACCAATACATTGTGCAGCAATCAATCCTAATCATAGTTGTTTATAAAAATTACTTGAAATTTCTTAAGAGTTTAATATTTTGGATGAAATTCATAGAAAGCCTGTTCATTATGCTGCTGTTTCTTAAACAAATGATTGTTTAAAATATTTATTGGAGAATGGTATTGATGCAAGAGAAGGAGATAGATTTAAAAATACTCCATTGATGCTTGCTGCTTAAAATGGAAGAGCACATAATATAGAACTTTTAGTTTCTAATAATATTGATGGAAAGAATAAAGATGGAAATGCTGCTATTCATTTAGCTTGTATTGGAGGTCATTTAGAAACAGTTTAAATTCTTTTAAAAAATGGAGCATAAATTAATTAACCAGGCTAATTTAAAATGACTCCATTGATTATTGCAAGTGCTTATGGACACTATGATTTAGTGAAGTATCTAATCGAATAAGGAGCTAAAGTATTAAGTAAAGATAAATATGGAAGATCTTCTTGCATAATGGCAGCTAGAAATGGAAATCTTAAAATACTTTCCATTCTACTTTATAATGGAGCTGAATTTAATATGCCAGATTCATCAAAAAATACACCTCTTCATTATGCTGCTGCTTATGGATTTCCTGAATGTATTGAAGAATTAATGAAAGCTGGAGCAGATTAAAATCTACCGAATTCTTGGAAATTAACTCCCTTATCTGTAGCTTTATAAAAAAATCATTTAGGTGTTGTGAAAATTCTCTTAAATTATCCAAGTACTGATGTCAATTGTAAAGATGATGAAGGAAGAACTCTAATTTCATCAAGTTTGAATAGATTTAATGCTGATTCTTTTGAATATATGAAATACTTAATTCTTGAAAAAAATGCAAATGTCAAAACACCTGATTTATAAGATAAAACACCACTTCATTATGCTGTTTTAATCTCTAGGAAAAATGTTAAATAATATTATTAAAAATGGAATGAAATGATGAAAGCTGAAAAACAGGATATTAAAAATAATTATGAATAACTAATTTCAGATTTAATTGAATTATTAATTAATGCTGGTGCAGATGCTAATGTTCCAGATGTTAATGGTTAAACTCCTTTCATTTAAGCATTAATGAGTCAAAATTTCAAAACAGCAGAACTAATAATGAAATTAACTGTACCAAAGTTTGATTTTATTGATAATAAAGACAAAAACATATTGCATAAATTAATAGAATGTAAACTATTCTTAAATCCAAAGGGATATACTATTTTAGAAAATGTTATTAAAACTGTTGATTAATCTTACATTAATTAATATGATGAAAATGGATGGAATCCATTATTATATTTGATATCAGAATATACAAAAACTGCATAATAATAACACTATCAAATTTACAATAAAAAAATTTAACAGTTATAAGTTAAGTTATTTGAATAGAAAATCTCAGAGTTACCACCAGAAAAAGTTTAAATAGATGAAGAGATAAAACTTGATGAAGAGGAAGAATAAGAATAAGAAAGAGATTTAAGTAAAGTAGTAGATGATGATGAAACAAGTGATTAGGATTTGAGTGAAGAGGACGTAGATGAAGAAGAAGATTAAGATGAAGAGGAAATCTAATATAAAAGAAAAAAAACAGCATTTAAAAATCCTTAAATCATTCTTAACACACCATAACCAAAATTATTAAGTGGAATTAAAACAAATACCAAGATTTCAAAACATGATTCTTTTTATGCAAATTCTTAGAATTAATTTTAATAAGAACAATAACTCTAAGCTGGCGGAGACATATATCATTAAAAAACATTTTATTACAACAGCAAACCAATTATTATCCATTTGATTAAAGAATAAGTGGATTAATTAAAATAGGAAGCTCTCTAAGCTTCTTTTTTAATACAAGAAACAGTTCTCAAACTATTTAAATTATTAATAAATTTTGGAGCCAACTCAAATAGTATAGTGATAAAAAGAAAGAAGTTTAGGTAAGCAGATTAATTATAGTAAGATTAATAAGAAACTAAAGAGGATCCTTTTATTGATGAAGGTAGTTATACAATAGCTCATTTTGTATTTAGGTCCTTCCATAGTGTGTCTTTTCTCTAAGGATTATAAAGAATCTCTAATATTTCATTAAAAGAAACAACTCATAATAATATAAGCCCTATTCACTTGTTTGCTACCACATGCAACAAATATCTAATATGTGGAAGAAAATAAGAAGCTAGTGAAACATTCTTAAAATTTGTTATAAACCATGTTGATATCAAAGTTAAGGATTTTAATTTAAATACTCCTACAAGTATTTTGGGCTTACGTTATAATGAAGATCTTAATTGGTTTATTGAATATTTATTAGTTTATGGGGGATGTATAGATAATTTAAATAAAAATAATGAGGTTCCACTTTAGAAGTGGGTTAAAATGAATAACGTAAAAGTTGTAGAGTTCTTTTTGAGTTAATTTAGAGCTGATCCGAATTTTAGAGATAAACATAAAAGGACTGCATTACATCATGCTATAAACTCTTCGAATTCTTAAGCAGATGCTAGTTTTGAAATGGAACATTTATTAATAATGAATAATGCCAATACTAATGTTATTGATTATTTATAAAGAACTCCTCTGTTTTATGCTTTTACAAAATTTAACAAACAAAATGATTTTTCTGAAATAGATCCTTTTGAAACAGTTTCGTCAATATTAGCAGATAAGAATTGCTCTGTTAATTGTTTAGATATTTATAAAAGATCTCCTTTACATTATGCTGCATTAAGAGGTAGTGTAATATCTGGTAGATATATGATTAAAATGAATGCTATGGTAGATGATATTGATATATATGGAAATACACCTTTAGGTCTAGCCTTCATAAGTGGTCATTCTAATTTCTGCACAATGCTCATAGACAATAAAGCAAATGTGAATAGAAATGCAATAGTTATTGATATTGAAAAAGTGAGATAAGAAGAGAAGAAGTAGAGATAAGAAAGAAGAGAAAAAGGAGAGGAAGTTGAAACGGATGATGAAGGACTTTCAAATTCAATAGAAACTGAAAATAATAATATATCTGGACTTTAAGGTGGTCTATTTGGAGGTGTTAGACTTCCTACTTTTCCTAATAAAGTAATCTCTAGAAATGCTTTTGGATAAAACACTTAATTAAATTAATTGCCCTAACCTACAAAATTTTCTCCTGGAACTTATTCATATTTTAAATTAGCAATCAAATAAGGATGGTAAGGTGTTGCATATTTATTGATTACTGATGGATACGATTTATAAAGAGCTATTGAAGATGCTATGATGGAAGATCAATTTAAATTAGTTAGAACTTTACTCTTAAAAGTTAAGGAGGATTCAGTTATTCAAAAATGCAATCATAACAATTAAAATCTTTTTCACATTTTTGCAATTAAAGGTAGAAATTGTAGTTAAGATATGGCTATTTTAATTGCAAATGAATTATCCAGAAGAGGTATAGATAAGAATCCTACTGATAATTTAATGAATACTCCTTTACATTATGCATGCTAAAATAATTTTCCTTAAATGATCAAATACTTATTAAATAGAAATAGTGATCCTAATGCTTTTAATTCTGATAAAAATACCCCTTTTTCTATTAGATTACAAAGTAATTATAAAGTTTTCGCGGATCCTGTAGAATTAGGGCTATGGACAAACAGTAAAGTTAATTTAAATGTGAAATTTAACGTCAATAAAAAAGATTATTGTCTGACTCCTTTATTATATTTAATTTAAGAATACCATGTTGAAGATGAAATTTTACTAACTAAATTTACTGATGCAGGATGTGATATTAATGAACGAACAGAAAAAGGGGACACTTCCTTGATTCTAGCAATTAAAAATAACTCTTTAAAATTAGTTAATTTTATTCTACATCATCCTCAATTTTAAAAGGAAGCCCATATCAGTGATTCAAATTAAAGATCACCAATTCATCATGTAGTTTAGCCTTTAGAATTTGGATCTTATGAAAATATAGAGATGTTAGAAACTTTGGCTAAATTTTTTGATGTTAATCTAATAGATAAATTTGGTAAGACTGCTTTAGACTATGCTTTTGATTAAGATTCAGGTGTTATGACTAGAGTTTTAAGAAATCTCAAAGCTGTCTAAAATTTGAAATAAAAATAACCACGACTTCCAACTAGTGTAATTTCATAAGCTCAATGGGTCGAAAAGGAATTAGATATTGAAGCTGATGCCTAAAAATTTTTAGATTAATTTGGAGATTAATTAGATGATAGTAAATTAGACTATAAAAATTAAGTTGATTCTTATGCTGTTCTTACTGGAAAGCTTGAAGTATTGGTAGACAAAGATATTGGTCCCTACTCCTTATTGATGACAAAAGTTGATATTGGCAATGGACTTTATTCAGAAAATGTGTTTTATAAAATGTAAGTCTTACATGAAATTAATCGAAATGTTTTTATTCTATTTACTAGATGGGGTAGAATAGGAAATGGAGGATAACATTAACAAACTCCTTTTGAAAGTTCTGAAGCAGCTATTAAAGAATTTAATAAGATTTTCTCTAACAAATCAGGTGGCAATAATTGGAGAAAAATTAAAACTGCAGAAGAAGAATTTGTAAAAAAACCTGGTAAATATTAATTAATGAACATCAAAAAATAGAAAAATCATAAATAATTAATGACTCCTTTTGATTTTAGTAAAAACTCTCCCTATCCTACATGTAAATTGGATGGTACTATAAAGAGATTTATTTTATAGTTTATCTAAGTAAAATTATATTAAAAAGATCTATAAGAGTTTCATGTAGATATGGAATTTTTGCCAATTGAAAGACTTGATAGAAAATAATTGGAAGTTGGCAAAGCTATTCTTAATGAACTAACAGATAGTGTTGAAGAATTAAAATAACTTAGATAGAAAGGAGAAATAGATGTTAAAAAGATATTACAAATTTCATTTGAAATAGCTGATAAATCAAGTAGATTTTATGAATTAATTCCGATGATAGAATAAAGAACAGAACCTCTACATCCATTAGATTCTATTGAAGCTATTAATCAAAAATTATTGCTCATTGAAACTTTACTCAATTTTGAAATTACTTCCAAGATTTTATTGGGAGCTCATTTGATGAAATAATCCATAAATCCACTTAATTATTGTTTCAACGCTCTAAATGTAAGAGTCATTACACTCCATCAAGAGCATCCAGAATTTAAATTAATTCATCAATATATAAATCAATCTTCATCACCAAAAATATCTAACATTTTTGCCATTGAAAGAAGAGGAGAAGCTGAAAGATTTGAAATCAATAAATAATACAATAGATTATTACTCTGGCATGGTTCTAAAATATCTAACTTTATGGGTATTTTAGCTTAAGGACTTAAAGGTTAGATATTTAGCTTATTTTTTAGTTGCACCACCTTGGGCACTCAATACAGGAGCTATGTTTGGTAAGGGAATCTATTTTGCTGATATGTTCTAAAAGTCTTATGCTTACACTGACGATTGGTCACTTCATTATAATTCTTATAAGGGACTCTTTTAGTAAGGAGGAGGACATTGGAAAAAACAATAAAAAGTAGTTAAAGATGAGCAAGAAGAAATTCAAAGATATAGATATATGTTGCTTTGTGAGGTTGCAGTTGGTAAATCTTAAGAACTTTACTAAGCAGATTATGTTCAAAATTTACCAAGTATTTTCTATTTATTATTATTAGAAAAATATTAATCTGTAAAGGGATGTGGAAGAAGGGGACCTGATTATAAATAATCAGTTATTTTATCAAATGGATGCAAAGTTCCCGTTGGTTAGTGTATCGAATATTCAGAACCTAAAAAGAAGGATAAAGAGGGCAAACCTATATAATACTATTTATAACATAACGAATATATAATATATGATGAAACTAAGGTTAAATTTAGATATTTGGTTTAATTAGATACTATGGATACAATTGATGAATACTGAATTTTCTATTTTTTATACCATTTATATTAATTTTTATTGAAAAAAGAATGAAAATGGTTGAAGAATATTGAAATAGATCGACAAGTTTACTTTTTTTATTTAAATCAATAAATAAAAAAAGTTTGTTCATATTCAGATTCTCCTGTTAGGGATTAATGCTTTCAACATGCCATCTTGTTCTTTTCTTTATTTTTTGCTCACTTTTTAAGTTAATTGTAGCAATGAGGGATCAGCGTTGTCTAAGATTGTAATATAATAGATACCTGGTTCATATTTTAAGCAGAAGCATACCTTCTTAGCATTAGGACTATCAGAAGGTGATCCTCCATGAGCCAATTGACTCAAATATTATCCTAAAGCGCACATAATATCTGCAGCATTGGTTGCAGTAATTTCAACAGTTTCTTAACATCTATAAATATTAAAATAGTAAATACTTTTCTTCTTATTCTTCTGGTTAATCTGGAGTTTCTTCAGAATCTTCTCCTGGAGTTTCTTCTCCACCTTCTTCTCCTACATCATCTTCTCCACCTTCTTCCCCTCCTTCTTCACCATCTTCAGGTATACCGGGAACAGTAGAAGTACCATTTTTACTCTTAGGAATATCGCCTGGTACCCATCCTTCTTCTTCTTCTCCTGCAGCTTCTTCACCTTCAGGAACTTCTGGAGTACCTTCTTCTCCTTACTCTCCAGCTTCTTCTCCTGGCTCTCCAGCTTCTTCTCCTTCTTCTTCTCCTTGAGGTTAAGGTTAAGGTTCAGGAACACCTTCTTCCCCACCTTCTTCTCCTTCTTCAGGTATAGCAGGAATAGTAGAAGTTCCATTTTTATTTTTAGGAATATCACCTGGTACCCATCCTTCTTCTTCTTCTCCTTCAGGTTAACCTTCTTCACCTGGAGTACTTTCCTCTCCAGCTGGAACACCTTCTTCTCCTTCTGCTGGTGTTCCTTCTTCACCTACTGGTGTACCTTCTTCTCCTGCTGGTGTACCCTCTTCTCCTGCTGGTGTGCCTTCTTCAGTGACTCCTTCCTCCTCTGGTTAAGGACCATCTTCAGGACTGAATTCTTCTTCCGGTGATAATCCTTCTTCTTCTCCTTCATCTTCTGGAAGATCTCCTGGTCCTGAAGTATTATTTCTTTCACCTCCTCCTAATGATTCTTCTTCTTCTTCAGCTGCTGGTTCATGGAGTTCTTCTTCAGCTGGAGTTGTAGGTTCTCCTTCTTCTTCAGCAACAGGTTCTTCTCCTTCTTCAGCAGGTGGTGTAGTTTCACCTTCTTCTGGTTCTGGGGTCTCACCCTCTTCTGGGGATGGTGTGGTAGTTTCACCGCCTTCTTCTTCGCCTGGTACTGGTGGTGTAGTTTCACCTCCTTCTTCTTCACCTGGTACTGGTGGTGTAGTTTCTCCACCTTCTTCTTCACCTGGTATTGGTGGTGTAGTTTCTCCACCTTCTTCTTCGCCTGGTCCTGGAGGAGTGGTTTCACCACCTTCTTCTTCGCCTGGTCCTGGTGGTGTTGTTTCACCACCTTCTTCAGTTTCAACTTCTTCAGTTTCATCTTCTTCAGTTGTTTCTTCAACTTCTCCTTCATCTTATCCAGGATCTGGTACTGGATCATCAGTTGGAGTTTCAGGATCAGATGGTTTTGTAGGATCAACTGGTTTTGCTGGATCAACTGGTGTTTCTGGTTTTTCACATTTTTCATCAGATCCTCCCATAGGAATATCAATAGTTTGTCCTCCTCCACATCCTCCTTATATAATGTGTAATTCCTTGATTTGTCCTTTGATTTTAATGACTGTAACTGGATTTTAATGGCATTATTAATTAATGCTAGATAATTGTCTAATAAGGAAGGTAGCCAATTTGAGAAGAGCATCGCAACATTCACTTCTTTCTGATTCATTATCACTGCTTAATCTCTCTAATTGTCTTTCAATTTCATCGCAATGTGCTTATCCAATTTTGCTTGCTGTTTATGGAAGAACTAAAGACTTTATTTTCTTTGTCACAACTTAATTTATTTATTTCAACTATTATGGAGCAATCTCTAAACATATGATAAACTTATTTACTCTTCTTTTATGTTTATTTCTTAACTTAAAGTAAGATCACTTCTAATTGTTTTAAAGTGTTAATATCTTTTTAGATATCATCCTTGTGATCAATGATGTCGGCCCATGACTCGAGATTTTGTTCCAATTACACAAACTATTGCTAAGACGTGTTCTAACAATTAACATCCCCTAAATTGAGGTTGCTAATCTCATTTAATGACATCGACAAGAGTGTGCCTTCAGCTTCAAATGCTTGGCATATATTTAAGAGGTACCTTAGGTCACTGTCAATGCACAGACTAACAAGACTATGAACTTGACTTATACCATTATTAATAATGAAATCGTTTTACTCCTTTATTTTTTTTAGACACAGAAACGGATAGTGTTCTCAATAAAATTTCGAAAAAAATTTAATAATAACCAAGGCAATCCTCAACAAACTTTGGTAGAATAATTGTATCTCATTTCATATGATCTAATCAAACACTTAATATTTCAAACTTCTTCTACCAGNACTGGTGGTGTAGTTTCACCTCCTTCTTCTTCACCTGGTACTGGTGGTGTAGTTTCTCCACCTTCTTCTTCACCTGGTATTGGTGGTGTAGTTTCTCCACCTTCTTCTTCGCCTGGTCCTGGAGGAGTGGTTTCACCACCTTCTTCTTCGCCTGGTCCTGGTGGTGTTGTTTCACCACCTTCTTCAGTTTCAACTTCTTCAGTTTCATCTTCTTCAGTTGTTTCTTCAACTTCTCCTTCATCTTATCCAGGATCTGGTACTGGATCATCAGTTGGAGTTTCAGGATCAGATGGTTTTGTAGGATCAACTGGTTTTGCTGGATCAGATGGGGATTCTGGTTTTTCACATTTTTCATCAGATCCTCCCATAGGAATATCAATTGTTTATCCTCCTCCACATCCTCCTTATATAATGTGTAATTCCTTGATTTGTCCTTTGATTTTAATGACTGTAACTGGATTTTAATGGCATTATTAATTAATGCTAGATAATTGTCTAATAAGGAAGGTAGCCAATTTGAGAAGAGCATCGCAACATTCACTTCTTTCTGATTCATTATCACTGCTTAATCTCTCTAATTGTCTTTCAATTTCATCGCAATGTGCTTATCCAATTTTGCTTGCTGTTTATGGAAGAACTAAAGACTTTATTTTCTTTGTCACAACTTAATTTATTTATTTCAACTATTATGGAGCAATCTCTAAACATATGATAAACTTATTTACTCTTCTTTTATGTTTATTTCTTAACTTAAAGTAAGATCACTTCTAATTGTTTTAAAGTGTTAATATCTTTTTAGATATCATCCTTGTGATCAATGATGTCGGCCCATGACTCGAGATTTTGTTCCAATTACACAAACTATTGCTAAGACGTGTTCTAACAATTAACATCCCCTAAATTGAGGTTGCTAATCTCATTTAATGACATCGACAAGAGTGTGCCTTCAGCTTCAAATGCTTGGCATATATTTAAGAGGTACCTTAGGTCACTGTCAATGCACAGACTAACAAGACTATGAACTTGACTTATACCATTATTAATAATGAAATCGTTTTACTCCTTTATTTTTTTTAGACACAGAAACGGATAGTGTTCTCAATAAAATTTCGAAAAAAATTTAATAATAACCAAGGCAATCCTCAACAAACTTTGGTAGAATAATTGTATCTCATTTCATATGATCTAATCAAACACTTAATATTTCAAACTTCTTCTACCAGAATCACTCCAACTCTATATTTGTAGAATTTTGTAGTGATACTCTATTAAACCTTTCTGTTCATTTGTTTTAGCAATTTGTTAGTGCCATTATAGAAGTTTAAAATTGATCATTTTTGTAAAACTTTTTCTTTAATTCAATACAGATATTTGCTTTTGAAAGAATACCATATGGTACTCTTTTTTTTATCATTTGACCTACAATTATTTAATCCAATTTAATGCAAATTAATAATAATTCAAATACAAATTTAGACAATCATGATTATTTTGTTTTTTATTAATCTGTTGACGTGTCTGAAATTTTTGTTCCATTTTCTTAAATATTATTTTTACTATCTGGCTTAGGTGTAGCTTTAATCAATCCAATTTTTATTAGAAAAGGCTTTATGAAATCAAATAGCACTACTAATATTCCTGCCAATGGTAATATCAAACATGGAATACAAACCATTTATTTAAATTTAATTTAATAGTAATTTTTTATATGTTTTATCATCGAAATGAAGAGCTTCCTATCTTTTTTAAAGCCTGAAATTTTTGAAGTAGAATTTTAGTTTTAATTCTTTAAGTATAATTAGGACGAACGTAAGGTTTTAAAGTGGAAATTGGGGTTAGATTATTTTGATTACGTTATCGAAGCTTTTTGAAGACATAAGGAGTTTCTTCAATGTCAGTCATTCCTATCGTAACACGACTAAGCTAGAGAGAAGGTAATTAAGAGTTAAATCTTCTTTATTTCGTTTAATCTTTTTGTTTTAACTCAATAAATTTGAGCAAGTCATTTTCAAATCTCTCAACTCTTCTCATATAATTTTAATTATGAAATGCAATTATAAGAAGATTAGAAATCTATAGTTATGAGTTAAATCTAATGGAATATTATTTTCTTCTTGACTTCATTAAAAAGTGTAACTTTCCTAAAAATAGATCAGATAATTTAGAAAGTCAATACAACCATATTTTTTTTATTTCTTAAGAATCTTCTATGACAAATTTATAATCAAATTTATATAAGAATTTCAAACGCAGAACTTTTATCAGAAATACAATTTAAATAAAATTTTGGTATCTAAATGATTGAAATAATTAATCCAATCATATTTCTAAATACAAAAAATAAAAATATATCAAAATGTCTTCCAAAAGAAAATATTTTATTCATTGCTAGAGTTATTTTTATGCTTTTTTTCACTCTTAAAATATGGAAAACATTATTTTTATAAAGCAAAAAATAAGAAATTCTTCTCTTTTCCAAAAAATCTTTGTCTTATATGAAATTAATTTTAATGATAATATAATATAATGAATATTTTAGAATCTATTCAATGTACATTACTTAAGATAATACTAGCTCTAAGAAATAATAAGAATAAATATAATATCTTTCCCTTAAGATCCTAAAAAAATATATTAGCTCTTAAAACATACAAATTCTGTTTTAAAAGCAATATTTTATTCAACAGAAAGGTTTATTATTAAATTAAGAAGTTGCTTTTAACATAAAGATTTCACAACATGGTACACTAAAATTAGGTTTGAGCATATGCAAACGAATAAATTGTAAAAAATCATATTGTATAAAATTAAAATAATAAAAATAAAAAATTCCATTTTGCAAATAAAGATATCAATATCATAAAAATTGATTGGATTAATATAAGGATGTTAAAATGGAATCATTTATAAATTAAATTTGCTAAAGTATAAAATTTTCTAATGAAAATAAAATAAAAACTAAGTATTATATAATTTATGATAGAATTAATAGGTTGATGATAATAAATTTTCAATTGTATTAATTTAAAATTTCGTTAACTTTTTCCTTTGCTGATTCCCTTTATAAAAAATTTTCGTTTACGATTTCTTCAAATTTTAGTTATTCTTTTATATAAAAACAAGTATAAATTCGAAGTTTTTTCCATAATCCTTAAGTAATCTGATAACCAATTAATCCATTTGAAATCTTTTTTGTACCATTCTCAAGAATTGTGGTTAATGCAAATGTATTGGTTCTCATTTTAGATTAAAGAAATACTTCCAACTAGTTTGAATCCATATGAAATAATTAATTAATTAAATCTTGGATTAAAAATGTTTAAATAACTATCCTAATAGAATTAGAAATTTGTAAAAAATTTGATATCTTTTTAAATTCAATATGAATAATTGTATTTTCAATTTGATTTTTTCTTTTTTCCATAATTTATTTTGCACTTTCATAAATTACAGTTCCATTTATTGTTGTTTTGAATACTTATAATTCACATTCGTACACTCTAAATTTATACCATACACTCTCCTTTATCATAAATCCTAAATAACCATTTTTGTTTTTACAAAGCTTAATGGACTAAAATAGATAATAATGGTTTATGTTCTTTCATTTTTTATTCTTAATTTGCAATAGTACTCATAATAATTAATATTTATAGAATATATTTTTAAGGTAATTGAATCTAAGAAATTATTTAGAAAATCTATGAGTTTTTTTCTAATAGAATTGAAAAAAGAAATAAATCAATTTTTATCAATTAATAAAAATGTGATTTTTGATGTCAAATTCATTTTAATCAGGCGAAAATAGTCAAAGATTAAATTTAGAAGATGAAGAGAGAATTATTTAAAACATAGGAGATGCAATAAAAGTAAAAGTTTATAGTTGTCACTTAAATATCGATTAAACGAGTATTATTTAATATGGTACAAAACTCGTATCTTTTGCTATTTCAGCAGCTCTACTTAGCGTATCTAATACAATAGGGTAATTGGCTTTAGATATTGGAGAAAATTTTGAAGTAGAACATGAATTTCTTGTAATAAAATGTGTAAATGGCTATATCAGATTTGATTGGGGACCATATGGTCTAAAAATTAAATTAAGTTAATTCAAGTCAAGATTATTCACAGCTAATGAAAATGCTCGACCAAAATGGAATCTTCTAAAAAGTTGGAAAGTTCGATTTAGATATGGCAAATAATTGCGAAAAATTGTGGAAATGATGTAATAAATATTAGAAGCTGAGAGATTTAAATATGATGCTTTGAACTTTAATTGCAAACATTTTACAAGAATGATGTTTTGTTGGTGCCAAGATAAAGCAAAATGATAATTAACTTATTTAAAAATAAATTATAATTTAAACTCATCTAATAAGATGAATTCATAATTAATCAAAATTTTTCTTGAAAATATCTTTAATATCTTATTTTTTTACACTAAATAAATTGCCTATTTTATCAACTCTATTTGATTTAGAATTGAAAGTTTATAGATTTAAATCTCTAAAGATATATTTAAAAAAAAGAATATCGAAAATTCTGAATCCTAAAATTTAAACTAATAATAATTTTTGAAATTAGTTTTTACTGAAAAAAAAATATATTTTAAAATCAACTCATCATAAATCTCAGTAAAGGAATAATTAAATCTTATTATAAATTAAATGTTGCATGAGTCATGTGATATGGAGTTGTTAATTTACATTTACATTTGCAAAGTCTTTATAATTTTATTGCATGACTTAATGGAATCATGTTGTCAGATTGACCATGCAAAATATATATTGGACATTAAACTTCTGATATATGTTTGTAATTTGGAAATCTTTCTTTTATGAAAACTCCAAAGATTTTACCCAACTTATGTTCTACAAGTTATTATATTGATAAAAATGGAGAAATAAGAATCAACATAAATGGTTTATATTTGCTAGCAACATAACAAGCAGGTCTAAAATAATTAAATAAAAATCACCCACTTCCAATTGATCTTCCACAAATCATTATATTTGATTCTTCTATTTTTTTTGTTTTTATTAAATAATTCATAATATGATCAGCATCTTCTAGTATAGTTTATTCATTTGGATCACCTTTATATATTCCATAACCAGGATATTCTACACCCAAAATATTAAGTTTTAATGAATTGCCTATTCTCCACATAAGTTCGTATGCTTAATATAAATCTTCTCCATTTGAATGAAAATATACTAAAGTTTATTTAGATTGATTATTAATAAAGGCACAAGGAATTCTTTTTATTATTTCATTTTCCTCCTCTAATAAAGTCATTTATTTTAAATGCTTTATAGGCAATTTATTACATCTAGGATGCTAAATTTTTTCATTTGGAGTTGATGTTAAACAAACATTAGCTAAAGATTCATATAATCTATTTTAATGCTTTTTTGATTGAAGTGTTTTAACATTATTAGACTTATATTTATTTAATAATCTAGGAGGAGATTTGTGTACAATAACATTTTCATCCACATCTTCATCATAATTAGATTCCTCAATATATAAGTCTTATTGTGTACTAGGTCTTTTAGATTAATTTGCAGATTAAACACCTTGTTGTTTGTTTTGTTTTGGTTTATACACAGGAACCCATATGAGTTCTTTAAAATTCTTTTCAGTGTATTCACATTTGGGAGCAGGAAAAATAAAAGAATTGACTTCCATTTTTAGCAGTTAATTAATTAAGTTTATTTAACAAAAAAACATCAAAGTTTTCTAGATTGAAATAAAACAAATAAAAACAAGAATATATTAGCTAGCCAAAAGTAGACTTGTTCTTAATATAAATATCTTCAGAATATTATGCAATTAAAAATTTTAATTAAAGAGAAATTATTTAAATAATGAAATTCATTAGTTTAATAATTTGATTTGCTCCAAGTATTGTTACGCAATTTTTTGAATATCTAAGGAATTCATTCCAATACCCAAACTTAAGGATATTAAAACAATTATCAAAATAACACAGAATACACTCATTATCAAACTATACGCTACCTTACTTAAAATTACATCTATATTTTACATCATATTATAAAGCAAAGATATGACAAAAGCTAAAGCCATCATCAAAGAACTCATAACTAAAGGTTTTATCCATTTTATAGGCAATTCTTTAATTATTGGAATTATGGCCATTTTCACTTCATCCACAATTTGTAAATTGGAAATGCTTTTCATTATTTTTATAGCCATTTATGGACAATGACTTTCATATTCAGAATCTAAACAAATAACCAAAATGCTTATCAAACTTAGACCAAGAAGGCCTAAATATATAATTAATGTATTCTTCAAAATATTTAACATTATTATTATTACATATTATAATATTAAATTTTATTTTTTGGTAAATCTAATTTTTTGACATGAAACTTTTAAATTTTCTTCTAAATAAATTGATTCTGATTAACATTAATAAACTAGTACTGTTTTAAAATAAATGTTAATCTTTATTTTAATTTCAACATATCTCCCAATTTCATTAAATTAATGTAGTTAATATATAATAAGATATGATTTACATATTTATTTTTACAAATTTATACTTCTAATTTAACATTGAATTCAATTATGTATAATCTTTTTTAAGTTAAATAAAATTTAAAATGAAAGAAGTTCATTTATATATATAAAATAAAACTACTCATTTTAATGAAAGAAGATAATATCCGTATGAGCCCAAGATTTATATAAACTATGATGATGTTTAAGGATTATTTATCAAGTAATAATATTTTGATTTGGCTAGGAGAAAAGCTTTCTCCAAAACAAGCAGACCCGAATCTAGTCAAAATTTTTGGTAAATAAAATGCTGATAGAGAATATATCACAAATTCTGCTGTTAAGCCTTAATATGTTAAATTAAAAACAAGAAAAAATAGTGATGAAAAAGTCTTAAAATAAATTGATAATGAATTTTAAAAGTAAGTTGCCATAAAATCAAAATTAAAGATCTTTGATTCAGATTAAATGAATTAAATTAGAGACTCATTGCATGATTAAATTGTACATTCTAATAGGGAATCATTTTCTTAAATTATTGATCACAAATTTTCAACAAATTTAACTCCAGAACATTGCTAAATTATTAAAACACTGAGATAGGAACTCACTTTTCGAGAAAAATTAAAACTTAAAGAACCAATTGAATTCGCAAAATCTGTTTTGACAGAAAGAATTTAAAGATAATTAATCTATAAAAAATAAGTTCAACATGATCAAAAATTCTTCAAAGAATAAAATAATAAAGTAACTACCTTAAATTTATAAAAATTGTAAGTTAAATCACATGATGGAATTGAAATAAGTACAAGAAGCATCTCGCATAAAGAATTAGTAAAATCAATAAATGATTAATGCTTGACTTAAAGGCAATCTTATCGTAAAATGTTAAAAAAGTTTAATTTTGTGCAAAAAAAATTCTATAAAAAATACAATGGAATACTTGACGAAGTTTAAACCTATTTATGATTATTAAAAGATTGAAGTTTTTGTATAATTATATTAATCGCAATATATTAGAATTGATTTATTAAATTAATTAAGCGATAAATAAAGTATTTAAGAATTAATAAATATTTAATGTTCAAAAATATATTAACTAAAAATAAAGAAATCTAATAATCCAATCAAAATAAATTTCAAATATCTTTAGATATAAAAATATAAAAGTAGTAGTTTTTTGATTAAAATAAAAGATGAAACTTATTTAAATTTAAGCTTTTTTAATTTATTATTAAGTAACAAATCGATTTTATTTACATGTGTAAACTTACATAACATTTTTAATTAATATATTAATTTCAATTTTCTTATGAATTTAGTGATTTTATGACAAAAATACTTATTTCTTTTTATTTTAAATATTAAGTATTCTTTTCATAGAGGAGGATCAAAAATTATTATAAAATAGGTTGATTTTTCCATAATTTTTAGTTTCTCTTAACATATATTTCTTATTTAATGAATGATTACACTACTAATTTCAACAAATAATAAATAATAAATTCAAAATCTTTAATTAAATTATCAAATTTATATTATAGTTAAAGAAGTACAATTTATAAAAAATAATCTATTCTTCAATATTTTAACTTACCAAAAGTTAATATATTAATTTTTATATTCCATAAAATAAAAAGAGTTAGAAATTATATATCTATGGAAATCAGTCTTAAATAGAGCATAAAAAAACAAGAAAAATAAAGGAGCATTTTCAATTACGGAATTTATTGTCCCATTATTATCGTTCAAAAAAGGATTCTAATGCTTTTTTTCAATACTCTATGATTCTTGGAAGATCTGCAAGAGTATATTCAAGTATATTTATAGAATTATGTTCTGATATAATGAAGAAAGGTTTGATTGAAATAAAAGTTTAAATTGATTATCAAATTAAAATTAATAATTTTTTGGAAGATTTATAATAATTTTCATTACTTATTCTTATATAAGAAATGATTTATTAAATCCAACAAATATTTTTTTATTTTTTGAGGATAAAAATGCCAAAGAATAATAATTAAGATCATTTGAGTAATTTTATGTATATTAAATTATAAGCAGCAAACACTTAATTTATTTGTAAGACTAAATTATATGTAGTAAGAAAGGAATATTTGATCTATTTATTAATAAGAATCCAAACTAAAAAAATGATATATTTCTTGAAATATTTAGGTGACTTAAATTCTAATTTATGTATAATTAATTTAATTAATAATGAAAGAGTTATTTTATTAGTAGTACATTTATAAAAGAGTTCAAAACAAGTTCATTGCTGATATAGATTTACTATAAAAATTAAAAGAATTGAATGTCTCAAAATATGTAGATTTGAAAAGAGATGATGATGATCTTTGTGTAATATATAAATTTGGAGGAGACGAATTCATCTCTCTATCAGATCTAATGAATCTAAAAGTAATAATATTATTCTATAAAACATATTTAGACATTAAATCGCGTACATTTAACTTAATAATAAGCTTATAAAATACTAAACTCTATTTTAATAGAATTCTAAAAAAAATATCGAATTTTAGGTATTGATTTTGATCCAGAGGATATATGGATTAGAAATGTTGATTAAAATTAATAGTAAAATAATATTTAAGTTTTTGATGTTGTGTTTACTTCTTTAATGATATTTAATGATGAAAAATGGGATAAATAGCTTGAGTTTAATTCATTTATAAGTTTATTCAAAAAGCTCTTAATATTATTTATGCATGAGTCAGATATAGATAAATTAATAAAGAATTGCTCTAATTTCGAAGATATTTAATCTAAGATATAATAAAATTAAGATAAATTCAGTCCATTGGTATTAGTTGCTAAAATGAATCAAAAATTAATTGATGTATTAGAACAAAATAACTCCAACAAGATATATCAATGTATCAAAAATAAAGAAAATTATTAGTAATTAATTTCTAACATAGTAAATTGGGTAGTCAAAGGAAATATTTATTTTGATTAAACGAAAGACTTCACAATTAAAGATATTTTTGAAAAACTATAATTTGAAGCATTATATTAAATGCTCATAACTTGGGAAAATGTTGACTATCTCATTTTATAATTATAAATGCTTGGCATATTCAGTAAGTAATCCAATTTAAGGAAAATAAATGATTTTATTTTTTGTTTGACTTTTCCCAAATTATATGGTACTTTTAAAAATTACATTTCAATGGATGAAGCAAATAAACTTACAGAACAATGGTTTCAATATTAAGAATAAATTATTTCTGAGAAAATTCAACTTTATATAAAAAATATCTTTACTTTCTATAAAGGAGATAAAGAAGAATGGGAGGAGGAAGATTATAAAAAAATACTTTAAGAAGCGAGGGAAAGTATAGAATAATAATTTGTTAAGGAAAACTACCATTACTTTAAAGAGGTGATTCAAAGTGAATTTTATAAATTAACCAATACTTTGGATATAATAAAAAATTATTACGAAAAAAAGGTTAATAAAATTAATGAAGAGATATTAGAAATAATTTTTTAATGATATATCTGATTATTTATTATAAACAAATGACATATATTTTTGCTTATAAATGAATATTAAAGACTTAATAAATTAAATAAAGGATATTTGAAATTGAGAGTCTTCAATCTATTAAGGGGATAAAAATTTATCAATATTGATATAAAATAAAAAACTTTAACTTTCTAACTCCTTACTTACTTTTAACGACTTTGAAAAGCCTCAGAATTTGTAATACATTAATCCTAAGTCTTAAATATATTTAATCCTGAAAGAAATTATCTTAATAAAATTAAAATTTTATCTACTTTCGGTCAAGTCGACACTATTTCAATAAAAAAATAATTTTTTAAATGACTATAAGCTTTTTTAATAAAAATGTAAAAGGTATAAAGAGTTAGATTAATAAAGCTGAGGGTTTAAATTAGTTGATTTGAAATCAATAATAAGTCTAAAAATAAACAATAGATTGCTTTCATTAAGTATAAATAATATCATAAATGTGTTTCGGTTTTATTTTTTTGTTCAAATTAAGTTGGATAGTCTTATAATCTACGCTTGACAATTGGATTATTCTTTGCTTCAAACAACACTGGAACTGTAACTATTTATTGTAATTTAGGATCATAAAGCTTTAAGTCTTTTTGTTTTTCTGGTTTTTTGAGAGTACAACCCATGAAAAGTTTATTGAATATTATTATTTTATAAAATTCTTTATAATTCAATAAATATGCCAATTACTTAAGATATCGAAAAAAGAATTTTTTGATTGAAAATAACCTCGTTAAGCGCTTTTTTTTTAATACATAATTCTATAAAAAAATGTAAAATTATTATGAGAAGATTTAATTTTCATTTATCGCAAGTTAGATTTCATGAGGGTAATTATATTCAATTCTTAACAATAATTTATTCTTGATATCTGACGATCATTAAATGAGAAGAGAAAAGTATAAATGTATAATTCATACATCTATTTTTAAGTTTAGAATTTGATTTCTCGATAAATTAATGAAATAAAAATGGTTTATGAATTTTTCTAAATAATAATTTACAGACTATATTAACTCTTTTTACTAAAAATCTTAGCTTTGTAAGAAATTCAAAGACAATATGTTTCTTTAAGAATTAACTCGATTTGTATATTTTCTCATTTTTTTTTAGAAGTATAAATAATCTAATTAATTTTTTGTCTTATTATAAAATATTACAGTTCAATAGAATGATAGAAGATACAAAACTATTTTTTATACATTAGTCCAATGATTTTCATTATGATGCTAATTTTTTTAATAGAGAGTAGATTTAATAATCAGAATAATTTATTATATAAATATTATGTTATGTAATTAAAAAATGAAATAATCTTATCGTTTATAATTAGTTTATATAATAATATTAAATAACTACATATTAATTAGTATAATAATTAAATAAAAATCACTGAGATATAAATATTCTGAGTAATAATTCAAGAAATATTACTAAACTCAATTAAGTACTAGTTTTTAAACAAGAAAATTTTCTAAAAAATTATATGATAAAATTTACTTTCTAAGTACTATTAAGAGAATAGATGTTAGTAATCTAATTTTTGATCTGTATGGTTATACTAGAACTCCATGATTGTATTATTTCAAGTAATTGATTTTAATTTCTTTAATTAACATTTTTTAGCACCATTATGTAATAATAGTCTTCATTTTAGGCCATTCAGAATCATTATGCATTTCATGAAAACCTTATTCAAATATTTTGATTGTCTTTTCTTTGGATTAAATTTGGATATAGAAATCTACTGAATCTAAGTGTGAAGCAATCTTATCTTGTTTGCCATGTAAAATTAAGATTGGAATTTAAAATTAATTTGCATTAGGCAAAATGTATTATTAAAATAACAATACATTTAATGCAAATTAAATGCTCATGAATGGATTCATTAAAGGATCTGTTGCTAATTTTCTTATGTGATGATTATTTTTAGATGCAAAGGATAAATTATGATACGTATTAATTTATAAATCTGGACATATTTTAGCCATCATTTATAATGTGATCATTTTCATTTTTCCATATTTTGAAGGAACTCTAAATTGAGCACTACTACATATAAGTCCTTAGATTGAAAATTATGGATTCATCAAACAAAAACTTATTACAATAGCTGCTCCAAGAGCATGACTAAAAATGAACAATGGTATAGATTTATCAATTTAATCTAATATAGTTTGTAAATCCATATGCATCTCTTCTATTGTTGCTTTACTTCTGATTCCACCTGAAAAACCAAAACCTCTTTGATCATAAAGATGAACTTTAAAATTATTTAGTAAGAAACAATCTGTCAACTATAATACTCATATAATTTTTTATTACTTGTTTGTAATTTCCAGAATGTTCACCAAATCCATGCACAATAATAATTTATGCATCAATAAATTCAGGTGTAAATTCTTGATAATATAATTATATTCCATGTGAGCTTGTTTCAATATACTTTCTTGTAACCTAAAAACATACTCATTATTAGTTACTTTTGAAGTTTATTAAACTCCAATAAAAAACGTATTCAATTCTTTCTTAACTTTTAAACTCTCTGATTATATATCAGTGCTTTCTGTCCTTTTTGGTGAATCCATCAATCTCTCTTCAGTTTACAACAGGCTCATTATATTATTATTATTTTGATACTTACAACTAAATGTGAGTAATTAAGTATGAGGTATTAAGATTCAATATGACGCAAGATTTCAAAAGATAATTTAAAATTAATAAAATATCATTCAAACAAAATATTTAGTATTATTTACATGTGATGCTTCATACCAACCTATAATTATAACTTTCAGAAAAATAATATTTATATATTTTTATATAATTATATTTATTGCCATTTATTTATAATCAATTTTTAATTTTTATCTAATCAAACAGACTAAATAAACAATCTAAAATCTAATAATATTTTATAAAATCAGTAAATTTATCATTCAACTATCCGATCTTAATTTTTGTAAAGATCTCTCTAACTTTAATTCTTAGGAGTTCCATCAAATTATATCATCTAAGGAGAATGCTCTTCTTTAGGGCAATTATCCAAGTCTATCCTACAACTAATTCTAAATGGTGTTGGAACAAAACGAATATATAAAGCTCCTCGATCACTTTACTATTATTGATCATCCTCTTTTAATTAAACTTTTTCATTAACTTCTTCATTTTTTTTAGGCTATTAAGCTTTCTATTTAATTAATTTTTATATATCTAATTCTTATAAACTTTATCTACAAACAGGACAGTTAGCTTATTTTATTGTCCTAAATTAGATAATTCACTACCAATCTGCTAAACATTAATCATGAAAATTATGATTGCAAGGTGTGTGACGGTATTTCTCTTTATTTTCAAACTATATCAAACACACAGAGCAGGTTTCATGTATCATTTTAGAATCAACAATTTTATTTGGCATATATTTATTTAAAATCTTTCTGTCAAGTGATGGTTGAATTTAAGTTAATTTTCTATATTATCTTTTAAAACTTAAAAATATGATTGATGCCATGAAAATACCAAATAAAAAGATAGATATTAAAATTATAATTGCCCATAAAGGGAAGTATTCCATATCACTCAAAGATCTAGAAATATTAGAATAAAATACATAAAGGATATGGTAATTTCTTAATTGTGAGTTGTATTAAAATTGAATAATCCAAAAATAAATATATAATCTGAAATATTTCCTTCTCTTGTCAAACTTATTGATTTTTCTTAATTTTTTGAATCAATAACTTCAAAATTGGTGAAGAATGTTGGAAGAATTGTTATGTTAAGTTTATCTGCCGGTATTGATGAAATTCCAAATAAAGCTTGTTTATTTTGAATTAAAATCTTTTAATAATAAAAATCTTACATCATAATTATGGTTATCAAGAACTATGTAAGCATAAAACCAAGAGTTATTTAGTACCTTATAAGTAATTGTATAATCAGCTTAAATTTTTTGCATTTTAAAAGAACAACTCAATCCATAATAAGGAAAGTGACAAGATTTTTATGACTAGATTACCTAGATAATGTTATTAAATTAATTAATTACTGCTTCATTTAATGTTAAATTAAAATGCATAGTTTTGTTGAAATCTTAAATATTATTAAAATGTTCTAAAAGAAGGCAATTAATATCAATAGTAATATTTTAAGCCTATTAGATGAATACAGATTAGACATTTGCTCTAATAGAGTATGAGTACTAATCATAATAATTTTGCTTATTAAATAGGACATACATAATAGGTAGGCAATAATTGTCTACTGGGAATTATGTTATGATCATCTAAATTAAATAAGTCTTTGATGCATCAAGATTATTATGCTCTAATTTTAAATAATCAGTAACATATTAGGTATTATAGTTTGCTAAAACTGTTGTGATGGATATTAAAAAATACATAAATTAAATGTATAAACATTTATTGAAATTACGATATGGTTATCAACCAAGTATAAAATTTACTCATGTTCATGATTCAACTTAATATACTCCAGTGAAAATGACAGTGAGGGAAGCTATAAATCTTGCAATGGATGAAGAATTGGCTCATGATTCAAATGTATTTTTACTTGGTATAAGATAAAATATAATATGTATAGGGGAGGAAGTGGGATAATTTTAAGGTGCATATAAAGTATCAAAAGGATTGTTTTAAAAATACGGAGGAGATAGAGTTATAGATACTCCAATAACAGAAGCAGGTTTTACAGGTATAGCAGTAGGATCAGCACTTTATGGATTGAAACCTATTGTAGAGTTTATGACATGGAATTTTGCAATGTAAGCAATCGATCATATAATAAATTCTGCAGCTAAAGCTCGGTATATGAGTGCTGGAGATTAGAAGGCTTCAATTGTATTTAGAGGAATCAATGGGTAAGATCACAAAATTATAAGCCTTTAGTGCTACGGCTTATGTTGCAGCTTAACATTCATAATGCTTTGCTTCATGGTATAGTAATGTACCTGGATTGGTTGTGTTAGCTCCATTTGATTGTGATGATGCTAAATCACTTCTTAAGGCAGCTGTAAGAAATCCTAATCCAGTAGTATTTTTGGAGAATGAAATTTTATATAGTGAGACTTTTGAACTCTCAGCAGAAGCAAGAGATCCAAATTATTTAGCACCAATAGGAAAAGCTAAGATCATGAGATAAGGTGATCATCTTACTATTATTGCATTCTCAAAAATGGTTTAATATTCACTTAGAGCAGCTGAATAACTATTTAGAGAAGGAATAAATTGTGAAGTTATAAATTTAAGAAGTTTGAGACCATTAGATAGAGAAACTATTCTTAAGAGTGTCAAAAAGACAGGTCGTGTAGTTTGCGTAGAAGAAGGATGGCCATAATCTGGTATTTCTGCTGAAATTACAGCACTTATAATGGAAGGAGGAGCATTTAAATATTTAGATGCACCTGTTTAAAGAGTTACAGGAGTTGAAATACCAACACCTTATGCTTTTAATTTAGAAGCTATGGCATTCCCAAAAACTGAATAAATTGTTGATGCTATACTAAATGTTTTAAAAGGTGCTCGTTGATTAATTATTCAATATAACATATATTGAACAATATCATTTTATATTTTTATTTATATAAAAAAAGGTTTAATGTACAATTGATTTAAGTAATAACATAGATATATATAAAACATTTAAGATAATAGATTAGAATTGATACGGAATAAAATGTAGTAATTAAGAATAATCTAATTCTTATATTTGGAATTAAAAACAGATTCTTTTAATCTTCTATCTAATAATAATAAATGTAAAAATTAGTTCTAATTTTCGTAATAGTTACATTAAGTTTAGGGATTGATGTTGTAGATGATTACGATATCAATTCATATTTAGGCGATTGGTTTGAAGTAGCTAGTAGTCCATGGGTTCATACAACCTTTGAGAAAAATGGTTTTTGTAATAGAGCTAGATATGGTGTATTGACAACTGGAGATTTAAGTGTTTATAATGTTTAAAGAGATGGTGCTAGTGATGGACCTATAAAATCAATAGATGGATATGCTAGAATTCCAGATGCTCAATAAAAAGCCAAATTAAAAGTGTTTTTAAATGGAGGATAAGTAGGTGGAGGAGATTATTGGATTATTGAATTAGGTCCTATTATTAAAAAACAATATCAATGGGTTATAGTAAGTGAACCTGAAATGTTATTTATGTGGGTCTTAGCCAGAAATCCTCAATAATATAGAGAGGAATATGAAGATTATGTCAGAGATAGGGTAAGTGCCTTGGGCTTCAATGGTGTCTTAAATAAGTATGTTCCAAGATTTTTTGATAATTGTGTGCCATATGATGATTTAACCTACTGATATCGATAAATATATGTATTATTTTATTTTTTATCAATATCTTCTTGGAGCTGTGATAATCTCATAAAACTCTTCAAAAGAGATTTATTCTGGACTCTCTGTTTTTCTTAGGATATGAATATGATGAATCATTTCATGCAATTCGTCATCATTCAAAGTTTCACCTAGTTCTTTAGCTACACGTTTTAAATTTGTAAAATCAATGAACCTAAACCTATTATTAATATACTCACCCAGTATCTTCAGGATCGTATATTTAAAATAATTTCTATGCTCCTTCTCTTGTTTTGTTATTTCCTAATCTATTTGATATTATTTCTACAAATGTATCAAAATTTATTGATCCTCCAAAACTATACATTCATAAATCAATAATAAATACTTTTCTAAATCTTACACCATTTGATACACAAATTTATTTCTTGCATCAACGCCTAAGTCTTCAAGCACCTTCTTTATTTCATGAGCATCTATTGTACCACTTTTATCATCATCAAACAAATCAAATGTTTCCTTTTTAAAAATGTTTTATCATTAACTTACTCTCAAATCATTAATTTCCTCTGGAGTCAAATAATTTTCTTTAGGCTTTTATGGTTTAGCAGCTGGTCCACCTTTCTATTATTTATTTTAAGCAGGTGCTTGTTCGGCTGGTTTATTTGCTCTTGAAGACATATCTATTTATTAATTTTATTTATATTTATTCATTTTCTATAGCAAAACCAATATATGATACACTAATTTTAAAATTATCAATCTTATTTCTCATCTTACATTTTGGTTATCAAATCTAATTGAATTCTAAGATTCATTTAGATTAAACAAATTAGAGTATTACAATGAAAAATTAAGAATTATTAAATTATTAGATAGATAATATTTCAAGATATATTTTTAGATTATAAATAATACTAAATAATTTTAATGTCATAATTATAAATCAATTTGATTTTAGAAATATTTTTGGAAGATTAAGCCATTCTAAAATATATGAATTCTCAGAAATAAATAAATAAAATTATTGATAATCTAGAGTTCTTTATTTATCTTTCTAAAAATCTTCAATTTAATCTTCATTAAATTATTTAAATGTTGGAATAGTTTTCGTGAAAATAAAATCTAATTCTTAGACTACAAGTTCTTCAAATTCTTCTTTGGTAAGTTGAATTTAAGGGAAATTAGGTAATAAACAATTAAGAGTTTCAATGATTTTTTCTTTAGAAATTAACTACATATAATAGATACAGAGAGATTACATTCTCATTTTTATTATCTATTAATTTAAAGAGATATTTAATTTAAGCAGCTTTATTTTAACCTAAAAATGTAGCATAGCCAAAAAGAAATTCTCTGAAATTAAGAACTCTATCATTATTAAGATCAATCCTTGTAAAAATAAGGTTGGTAGTATCTTAGGATCTTAATATAAAGAATAATAAATATTACTTATTCTAAAATCCTCTATGGAATTCATTGAAATCTATAACTCCATCATCTTTGATTAGACTACTGAGATTTTAAAATATTTTATATAAACATTAGACATCTTCTAAGGATATATTGGCTTAATCAGCAAATTCCTAAAGTTCATAGGTTGTTAGTAAATATTGTTTTGATTTCGTAATTCCCATTAATAATAATAATTTTTCTATATGGAAGCAGATCCTTTTATTAAGATAATTGTAGTAGGAGAATAGGGAGTAGGTAAGACTTGCTTGTTAAATTAATACTGTTATGAGAGATTTGAAGCAAACAGCCCTCCTACAATAGGGTGTGATTTTACTACAAAAGTGACATAGGCAAATGGATAGACTGTTCGATTATAATTATGGGATATTGCTGGATAAGAGAAATACAATGCTGTAAGTAAATTGTATGTAAGAGGAGCTTTGGGTATTTATATCTATAAAAATATTAGGTTGTCTAATAGTTTGCGATATAAAGGATCCTAATTCTTTAGAAGAAACTTTAAAATGGAAAAGTATTATTGAAGAAAATAGTGATCAAAATAATATCCCTATTATGTTGGTTCAAAATAAGTGTGATTTAGTCAGCAATGATGAAAAGACAGCTATATTTTAAAGTTTGTAAGGTTTTGCAAAAACAAATCACTTTTTTTCTTGTATTCAAACTAGTGCCAAAGAAGGTACAGGATTAAAGGTAATGATGCAAAATAGATTTATAGCAACTATTCACAGATTTAATTTAAGAAATCATAGACAAAGGATTGCTAGTGAATTAATAGAAGAATTTTAAATAAAGTACAAATGTTTAATTAAATTCTGCTCAAAGTTAATAGAATCAATAACAGAAAAAAGACAAGTCCTGCTGTTGAATGAATATTAATAAATATAATATATTATTTTATATTTTTACATACTCTTTTTAAAAAGATTAAAAGGATTTTTAAATAATAAAAAAATTTGTTTTATTAAAGATGGTATATATAGCATATATAATTTCTTTAGGTACTCACAAAGTTTGTTGAAGTTGGAAGAGTTGTCAAAATCAATTATGGTCCTTAAGAAGGTAGATTGGCAACAATCGTTGAAATTCTTAATGATAAGAGAGTCTTAATTGATGGACCAACAACTGGAGTTTAAAGATAAGTTATTCCTATTAGAAGATTGACACTTACCAAATTCAATCTTAAAGGTGCAACAAGAGGAGCTAGAACTGGTGTCATTACCAAGGCAATTAAAAAATCTGATCCATTTGCATAATATGCTCAAACTCTTGCTGCTAAGAAAGTTGCTAAGAAAGCACTTAGAGCTAAATTAAACGATTTTGATAGATTCAGAGTCATGATTCTTAGAAAAAGAGTAATGCTATCAATTAATCATTTTTTTAGAGAAGTGCCCTCCTTAGTACCTAACTTAAAACTTTGAAAAAGAGCACTGGTGGAAAGGCTTAAACATAAGCTAAAGGAGGAAATAAGAAGAAATGATCAGCTTATTATAAAATAAGTATATTAAATAAATTTGAAACACAAAAACATGCATTTAGCATATTAAAATACTTCATTCCAATATTTTGTTTAAAATCTGATATATTTTTTATCTAATCTTTCTTTATTTTTATTAACTTCAAATATTGTATTATTTTCAAAATCATATTTTTTGATAATACATAAATCTATATTTATTAATTAGATTATTTTAATTTCATCAGAATTCAAAATTATTAAGATGTAACTTAATTATTCTAATATTGAAATTAATAATTTTTATGCTATAATAATAAAATATTAATTCATTTCTCCATTCTAAACCAAGGAATAAATGAACTTACAACCTTTTTTTTATAAGTTGCATAAGTTTCTCTTTTCTTTAACAAATGAGTCTCCATATCTGGAATAGAATAAAATGAAAATAATGCTTAAATACATGCAGCACCTATGATTGTCCAAGCATTTTCAAATCCAAATGATAATTAGCATAAATATTATCCCCACCAATACATACATTCTCCAAAATAATTTGGATGTCTTGAATATCTCCATAATCCTACATCACAATCACCTTTAAGTAATTTTGATCTATAAGGAAAGAGTTAATAATCAGCTAAAACAATTAATAAGTATTTTTACCAATTAATTCTATTGCTATTGCTGATATTGTAAATATTATTGAAAAGTTATAAGCAAAAGTACATGGATTTTAAGATATAAATGCATAATAAAGTGGTAAATGACCTAAAAAGATCATTATAGATGGTACAACTTCAAAACCTAAATAAATTATTGGCCAAAATATCATAGGATTAGGATATTATTATTTGACTGCCACATTTCTATAGTCTTCATACTATAAACCTTATTTATTTTAAGAATGTATTTATACCTGGCCAGAATCTAAAATATGTATAATTTTATTTAATGCAGTAAAAGTATACAAGAACAGGTAGTATCATATTTCCAGATCCTTTTGACCAATATGGTACAAAAAACATAGGAGCTATTTTCCAATAAATATCATAAATTGATGTATTACTAACTCTTAATTAAGTAATACTTGTAATAGAAGCCAATCAAAAATAAGAATGCTGTTGTTATTTGTATCACCAAAAATTATGAGATCAAAATAGAATCATAATATGTCTCTATGAGAAATGTCAAAGGAAACCTTTGATTATTGAAGAGAGTATTACCACAATATTCCTATTATTATATATGGTATCAACATTATCTTCAAGGATTGCGAATATGAATATTAAGGCATTAAAAATAATAGTATTTTCAGAATTTTTCATATTAACTAATCAATACTATTAAAATATAATTTAAATAAATGACAGAATAATATGAAGATGATCAATTCGAAGGATATGTTTCGGCAAACAATAAAAATAGATATGACTATTTTAATGATATACAACCAGAATAAGAATAAACTTAAATTCATAATACTCCATTATTTGCAGCTAATCAATTTCCATTATATAATTCCCAAAACATTTAACAAATTCCTGATATTTCAATTTTATATCAAAATCAACCATTAAATCAATAATCCCTTTTCAATCCAAATTCATCTCTGCAATTAAATTCAACTTTACAAAACGATATTCAGCAAAATCCCATTATTTCAATTCCTTAAGTAAATAATACAGCTTAAACACAATCCTAAAATTTAAATGGCCATTTAAATTATGAATTTTAATCATAATAACGATAATAAAACTAAGCATATGACGATGAAGAATTTTAAGAAGGTGAATTCATTGAAGTTTAAAAACCTGTTCAAATTGAATAAACATCATTGTTGGAAGATCAGCCAAATAACGTTATGAATGGCTAAAATTATCATAAGAATAATTCAGAAAAATAAGACTAATTAATCAATTTTGAAATTTCTTAAAATTAGGATCCCAGAAAGTATCAAGAATAACAATAAAATATTTAAACTATTCAATAAGAACCTAAAAACTAAGTTTAATTATCTTCAATTTATGATGCCTTTCCTTCTGAATAAAACGAAACACCATCATCATCATTATTCCCATCACTTGTATTATAAATCCCATAAACTTAATTCGAAAGTTAAAACGATTAAAAAATTACTAATAATTTAAACTTAATTGAAATGTATTAAAAAACCTTAACTTCTCCAAAAATTGATTTATAAATAATCTAAAATGAAGAGCCTAAAGAAAATTTCTAGTAATCAAAAACAGAACTAATTAATTTGATTGATTTTCATACATAACCAAATTAAACTACTTTAATATAATTAGAATAGTAATCAAATTCTTTGCTTTAATTTTCAAATTAAAAAATAGATTAATAATAATTAGATGTTTAATAATAATCATAATAATCTTTAAATAATACCTTATCACTCTATGATGATTTAGGCAAAGATTCATTAGTTTCATAATAAAATTAAAGTAATTTAGATTAGAAACAAAATTATTCATAAAGTTTAAAAAATCATAATTTAATAGAGATCAAAGAGTAAGAAAATTAAGAAATTTAAGAAGAAACAAAAACTCAAAATTAAGAAGATTAATGTATATAACCTAAACTTGAATAAATGATCTTCTAAAGTATAAAATAGGAGGGTAATCATGATAATAATGATAATAATGATGATGAATTTGTAGAAGGAGAATAAATAGAAAGTCCACTTGAAAATAATGTGTAAAATTTAAATATATAAGTTACAAATTCTACCATTTTAAATTAATAATACTCAGTATTATAAAATCCATAAATAATTCCTTAAGTTTAGAAGTTTTAAGATTTTTAATAATAATAATTTGATTAATAAAATTCTTAATAATAGATTTAATTTTAGTAAAAAATTAATTAAGCTAATTTAAATAACTAGTATTAAACTTTAGAAACAAATATTAAGTAAGGTCCATAAAGATCTTAACCAATTAAAAAGAGAAATTGGAGAAATTAAATAGAAGATATAGTTGGGTTTGATGCAGAATGTATGGATAGTTTTATAGAAGAATTGAGTGATCTAAAGTTGAATTTATATATGGCATAAGTCTAAGAATATGCTTAATTGGCTAAGGATATATAAGCTTTAAGAAAGAAAAAGTAAATTCATGTTGATAAAGAAGAGTATGAAGAAGCTACAGTTATAAGAGATACTTTAAGAGCAAAAGAACCAATAGCTATGGTTTTGAAAAAAAAAATATTATAGATTGCTAAAGTTATTGATCTAATGGATTAGTAAGATTTGGATTATCATATTAAAAGATATATTTTTGATCATGACCATCAAATTCCTGAAAATCCATCAATAGATATGCTTTTACCAAAGATTGAAATTTTTGAAGATTTTGTTAATAAATTAAAAAAAGAATTAAAAAAATCAGAGTCTGTGTTATCAATAATAAAATTATAGGGACAATTGGAAAAGGTAAGATATGAAAAGAAATATCAAATTTTCATTTAAGGATTAAGAAAGATAATAGGAATGAGTTGTAGATTTACATAATTATCAGAAATTGTGTAATCTGTTAATGATAGATTAAGTGATCTAAAAATAGATGTACAAATATATTATAAATATTGAATAGAAAGAAGTTAATAAATTTGATTATGAATTTATATTTGAAAATACCTTGATTCCATTTTTGAAAGGACAGTAATTTTAATAAAATTATTGTAATTATTGTTTCCAATCAAAATCAGATTTAATTGAATACAAAGGAAAGTTATACGATATATGTTGTTTGAATTTTTATTATAATATTAATTGAATAAATTTTAACTGGTTAAATTTGATTATTTAAGAAAATCTTAAACATAATTTTATGCTGAGTATGCTTAATCTTCTAATTTAGATCTTATATTTAATATAAAACAGTATTAGAATTTTTATTAATTTCTAACTTAAAAAACACTTACAATTTATGAAATCCGTAAAAATACATCATTATTTAAACTAATCCACATATTTTCAAATTATTCAAACATTAAGAATTTATCAACTTTAATTCCATTATACCATAATTTTTTAAGTTCATTTGGATTATTTTGCAATATAATAAGAAAGTTGCACATCTTTAGATCAATAACTTCATTCTTATTATTTAGAATACTATAAGAGTTTCCTTAAAATATCTTCATTTTAGGTTATGTAATCTTATAATGTAAAAAATGAAGATATTTTTTTACTATTTCATTTGCTAAATTAGGTAATCAAATGACAATAGCTTCAAAAGCTAGTATAGTACCAAAGGATCATTATCACTTATCATCTTATATAATTGTTTTCTATTATGCTCAATTAATCTGATTAAATCTAATAAATCTTAACACATCAAATTATTGCTATTTTTTTTACATATTGATCAATATCCAAAAGGGCTTCTTTTATTGCAAGCATTAAATACTCATTTACGCCTCTAAATCTTAATAAATAAAGATTTCTAAACTTAGGATCATTGTATTTACAATCTTTTTAAAATGTGCTTATTGCCATTAAGGCTATTTCTTTGTTTTATTCAGCATATGTTGTTAAATATAAGTAGTAGATCATTTTCTTTTGAACCATGTCATTTGAATAACAGCCATACACATTTCAGGAAATAATTTTGAAACACCACTCCCTAACTTAATAGGATAAATAATATTACTTAATGTGATGTAAGTTAATATTTTTTAATAGGCTCTCCTTTCTTTTTATCATCCTCTTCATTCAGATTATTTTTGATCAATCTATATATTTATTGTAAAATTAACATTTTGAACTAATTGACCTATGCTTTACGATTTACGATTGGCCTATAAATAATATTGATATTTTTGAGGTTGGCATATTACCAATGGAACTTGGATAATAATGAGGATGCAAAATAATTAAATATTAAATATAAGAATTTAATAGTATAATTATCAGATGATCATTTTGTTGAAATAATAAAATTAGAATTAAGATTTGAAATGAAGTGAATAAAAGAGAGAACCTATGAATGAAGAATTTAATGAAGTGTACAAATAATATTATATCGAGAATATTAGAATATATAAAATTCAAAACGGATTAATAAGTGAATAATTAATAATAAAGGGGAAATAAGCAAAGATGAGAGAGGTGTTTATCATACTGATATTAGCATCTATATGTTTTGCCTAATCCCAACTGAGAGGAAGCCAATAATAAATTGGTATAGCTGCAATTGATATGAGTAGAGAGATAAGATGCTAGCTTAGAAGATTATTCATTTATGCAATTTCACTATCATACACCACCTATGGATGTAATGATGATGAATCACGAACTCGAGATCTAAAGAATGATGGGAGTACCAGGAGTTGTGATGATGAATTATATTATAGAGCAATCTCCATACAATCCAATATCATCATGGTGAAAAAACATTATTAAAATATATAAATCGATCATTTTCTTACTGCAATTTAATATTATTCTTCTCAAATGGGTAGAAATGAATTCGATTATTAAGACTTAAAACAAAAAGACATTATCTTTGTAATTAGTGCTAGTATTTATTTTGATATGAACTTCATTCCAGTGATTCCAGCTGGAAATGAAGAAGCAAATAACCATCCCAATGAAATCATCTATATTATTTAATTATTCAAATACCTATGCAACTGAAAAAATTAACACTAAAATATAATTCTTATGAATTAGACTGAAATATACCGTTCCACATAACATTATCACATAAATATTAGTATAGATGAATTTCTCTTTGTTACAAAACATTTTTAGAAAGTTCTTCCCTCCTTTTATTATAAACAATGAAATCCACAAACTTAATGATCTATTTTACTCTTTAAATATACATCATACCCTAAACTAAATAATCCTCCAAATTTAGCTGGAAATAACATAATCATTGGTAAAAATGTAAATGCCACAAATATAAAACATATTCCCAAACTGAAAAATATTGCAAAATTCTTCCAATTCATAGCTGCTTATTATACATCTTGTACTTTAGTCACTACAGTTTCTATATCATTATATATATTAATTTTACATGGTTTTAGAAATCTAAAAGATTAAGAAAACTTAGATACAAACCCTGATTTTTCTTAAGGATCAGATTACTATTCAATATCGTTGCTTTAATTCCAAAATTTAATATATTTCATTATTTTATTTTAAACTCTCTGAACTTTTATAAGTTCAATCCATTCAAAGATGTTTTTATTAAGTAAACACTTTATTTCTTTCTAGAACTATTAATTGATTATTCTCTCTTTGATATTGGACTCTCTTTTTGTCTCTTTTCAAATGCATCTAAATTTGGTGCTGAATTTCTTATTAAAGTACTAGATTAACTAGATATCAGTTAAGTCTATTCAATAAGATTATTTAAGTTATTTATTTTCCTCATATAATCTTTCATTTCAGGTTTCTTTATTAATGGTAGTTGATTCATTTAGTTTTAATAAATAATCTTTCGAGACATTTATTTACATTAAAAATCTTAAATACTTGATTTTGCCTCAGGACTAAACTCTACTTTCTCTTCTCTTTCTTGTTCTCTTTATAATGTTTTCAAATTCATGCATACCTTTGTACTTTTAGCCACTTAACTAAAAATTCCTTTTAATTTCTTTCCATTCTCTACCATCACTTATTCTCCAACTTCTTAAACTTTTAAAATAAGAATATCATGAAATTTCCTAATTTTTCGTCCAACTATTCCACATTCCCCACATCCACAACTTAATCTTCTTATTTTATACTATAATTCAGGAAATTTATAATTTTTTTATCTGCTCTTTTGAAGCTATTTATTCTTTCTAATAGGAGAGCTTCTTCCATTAACAAAACCAAATTCCATCAATGTCTTTTATGTATTAAGTAATCGTCTTGTTGAAACAATTTATTGTGTATCTATAAATTGTTCTGATTTTTGATAGCATGTTTATTATAAAAGTCTCACTAACCCATCTAAACTTTTTGCTATATAAAATGCAATTGAATGATACATCGAAATATTTTATTTGTTGTTGGATAAAATCTATGATATTTTTGTGGTATTCCTTGTTTAAGTACTTCAATTTTATGAGATTTGATTGTATTTATAGACATTACAAAAATAATTAAGATTAAGAAATTTTTATTGCAACAAAATCAAATATATCAATTCATATTAAATTATTCTTATTGACTTTGTAAATTAAGAAAACAGTTTTTTAATATTTAAGTTGGTTAAGAAAATCAATGATCATTTTAATGTAATTTATTAGTGAGATTGAATTTAAAATCACATTAAAATTATAAATTTATGTTAATTAATTTTATTATATAGATATTTATAACCAATCACAACATTCATTTTTTTGAACTTTTATCTCCTTTCTCTTCTTTTTTTCTATCTTATTTTGTACCCTTAATTTATTTGTTTTATTTTGCTAATTATGCTTTAGTTTTAGATTTATATATCTAAAGAACATCTTCATCAGCTAAAACATGATTTAATCCAACCTTTTATGGATTAAATCTAAATATATTATAAAAAAATCTTACTTGCAACTTCTTCCCCAAACAATTGCAAATTTGAATTCATCAACTAACTCTTTATGAATTTAAGCACAAACACTCCTAACCATCAGACCATTACGATCATTACTAAGAACAATCGGATCTGTAAAATCTGGTTATTATCCTCTCTTTTTTGTATAGACTCTTACTAAATCAAGTTTCTCCCACATACATTCTAATAAGTAATCCAAATTTAACTTTAAATTACAAGATATAACACAATGATCTTTCCTTCTTGCAATTTCATCCACTTCTTCAATAGATATTTTATCAATTTTATTAAATACATAAAGACATTTAACATATTTTCTATTACCTTCAATAATATCTATCAAATCATCCACTGTAATATCTTCTCTTATTAGAATATCAACATTATGGATTTTATATTCTTACATAATATTCTTGATCAATTTTTCATCTACTTTTGTCAATTTAATAGTAGATGTAATACGAACCCTAAATTAATAATAATTAGGAATACATTCCTGATTTATTTGGAGTAATTGTGACATCAGGTTTCTTTCTATTTAATCTAATACCCATTTTATCTAATTCTAAAGTGAGCTTTCTTCTTTGATCTTCAGCTTTATCAGCTTCTAAAACCATAAGTACAAGATCACAAGCTTTAGCCACTGCAATGACTTATCTTCCTCTTCCTCTACCTTCGGAAGCTCCTTCAATAATTCCTGGAAGATCAAGTAATTAAATTTTAGCATCTTTATAATCAATTACTCCTGGAATGCATGTTAATGTTGTGAATTCATATGCAGCCACTAGAGATTAAGTTTTTGTTAAAGTTGATAGAATTGTGGACTTTCAAATAGAGGTTATGTGTATACCTTTCCTACAGATGGAAATCCGATCATACAAACTCTTGCATTTCCAAACTTTTAAACTTCAAATCCTTCACCTTTAGGACCAGATTTAGGTGGCTCTAATAATTGAGTTCGATATTTGGCCAATTTGGCCTTTAATTAACCCATATGATACTCTGTTGCCTTATTCTTTTGAGTTCTGGCCATTTCATCCTCAATTTCTTTGATTTTCTCAATGAGCCCCATAATTATTTTTATTACTAAAAAAATCAAATTTATTTTTTTATTGGGAAATATGAATCAATATTACATTTTAGTAAAAATTGGAGAAGGTACTTTTTCAGAAGTTTTGAAGGCTAAATCTATGATTACTGGATAATTGGTTGCAATTAAATGTATGAAAAATCGTTTTGAAAGTGTGGTAAATTAATTTTTAAATTTTGTTAGGATTAAGTCAAGAACTTAAAAGAAATTCAAGCTTTACATTAGTTATAATAGCATCCTAATATTGTTAAATTAAATGAAGTTCTCTATGATGAACCAAGTGGAAGATTAGCATTAGTATGTGAATTAATGGAAATGAATCTCTATGACTGCATAAAAAATAGAACTTCTTATTTGAGCATGGCTAAAGTTAAAAAATACATGTATTAAGTATTAAAAGCATTGGATTACATGCATAAACGTAACTTTTTTCATAGAGATATAAAACCAGAGAACATTCTTATAAAAAATGATAATGTTAAAGTAGCTGATTTGGGAAGTTGCAAAGGTATTCATTCTACCCATCCCTACACAGAATACATAAGCACTAGATGGTATAGAGCACCTGAATGTCTGATGACAGATGGTTACTATGACTAAAAAATGGATCTTTGGGGAGTGGGTTGTGTTATGTTTGAAATTATTGCATTATTACCGTTATTTCAAGGAGAAAATGAATTAGATTAGATTAATAAGATATTTAAGATTCTCGGTACTCCAGAGCCTGAATTATTAAATAGATTCAAGTCTTAGGCATCTCATATGGAATTTAATTTTAAGCAATAAAAAGGAATAGGTTTAGAAAGATTAGTACCACCACATGCTGGTACTGATTGCATAGATTTACTTTATAAATTATTGTAACTTGATCCAGCAAAGAGAATCAGTTCAGAGGAAGCATTGAGACATGAATTTTTTGAAGAATTTTGGGATGCTCCAATGTCTCAGTCAAGTGATAGTACTTAATTTGGAAAGGCTATTGCAATTGCTAAACCAAAGAAAAGATTAAATAAAGGAATATATCCAGGAACAATTAAATTGGAAGTGAAATTAGAAGGAAAACTGAATTAATCAGACGATGAAAATGATAAAGTTAGAGATGGAAGTTTGCATTCTAAATTACCTCCTATCGCTAAACCACACTTAAAACCGAAAGTTAAAAATCCTTATGTTAAGAAAAAACTTTATGATGATTATATTATAGTTGGGAAAAAAGCTTTTAATTGATTTACTTAAGTAGATTTAAAAATATAATATATAAAAAATAATATCATAATAAATTTAGTTTTTACAAAATAGCTATTAAATTTGGTTGAGAAGCATCAAATATTTCTAAAAAACTATTAATTAGTGATTCTTAACAGAATATTCTAATATCACTATAGTTTCTGGTTATCAACTTATTTTTATGATACAACAACATTGCTAGTATCAATTTGTGTATGATTGCTTCGCCTTCAATAAGGAAAAGATCGAGTATCATGCTTGAAAATCTCCAAGGGATATTGTAAATCAATAATGTCATATAGAAACGAGAAAATAAAGGAAAAAAATCAGTCTAAATACAAATTCATCTTTACAATCCCTTCATCATAGAAATGTTTATGTAATTCAGGTATCTTTTTTTTAATCATTTATTCAAGCACATCTATTTTAAGTCTCAAACCTTTAAAACCCTCCAAAAAAACAGTTCTCCAATTTCGATCTTTCATTATGTATAAGAAGATAAAGAAAACAGTTTCATCTCTGTCTTTATCAATAATTTCAAAATCATTTAATTATGAATCATTAACACTTAAATCATAGCAAACTAATAGATTTGCTACTATTATATTAAGTCCCTAAACATAACCCAATTCTTTATCATAATTAGCATAGGCAATAAGAATATTTTTTAAAGATTATTAATTTTCTTACTATTCTAAATCAAAAAAAAATACTTATTTAAACATATCGTGAATAATTGTTCTAGCTGCATCTTTTTTAATCTAAATTTTATGTAGAGTGTCAGATAATATTAATTTTTGAAAGCTTTGGTTTTTTAATTCCTTCATATTCTATTCTTAATTACTGGCAAAAATCCACCATTATCTACGTCTAAAACTTATTTTAATTTATACATGTCATATTCTATTGTTTATAACATGATTGATTAATGGATTTATTAAATCTTATAACCTAAGAATGATTTATTTTTTAGGATTACTAACCAATCTATTTTCTCTAAAATTTTGTTTTCCTTTTTTATTTATTCAATAAATAAGTTATCAGTAATCTCTATAGTATTATAAACATATTAATCATCCTTTGAGATATAATAGAAATCCTATAATTCAATTAACCATTTACTTTTATGATGTTTATTTTTGTCATACTTTTATTAACACTTGTTGATCTCTGTCTGTTCTTAAAATTTGAACTTTGTTATTTAATAACAACAGGTTATTATTCTTAAATCTAAGATGATTTTTTTATATGATAATCTATTCTTGTTTTTATAAATGAATACGATTTAGTTAACCACATTAAATATTAATTTTTTATATATAATATTTCTTGTTATATTTTGTATGAAATCTCAAAATCTTTCACCTCTGATTCTTCTGGCTAATTAGATATCTCTAGACATTATTGTGACTCTTCTAGCATGGATTGCACATAAATTTGTATCTTCGAATAATCCAACTAAATAAGCTTCTGCAGCTTCTTAAAGTGCCAATACAGCTGAACTTTAGAATCTTAATTCCTTTTAGAAATCATGAGCAATTTCTCTAACTAATCTTTAGAATGGTAATTTTCTGATCAATAATTCAGTTGATTTTTAATATTTACGGATTTCTCTCAAAGCTACTGTTCCTGGTCTAAATTTATGTGGTTTCTTTAAACCACCTGCTGATCCAACAGCTGGAGCAGTCTTTCTAGCAGCCTTTGTAGCCAAATGTTTTGTTGGTTTCTTATTACCAGCAGTACTCTTTCTTGCAGTCTATTTTGTTCTTGCCATTTTTATTATTAAAAATGTTATTTAATATTTTGCGCATTTAAATTACCAAACTTTGATTTCATTGATACTATAAGAATTTATCATTTTACCTATTAATCAAATTTTATATGACATATTATAAGACTCCTTTTTATATTTTGCCATTCTAAACAGTTATCAAATATTTCTAGAATTTTACATTTATTTCTATAATTTTATGATTGTAAAAAATCCAAAAGAATTTATTTCACTTTTTCCCTACATTAGTTCTTTTCTTAATACCAAGAATTAAAATTTTTTTTAATAACATTAATAATTTTGCATTCTTAGATTGTCTTTCTATTAATAATTCTATTACATAAATTTAAATTAAATTATAAAAAAACTCAACATATCAATTATTTTCATACAAATATCAAGAAAAAGATCTTTTACCATATTTATATTTCTAATATCTTAGATTAAAAGACTTCACTTTTTTATTTAGTATTAATTCAATTCATTTATTTATTATTACAAATGTATAATTAATAATATAAAAAATTATATGCAGACTTAGAACAATGACATAGTAACTTGTAAGTTCTGTTAAGAAAGTTTACCTGTTACCATAATGTTTTCGCATAGGATAGAGTGTAATTTGGGTAATCATCCAGAATACTAATCTATTATTTAAACCCAGGTTCATTTATAATAATAATTTTAGAATGCGAATTCGAATGATTCTAAGAAATTAACAGAAACAAATGATTCTCAAATAAAATAAAACTAAGAAATTTAAGATTTAGAATCTTAAAAACCTAATTCATAATATTTAATGTAACATTCATATAAGGAATCTGCTTCATAACAATAGATAAAATAGATCAATTAAACAAATTAATAAACACAATCTATTTTACAATAAACAACAAAGAAATGTGAATGTTGTAATGAGATTTTTCAGAAAGATTAAATTGATGAACATTACCCAAAATGCCAAGTCTATTTAATGATTGAAAAATTGTAAATAGAGGAAACAATGAATGATTATAATTACTAAGAAAATTATTTTGATATAAATGGATAATTAAAGGAAACAGAATTTTGTACTCAAATTCAAGAAGTTATTTAAGAAGATGGTAAAATACTTTAAAAAGTTATCACTAAGGATCCAGCTAAAAATGAATTATATGAAACTACATTTATAATTGATTCTAAAACCAATTCATAACAAGGGCAGATTTCTTAAGAAAAGTTAAATCCAAAAATAAATTAAACATCTTTTGAATAGAGCTTTCAGAGTTTTATCAATAATGATAAATTAACTCTATTATAATCCAAAGTTAATGATGAATAAAGGTATAAAATTAATTCTAAATAGCCTTACTTCAAAATTAAGAGTTCAAAGTTTGGGGAGAATTAAATTTTCAAATTCAGATGAGCTTGATTAAGAATTTAAATTTTGTAGCATTTGCTATGTCAATTATAAAAAAGATTAAGAATTAATTCTACTCCCTTGTATACATAGATTTCATCATGATTGTATATATTAGTGGTTGCTGACATCATCAACTTGTCCTATTTGTAAAATAGATATAACTTCACCAACATCATCAAAATTTAGATAAAATTATTGAAAAATAAGATGAATTTTATTGATTTTTACGCATAAAACAAAATATTATTTGTAAGTTTGTAGAAAATAATTATCTCACAAGTTATGCCATTTTATCTATATAGTATATTTTTGTAAAATATATTTATACTTAAAATTTTGATTTGTATTTTTAAATCTCTTATTATATCAATTAAATCCTGCTTATTTAAAAAAGAACAATTTTTAAGAATAAGAAAAAACTTGAGCCTATATGGTCTATTCTTTTTATAATCATTCATTAAAATCTATAGACTTTTTATAATCATTCATTAATATACTATAGACTTTTTATAATCATTCATAAATATTTATAAAATTATTATTATTAGGAGTAATTATAAAAAATTTATTTCCTTTATTTTGTGACTTTTAATATATAAAAATCATGTTATTTGTTGAATTTCTAAAATATTCTATTTCTTTGATCTTTTAAAAAATAATTATTGTTTAAATTTTTTTACTTTTTTTTGATCATTTAAAAAATAAAAATTTATAAAAAACAAGATCTGTGAAGATTGTAGATTAAATTATATTATAATGGTTAATAATAGTATTTGCACAATTTAAAATTAATTAATCACTTAATAATTTATTTTATAGGATTAATTTAATTATTTATAATAAACAAATAATATGATTTCATAACACCTTAATCCATTCAGAAAAAGTAATCGTTATGCATACTCTTTATTTGATGAAAAAAACTCTCATGAAATAACTATAGAAGATGAACTATCTATGTTGCAACCAATTCCAAAATATGTTTGGGAAGATGATTACAATGAATAATTGAAATTAGAGTTAAAATATTATAATATAGATATTCAAATACTATCTGATTCTGAGTGGTTACATCTCTTAAAAACAGGTTAGTATGATTCAAACAAAAGTTTACTTTTATCAATATTTACTACAAGATCATTAACAGTGAAACAAGTTTTTGATTTTATAACAATGTAATGCCAAATGACTTGCCTATTTGGTAACCTTAAAAATGAAGTAAAAGAAAAAAATTATGAATGTATTAACAAAGATGTAAATAGAACTTTTAAAAGTTCAAACTTTTTTTAGTAAGGAGAAGTTCTTCAAAGATTATAAGATATATTAGTGGCTTACAGTAATTTAGATTCAGAAGTTTCTTATGGTTAAGGAATGAATTTCATAGTAGCAGCTCTCATTTATTTAGATTTTAATAATGATGAAGCTATCTTTGAAATTTTAAGAACAATAATTATGGATAAAGATTGGAGATAGGTATNCTTAAAATTTTGATTTGTATTTTTAAATCTCTTATTATATCAATTAAATCCTGCTTATTTAAAAAAGAACAATTTTTAAGAATAAGAAAAAACTTGAGCCTATATGGTCTATTCTTTTTATAATCATTCATTAAAATCTATAGACTTTTTATAATCATTCATTAATATACTATAGACTTTTTATAATCATTCATAAATATTTATAAAATTATTATTATTAGGAGTAATTATAAAAAATTTATTTCCTTTATTTTGTGACTTTTAATATATAAAAATCATGTTATTTGTTGAATTTCTAAAATATTCTATTTCTTTGATCTTTTAAAAAATAATTATTGTTTAAATTTTTTTACTTTTTTTTGATCATTTAAAAAATAAAAATTTATAAAAAACAAGATCTGTGAAGATTGTAGATTAAATTATATTATAATGGTTAATAATAGTATTTGCACAATTTAAAATTAATTAATCACTTAATAATTTATTTTATAGGATTAATTTAATTATTTATAATAAACAAATAATATGATTTCATAACACCTTAATCCATTCAGAAAAAGTAATCGTTATGCATACTCTTTATTTGATGAAAAAAACTCTCATGAAATAACTATAGAAGATGAACTATCTATGTTGCAACCAATTCCAAAATATGTTTGGGAAGATGATTACAATGAATAATTGAAATTAGAGTTAAAATATTATAATATAGATATTCAAATACTATCTGATTCTGAGTGGTTACATCTCTTAAAAACAGGTTAGTATGATTCAAACAAAAGTTTACTTTTATCAATATTTACTACAAGATCATTAACAGTGAAACAAGTTTTTGATTTTATAACAATGTAATGCCAAATGACTTGCCTATTTGGTAACCTTAAAAATGAAGTAAAAGAAAAAAATTATGAATGTATTAACAAAGATGTAAATAGAACTTTTAAAAGTTCAAACTTTTTTTAGTAAGGAGAAGTTCTTCAAAGATTATAAGATATATTAGTGGCTTACAGTAATTTAGATTCAGAAGTTTCTTATGGTTAAGGAATGAATTTCATAGTAGCAGCTCTCATTTATTTAGATTTTAATAATGATGAAGCTATCTTTGAAATTTTAAGAACAATAATTATGGATAAAGATTGGAGATAGGTATATATAAATGGAACACCTGGATTATTCATGGTGATGGCTAAATTCAACTTTAAATTTAAAAAAAGAATGCCTTAATTATATTAACATTTTTTAAGATTTGGAATTGAAGATCTAAGTATGTGTGTAAGTGCATTTTATTTAACTTTATGTATGCAACATGCACCTATATAATTCTCTCTTGTTATATTGGCTATGTTTTTCATTGAAGGTTATGATATTATAACTAAAATGATATTATCTATGCTTAAGTATTTTGAAAATTATTTATTAAAATTAAATGACTTTTAAAAAATTATAGAATTTATCAAAAGAGGCTTAATTAATAATTTCTATAGAGAAATGCAAAAATGTAGAAAATAATAAAGATTAGTATAGGTGCTGTTAGATATCGGATTGATAAAAAGGAAAGGAAAACAATAAAAGTAAAAAACAAAGAAGGGGTTCATGAATTAATTAATCGATAAACCATTAGCAATTGGAAATGATGTTTATAGTTATTTTTTTAGATGACTTTAATACTTTTTCATTAACTCTAAATTTTTGATTATATTGAAACGTCATCTAAGATATTCTTAAATGTTAAATTTTTTTCATCATCCAAAAAGAAATATGAGGTTTCAATTTCACAATAAATATTTTGATATAATGTTTCTTAAGTATTTTGGAATAAAGAATAACTTTTTTAATACAATAAAAGATTTTCTAGTTTTGTTTTGACTTTCCACCAAAAAGAATTAGAATAATTTTATCTAAAGTTTTCATTCATTAAATATTCTGCAATCAAATTGTGTTTATGAAATTAGAATATTTAACTGTTATTTAGAGATTGCATTAATTCAACAAATTTTTCATATAACTTCATTTAACTTTTAATATACAATTAAAATAGTGATATGTCATCTTAGAATCTCTTCCTGAATTAGTTAATTTATTTTCCTATTATAATTTTAAAAGTATATTATCGAAAAAGCTATCTTTATCTTTTAACTTTTTGTTTTTAACAAACTAGAGTTTTTGATTGACTAGATCAATTGCATTTAATATTTTATCATTTGTAACATTATATTTTTTAATTTGATCTTCTTTTTATTAGTTAAGCCATATTAAGGAATTCTTAATTTATTTATCGTACCTACTACTTCTGGTAATGATTTTTTCACACTTCGGACAATTAATTAAGTTTTCTTTTTGATCATCAAAACTAAAGAATTTTCCTTTATCTAATTTTTTATCTCTATGATGATGAAAATTAGTTATCTTAATCATTTGATATTATCTTGCTGTAACATATTTCGAGAGGACTTTTTTCTTCGTAAGGACTTGTAAGTTTTTTATTATGATAAGAGGATTAGGAATTTGTATATTTCTTTGATTTTTTACTAAAATTATCATTTTTTTAGGGTTTTATCTTTTAATCTTAATGATACTAATTATTTTTTTAATATTTATTGTTTTTATTTTATTTGAGCTGTTAAGTTTATGTGAACATATTTAATTATAAATTCTCAAATTCATTATCATCATTATTAAATAGCTAAGCTTATTAAGTTTGATATTGAAAATTACTTTGTTATTAATGCAAATTTTGACTGGATTAATTGTTAAGGTCAAAATAATTTCTTGGTTAATATTGCTAATGTTCTTAATTTTATAAAGGCTTTAATAAATTACTTTATAATTCCTAATTTGAACTTGGATTTTAATAATCTTGAAATTGATTTTCGATATTAGTTACTAACTTATATGTAATCTACTTAATAATTTCTAGGTTAATAAATTTTTTGAGAGTTTTATCGTTAATAAATTTCGGGTTGAATAAAATCATTAAAATTTATTGAATTTTAAATGATTAGATTATCATTTAAATTGTTTATTGAATTTTTTAATAGTTAAATTTGTTAAAAATATTAATTGAGATTTGAGCTATTTCTCATCAAAATTATGACTGTTGATTCTAATTAATTAAGATATAATGGTAATTATTTTATTTGTAGTTTCTTAGAGTTTTCTGCAAACTTTAAAAATTAATCAATAGTTTTTTAGAAATCCTATACATCTCTAGTTCGGTTGATTTTTTTTTACATTATATTAAGCTCTTTTGAAAACACACTTGAAAATTTTGATGATTCCAAAATTTATTCTATATTATATAAATTATTTGGAAGGCTTTGCATTGATAAAAATACTAATGTTCCAAGACAATACTATAATAAATCTGGAAAATATTTGAGATTTAAATTATCAATAGCCATCTACAATTAATCTTGTTTTTTGTGATATTAATTAAAAAATTATTCCAATTTTTTAGTTGGATGTCTACTTGTAAGAGCCTCTTTCCAAAGTTATCTATTAATATATTTTGTATATGTTTTTACTATTAATATATAAAATACTTACATGACTATCCTTAATTCATAAACCAATTTTTATAAATAATATAAAATTTATATTGATATGCTAATTATTTAGAAAAAAATGATGTTAATTTCATAAATTTTGAAAGCTATTTAAAAAACAAATTTTTAATATGATTATTAAGAATATGGATGAATTTATTCTATTATCGATGGAAACTTTAAAGACAGCACCATTTATTTTGTTGTAAATCTATTTATATTCAATTTTAATATATCTTTTACAATTTTCAAAGATAAACTTCACATTAGATTTGGAAATGATCGCTTCCTTTGAATTCTAAATTAATATCATTTTCAATCTATACTTTCTTTTTTGAATATAAAATAATTATCTAACATTCATAATAATTTAAACAAATTGTAATTTAACTTCTTTTGATCAATATATCAAATTATATAATACTTTAAAAAAATAATCTATTTCAAATAAGGAAATTATAAGATTCAAAATAGTTATATGACAAACAGATTTCTTGTAGCCAAAAGGATTAGCTATATCTATTTTATTAT